>OY755242.1:37066064-37666064 GCA_963576725.1 Azorinus chamasolen | reverse complement strand
TTTTGTTTGCCTTTTTCATTTTTTTTTTCATTTTAATGATTTTTTAATAACATAAAGGATACAAAAACCATTGTTTCCTTTTAATAGTAATTGTTAATACTACCATCCAAGCTATTTAAACAATAAAGTTTGGTAAAGTGGGACACCCTGTTTGGATTCAGATCTAATACCAAGTAACTGTCTGACAAAAATCTAAACTGTTTACAACTTGTGACAATTTTGCGTTAGGTCAAAATGCCTAAAACTGATCTTTTAGAAATTCAAATGATGACAAACCTGAAGCAGACGATATTACAGATCACTTCAGCTTGCTTAATCCTTATAATGCTGAGTGATGTTTCGTTTGCAACAATTGACGTCTGAGTCAATTCTTCAATAAACTTTCTTTCATTTTATGCAAAAATATGATCAAGATGACAAACAGTTTGGATCCTGATGAGGCGCAGAATTATGTGGCCTCTCATCTGGATCCAAACTGTTTGCATAGGTAATCACAGTTTCGCCGCTAGCGTGCAAAGAGTTAAGCGTATGACCTCTAGAGATTTTAGCATGATGTAACAGTTGCCCTGCACTACTGACCACCAGTGCGCTGTAACCTTTATACTGTAAAGGACGTACAGAACAGAAGAAGTCTATTTAACCCTTAATTTCCCCATATAAACTTGTTTTCATGCATCTGCAAATAGATTCGACCCAGATCAGACAGCTCGCTCCCATAGATTCAGGGTCTGCTCTGTTGCTAATGGATCCACCTTCCATATTTCATTATAAATATGTTGTAAGATTCCGGAACCGGATTGTAAGCCAAGCACTGCACATGCGCGTATTCTCTTAGGGGGATTCCCGCTAGGTAGCACTCGTGCAATAGGGTTTTCCGCCATAGTTTGAGTCGCAATCCATTTTATAAGGATTTCGGCAAAAGCCGAAACCCTAAAAACTAGCGGGTTAATACTGTTATCAAGCCTTACAGTTGGACCAGTTTTAGAACAAAATGCAACGCAAACTTCAAATGCTTTAAAGAGTACAAAACACTTGTGCCCAAACTGGTATTGGAACAGGTGAGCTGTCCTGTGTAATTATCAAAATTGTAAGCCATTTTCGAGAATATATAAAACAGGATGAAAGAGTAATTAACGACGATTAAAATATATTATAAAATGCCATTTAGTTAAAAATATGTATTACATAAATGTACATAAATCCATTATATCACTGGATATATTTTAAGGTTGGATCGAAAGCAGCATACTTATTAGGATCCTCTCATTATAGCTACACTGGTGGACATTTGCTAACGTAGCATATGTTGAGTACGAGTCAAATATACTACGAGCGAAACATATGAAAGTGGCACATGGATATGTCTGCAACATAACAGGTTCTTGACAGACGTTCAGTATGGAATATTATCCCTTCTCTTGCTGATTTTTAAAATACATTTCTCCCTCTTTACCCATGCCCTGTTGTATAATTACATATATCTTCACTGTGTACAAGTATTTTGCTGTGCAATCACTGCTGTGGGGTGCACTGGTTGCACAATCAACTTGTAAATGGTGCAGACCCTGATGAGACAGCTCCTGCAGGAGCTGTCTCATCTGGGTCTTCACTATTTACAGGTAGGTATATTGACGTGAATATATATACATATATATGAATGATGCATCTATTACATATACGTATAGAGAACACAACGGACGTAGAAACGTAGAACACACATACTTACATGACTAATGCCATAGAAACAAGTGGAAAGAAAAAAGACAAGGGAAAAAGAGAAAAATATCATTTAGTACATTGTAATTTAACGTTTGACTAAGTGTGGAACTACTTGAATAAACCAGCTACAAATCTCACACTTTCCGATTCGAATGCGTCACCTGTTATTCCATGGATATTCATGGCTGGTTTATTGACTGTAAACGTATTAATTAGTTTTTAATTTAAGGACATTATGAACACCGGATGTTTTGCTGTTGTGCAAGCTGTTGAACTATGCTTATCTATGCTTTACATAAGCAAACCAAATGGAATTAATCCTGATTAGACACCTACAGGAGCCTTCTGCTCTGGGTCCTATCTGCAAATATTTTTGATCGGGTAAATTGGTAATGTTTCACGATATTAAAACACTAAAGACTAGAAAAATGTATTGTAATTATTAAGTGTGTCAACGATATGTCTAATGACATTTGCAGCTGTTTTATGTGTAAATAAGTGTTCATGGTGACTTTGAGAGAAGTGTGAGGTTAGGACGTCCGTAAACCGGTTTAAACCCCCAGTGGTGTTTTTGCTGCTGACCGTGCCAAGGCGGTACTCTCTTTGTCATTCTTCCTTTTGTTTGCCTTGCGTCTTTGTGCTTGTGGTTTGTTCATGTTGTGGAACGTTTGTCCCTGTTTCTTGTGTGTCTTTTGGTGTTTTCTGTGTTCATTTCGTGTGTGTGTGTGTGTGCGTTTGGGTGTGTGGTTGTGTGTGTGTGTGTGTGTGTGTGTCATGCTGTCTATCGGTGTTTTGGTGGTGGTTGCGTCTTGCATGTGGCTTTGCCTGCTTGACTTTACTACCTTTCCATTCAAGCGACCAGTTAATAGTATTGTGGTGTCACAAACACCGTTAGCTAGCTTCTACGGTACCTATTTCGAATAAAGTGTTATGTTTTCTCCACAAACATTAAAACACAACAGAACAGCAAATTATGCATCATTTTGGTTGTGAAAGGAGGTTGCACTGCATTCAGATCCACTTAAGATTTGTAAAGTTTGATTCTTCAAATTCTATTTGCTAAGACATTAAAGTACTAAAGTAAGAAATATGAACATGCGTAGTAGTATGTGTCTACCAATAAACGCATTTCGTGAGCCTGAGGTTCAACTTAGTTGCCCTCAGCATTTCCCTGAAACGGGGTTGCCTCGGTGCTATTTTTTCCTGGAATGGGGTAACCCTGAAGCGACCTTGTCCTAGAGAGCATTGACCTCAACATTGGAGCTCATTTATCATCAGCAAACATGTCCTTTTAAACACTAAAATATAGATGGACGTAATGTCGCCATACAAGCCTTATAATGTCATTTAAATTGATTATGTAAAGTGTATCATAATCTTATCTGATCGAAGCAATACTTTCTTTCAATAAAATTAAAGAAATGCCATGTAATCGCGAGTCAACTGCATTTATTGTGTAAAAACTCGTCAGGTCGTTAAGTTGTTCTAAAGACAGAGAAGCATATCCGCGTTATATAACTCGTGATGATATGAACAGTAGCTTAGCAAACGTTCTTTTCGTAGGCAAAGGTGTATGCAAACTTCGTCTTGTTATAGAGACTCATTATTTAATTAATCTCAATACAAGTGTGGTAATCTTTATTTCTTGTTGTTAGTTTTTAATACGATCTAAATGTCTCATGCTTAAGTTTGAATAGTATCTTTGGTGAACTTTTGGTTTACTTTGGATATTTGGACTTAACTGAAAGGTAAGATTTTCAATTCATGTATTTCTTGTGTTAATAAAGATATCGGGAGATTTTATCGCAACTCCGTGTAATAACTAACTGAGAACTCAACGCTAAGAATTACACATACTTAACTTTGAAATGATCATGCAAAGCATTATGTCATTACACAAACATCGCATCGAAAAGTGTCTCTGCTAATCGGTACTCATTCACTTCAGACGGACGGACGGCCAATTAAACAGCAAGACAGAGATAGGTAGACACCACGAGAATTAAAATTATCAGATGTACAGACGGGTTAATCCATAACAATCAACACAGGCCCATGAATACTAACATTACTGTATAACCTATTTTTAAAAGCGGCCATTTATTTATTGAACATAGGAGTTTTAACAAGCATATTGCTACTTAATGCAGGACTAAAGTAATGCAGAAAGCTGCGTTACAAACTCATACTTGTTCGTCTTTTTAATGGCCGGTTAAGTCAGGTTCTACAATATAAACAAAACACATTAACCCTTCGCTTGCTGAAGTTTAACCCTTCGCTTGCTGAATTTTAACCCTTCGCTTGCTGAAGTTTAACCCTTCGCTTGCTGAATTTTAAAATACATTTCTCCTTCTTTACCCATGCCCTGTTGTATAATTACATATATCTTCACTGTGTACAAGTATTTCGCTGTGCAATCACTGCTGCGGAGTGCACTGGTTGCACAATAAACTTGTTAATAGTGACGACCCAGATGAGACAGCTCCTGTAGGAGCTGTCTCATCTGGGTCGTCACTATTTACAGGTAGGTATGTTGACGTGAATAGCAAGCGAAGGGTTAAAATTCACAAATATTTGCTTCAGCACAAAACACAACATATACTCGTAGTTCCTATACAGTTTAAAGTTCGTTTTTGTTTTATCACCATACTCTATTGAACCGCCAATAACCCTTTACTCCATAAATACACCTTTCTACACCTTTCTATGCTTTGCAAAGAGAGACGAACAGGTCACACGGGTCCTGTATGAGTCGTCTGATCAGGTTCTGTTCTGTTAATTTATGATATAATGCAAATATGATTCTATAGTTTTCTGTGTTCATGTGCAGTTATAACAAGAGTGCCAAAATGTCTAAATATACGCCCGTCAAATGTCTGGAAGTTGAAAGGCCAGTACTCCATTCCAGGTTGCATGAAGTACGGGGAGATAATTCTAGAGTGGTTATTTATCGAACCTGACTGAGAAATTATGGTAATTTACATGCTGACCAAATTCGAAAAGGATTGGATTACAATTGTTTGAGTTGAAGAGCAGACAATTGCAAAGGTTCACCGAAATTCATAAAGTAAGGGGAGATAATTTTTGAGTGTCAGAGACAATCTTGCTGCCTATCGTATTTGATTGAGACATTATGGTAATATTCATGCTGACCAAATCTTAAAAGGATTGGATTACATTTGTTTGAGTTAGAGAAAGGACAAGAAAAAATCACGGAAATTCATAAAGTAAGGGGAGAAAATTCCGGAGTGTCTGCAGCAATATTGCTGGTCATCGAACATGACTGAGACATTATGTTAATATACATGCTGACAAAATTTGAATAGGATTGGATTTCATTTGATAGAAAGTGGGTAAGCAAAGTTGCACGGAAATTCATTAACAAAGGTTAGATAAATCTCGAGTTTCTGGGGCAATCTTGCTGGTTATCGAACTTGACTTAGAAATTATGGTAGTATACTTGCTGACAAAATTTGAAACGGATTGGATTTACATTTGGTTGAGCTAGAGAGCAGACAAGCTAAAATTCAAGGAATTTCATAAAGTAAGGGGAGATGATTCTGGAGTGTCTGGGCTAATCTTGTTGGTTATCGAACTTTACCGAGACATTATAATACTTTACCTGAAAGTTTGAAAAGGATTGGATAGCATTTGCTTGAGTTAGAGAGCGGACAAGCAAAAGTTCACGGACGGACAGATGGACAGACATACACTATTCTTTTGTTCGAAATAGCCACACAAACTGAAAAAAGCCACATAAAACCTATGAGAACAAAAGATCTTTTGTTCTCATGTAATGATCTAGTCACATAAACAGGAATTGTTAGCGCGGACAGCGGACGGACGGACAGCGGACGGACGGACGGACAGTGCCAGAACATAATACGTCCCGTGTGATGATGTATGAAAAGTAATCTAATTATATTCATGATATTATTTCTTGCATGAATATTCATGGAGTAAAATGTTAAGGTACTGTTCGCTTCACCCATATACCGCCATCGCGACATAAAATGTAAAGTCACTGAACTGTAGATACTAACATAACCGTGTCCCGAGGTTATAAAAGCTTGAGTCTGAGATCATTCTCAAGCATCTGGTTGGTCAAAGTCTAAGCTTACTCAGAATCTGACCAATCAGATGCTTGAGAATGATCTCGGACTCGGCAGTTTTATAACCTTGGGCCCATATCTCCGAAGAAAGAAATAACAGATAATGTCGTTAGAGCGACGTGTTTCTGCTTTTCATTTCGATCGCATTTCTCTCATACTGAAATTGCACTCCGTAGTAACAACATAACCACGGACAAGCTGTTCACTCTGCGACCTTCTCCCAGATAGAGTTTCAAATAGCTTATTGTTTTAGCATTACATACCGTCTCAAAGATGTATGCATGTTCTCCTCTTCGAAATGTCCGTGTTGGCGACGTTTGAAAGCGAAGGAAAGCTGTTCGGTTAATTCACACATCGCCGTGCTGGTGTCGCGCCGTAAAACGTTGGGCCGTACCTCATTCTCAGTGTTGTTATATTTTCTGGTCCAATGAGAAAATAAATTCCACTGCTTTCAGTAATGAAAAGCAAACACCGCTTAAGCCGGTTCTAGGGGGGGATGAGTAGTGTTGCACTTTAAGCTCATGAACATACTCAACAAAAAACGAGTCTCCTATTTTGCATTGCTTTCGACGAACCGCTCTCCTACTTTCAGAATTGTTTTCTTCTATTCGCATGCCGATGTTGTGTAAACCTCTATCGGGTGTGTATGGGTCTACCAAACTGTTGCTAAACCATGCTGATCTCAAGTTTTTGATTGGTCAGATTTGAGCCAAAGGCTCAAAACACTGAATAAAGCGTAACGACGTTCTAAACGTTTGCACAACCTAAAAAGGAGAACATGGATGAGACATCCCCTTCGAATTTAATATTAACTCTGCAGTTCTTTTACGAAGGCAGCGAAAGAGTTAATGGCATTTTAAAGGCGACAATATGTCTATAAACCTTCTACCTTTTAATGACCTATCACTTACTTGGACCAGATGATAAATGAGCTTGTTGGCATATTTATTAACCATGTCCTCCATAAATACGCCTTTCTATGTGTTTGCATACAGAACATAACCAGATCAGATAGCTCCTATAGGAGCCGTCTGATCAGGGTTTGTTCTGCTTGCTATGAACTACATGTAATATAACATGTTTCTACAGAATCTACTACAGTGCTCCCTCTCTTCAACGACACCCTTTGGGATACGAAGATTGTATGTGTTGTTCAGAGGGAGTTGTTATAGGGAGGGAAAATCAAACATAATTAGCTTGTTTGCAGGTCCTCAGATAAGGTGTATTTCGAGAACTAAAACCGTTATGCCTCTATCAGACCCTATGTTGTGACCACTCTTTAGAATCGTCACAAAGTGACGATTCTAAAGAGTGGTCACAACATATGGTTTGGTGGAGGCATAAAGAAAATACGATGTAAAAAGTTGTTTCTGGAGCCTTGTTATTTCGGAAACAGTGACATGCGTTGTTGTAAGGAGGGAATCGTTATTGAGAGGGTCGTTGTAGGGAGGGAGCACTGTATAACTAACAACTCAATGTGCCAATGTGTCGTTATCAAAATTAATCTAATTAATGTCCACGCCGTCTTCATTTCTTTCATAAATATTCATAGAAGGGTTCAACGGTTTTTGGTCATATATATCTGATGTCAAGGTCACTCATCTGTATGGGGGTTGCCCCATTTCTTGGACAAGGTCGTGCAAAGTTCACCTCGTTCTAGGACTATGTAGAATACAACAAAGCAGTACCTCAAGCTAAATAAAAAAAACTTACGTCGGTCACAAGTATTACAAATGTCGATTTCTCTTTCAGATGCAGTTATTTTCAACAATTCGCCAACAACGTCAATTAACGAAAATGTGGATAGCGCTGTCAATATTTGGTCAATTAGTGTCAATTGTTTCCCATCGGATGGTAATTCGACATTAAATATAAGCTGTGATTATCCCTGCCTACTATCAACGAGTCCACAACATGGGTTGTTTGAAATGAGCGGTACGTGATTCCTACGTAAGCTACATGCCAATCCAAACTGTTTGACACCAGTTAATATGTTCTCCAAAGCTTGTGTCGGAAGTAGTCATAATTGTACCAGATTTAATTTTGAGCAGATCACAAGGTGGTATTAATCTACAGTGACCTTGTAAAACAGAAGAACTTGAACCATATGATTCGGGAAAGCACCAGGTTATCAAGTAAATGTAAAAAAGAAGAAGAAGAAAAAAAATAAAGAAAAGGAGGTAGTAGTAGTAGTAGTAGTAGTAGTAGTAGTAATAGTAGTAGTAGTAGTAGTAGTAGTGGTGGTGGTGGTGTTGGTGGTGGCAGTAGTAGTGGGTAGTAGTAATAGTGGTAGTATTAGCAGCAGTAGTAATAGTAGTGCAGTACGAACATCACTGCCAACACCAGTTTTAGCTGGAACTTTGATACAATTTGATTTTGTATTTCGTATTATTTTTTTATGTTGATTTCAACAGTGTTCGATTTTGTTTCATATTTCAGCACCAGTAAAACCGATAAAGTTAAAAAAATAACCAGCTTTCCTAAAAAAGAATATTAGTAACTTTTTACACGATTATCTATAATAGATCTAGACGACCGGTGGATATTTTTATCAGGCCACCGGTTGTTGAAAATGTCAAACGTAATTCTGGACGCTGTGCATGAATATGATTCTCAAATTTACCAAAAAACGCGAACAGATTGAATGTTTTGTAAACCCGAACAGATTAAATGTTTGAATGATAAATGAAGTGTTTTTTTTCTTCGGCGTTGCAGCCGACATAGCGTCTGTCATAGTTTGATCACATGATGTACATCTTGGTCACGTGAATGTTGTGTTGGCAGGGATCTCATCAGCGTAGGGGAGATCACTGCGTAGGAGGTTGCAGCAATAGAAGTAACAGAAGTAGTAGTAGTAGTAGTAGTAGTAGTTGGTATAGTAGTAGTTGTAGCAGCAGCAGTAATAGTAGTAGTGGTAATAGTAGTAGTAAGAGGAGGAGTAGGAGTAGAAGAAGAAGAAGAAGAAACAGAAACAGAAGGAAGAAGAAGAAGTAGTGGTAGTAGAAGTGGTAATAGAAGTAGTAGTAGTATTAGTAGTAGTAGTATTAGTAGTAATAGTAGTAGTAGTAGTAGTAGTAGTAGTAGTAGTGGTGGTGGTGGTAGTAGTAGTAGTACTACTAGTAGTAGTAGTAGTAGTAGTTTTAGGAGTAGTAGTGGTAGTAGTAGTAGTAGTAGTAGTAGTAGTAGTAGTAGTAGTCGTTAATCATTGAAAATAAATAATGTTTAATAGAATATTACTTGAACTCTTTCCCCACAGGATCTGATGTTCGAAAGAGATCTTGTTCGGACTCAAGCTGTGGATCATGTCCCTCGTGCTCCACGTGCAGTCCTTCCAGTGGATGTACGTCAAGTGGAGAATCTTACTCCCTAACAGTTACATGCTCCACATCAGGATACCACAGTGACGACAGTGGATCACACTCGTTTACAGTTTCCGTTACCGGAGAGAGCCCAACACTTTCTGTAGCACTTTCCTGTAAGTAAACACGTATCTATGAACTTATAATTCTGAAGTGAATATATCTTGTACATTGCAGTATATCTTGTACAGCACATCTTGCCTATATCGACTATATACTGAATAAATATGGAGTTTAAAAGAACGGACGGATGCTGAATTCAGTACGAAAGTAACACTCTAGGGGAGCTCTGTATAACTTTCGTCCTGTTTTAATCTACCACCTTCCTTACAAACCCAAACTTATGCTGGGTTGGTAGATGTAGACAGGTGTTTCTGTAAACAGTAGAACCTGTCTTAAGCGTTACAAAGATGGATGGATTATCAGGTGGTAGCCTAATGCAGGTCAAAAGTAATGAAGAAAGCTCAAATTACAATACCCTGCATTAAGCAACCACCTGCTTTTTAAGTCTCTTGTATTCAATAAATGAATGGTAACATAAAACAGATCGTTCTACTGTATGCCTAATGACCCTTAGTATTGGGACATCCAATCTGCCCTTTCCTTCTTTAGTTTGCAATACTCTATAGCTCATGTGCACTGGTTTTAAGTAGATTGGCATAGAAGCATATGGCGGACACCATGATCAAAGTACTCCTCCATTCATATATAGCAACGTACTCATATTTCTCTATGGAAACAATCTGGGTCCACATTAGACGACTAGTAATTTACGGGATCTTATCGGGAGCTAAACTGCTGACACTTGGACTACATCTGTGAAGCGAAAAGAAGGAACAATCCATTTCAGAAATGTATTTTATTTATTTATTTTTGTTGATAGACGTCGGTTTCTGCAAACCGTCGACCAATTGGGCACCACAGAGAGAGGGGAGAGGGCGCAGAGAAACCCGGACGCGATGTCCTACTCTTAGTATTGACAGAGTATTTCTGTTTCTTTTATATACCCAGGGTAAAACACTGATACATCGGACCTCGGTTTACAAAGTCTTACCCGAATGACTTGGTCTGGCATTGGAAGGAACCCCGATATTGTAGTCGAGCACGTTAATCAGTCGACCACGTCCGCCGGATTCAAAAATAGAACAAATGCGTAGCATGATTGGCAGTGGCGAAAGCCACATCCACTCTTTGATACCAATTTAGAAATGACAATGATTTACTACGAGACTAGTTTTTATATTTACACTCCAGAACAACGCAGCTGCAATATTTTTCACCTTACTCACTTAGCCCACTACATGTATGTTTGATATGTTGTTAACCTAATGCAGGCCATTTGCTGTCCAGCATAATGTACACCAAAAACGTCTACACTCTGAGCAATTAATTTCTGGAAATAGTGTCGACTGCTGCAAACATTGTTTCTTCCATGTATTTTTCAAAAACAAATGTCGGAGTGAAAAACTGTTTGGACCCTGATGAGGTGCCAATTTATTCGGCGTCTCATCTTGACCCATACTGTTTGCAAAGGTTATCATAAATGCTAAAACACACCCAAAGCAAAAGCAGCTAGAACAAAACTTATATCTTTTTAGAGGAACAGGTTTGTTTTTTTGTTGTTTATTTTTCAAATCGTTTATTATCCCCGTAATTGGCGTATGAGGGTCGGGGAACCATCCCTCTATACACGTCACAAACACATATAACATGTTATAGTATATACACATCGAAATATTATAAATGTTTACTCAAAGAGTCAATATAGAACATTAACAGGACCCTCAAATACCAAAGGGGAAAATAAACAAAAAGACAAAAAATGAAAGAAAATCTGATTAAAATAAATGCTTTGCAAATAAAAAAAGAAAACAAAACTCTGTTGCCAGTAAATTTAAATGTTCAAGACATTTAAGTTGTTTGCTACAGGTATTTGTATAAGTTATAAGCTGTATTGCTTTATCCCAGCTATTTTTAAATTCTGTTTCTTTGGAGTTTTTTTACCAAAGCTACGGTATATGCAATATTGTATTTAAAAGCGTTATACCTCTTTAGACCGTGTAAACTGGGCATGTTGTCTTTACTACTATATTGGAAAAGGTACATTTTGGCAATGTCCTGATTGGCTAAATAACCGAAAATTATAACATTGGCATTTATCGAAAGAAAATGGCTCTCTTCAAAAGTTAAAAAGTCTCTTACGATGGCCTAAATAATTGGACAATACCAAAATATATGTTCGATGGTGACAACTAATCAAGTTCTACACTATATGTCACGCTAATTGGGGTGAGATAATAAATGAGAGAAAGAATAGAGCAACCATACTGAGAAGTGGGATAATTTAGGAATAGAGTAAGGTGCCTTCTTCAAATATGGTAGATACAGGGGTTCCCACAGGAGCATTCACACTGCTTAATGCAGGACAAAAGTGATACAGAAAGCTCCTATAGGAACCTTTTGCATTACATTTGATCTGCCGTAAACTATAACCTGCCTTTGTACCCACAACCAGATTTCATTTTTTCTACAAGCTAATCAGAAACTACTGTGTCAAAAAGAACGGATTATGATGAAATGCCAACCCATTTAAGTCAAAGCTGCCAGACAGATTTCGCTTATCATGAGAATGACTTATAAGACACACAGTCTAATAAAGTGAGCAATGTCACAAACATTCGTTTTGCAAAGGGCATCATTTTTAACCCTTACAATGCTAAATTTTCAAATGAACTCTTCCAAAATTCAAACAGGTCAAGCGTATGCCGAATATCTAGGGATTTTTCTAAAGAAAAGTGTAACATAACAAACAGTACATACCCTGATGAGAGGACTCATCTACATTGTTTTAAAAGGACATTAATGATTCGTGTCCCGCTCTGTGAGGGTTAAACATTATATAGCTGGTATATTGCATTCCATATTTCAGCCCCGTTGTCCGCCGACAAGTCTATGTCGATAGGCACAGAGTTAACAACGGCAACTACCACAGGGGGTCTGACCATAAGAGACTGGAATGAATCTACCTCAGTTGCCAGCTCGTATCTGCTAGGGACTACCCAGTTATTCGCTCTAGATACAGGTGAACACAATGCGTGCGTCTGGGTTTCTTTTGCAATACATACTGCGTATACCAATATAAATATTCATTATTTCTTAGATGAATATTCACCAGGTAAAGAGTAAAGAGTTATGTGAACATTGACTAAATCTACACAGGATTTATTTTAAAAAAGAATCAGGTGGTTGGTTAATGCGGAACGAAATAAAGACTGAACGCTCTTTTTGGAGTGTTTTGAGCTTTTTTCTTTCCTTTGACGCTCAAGTGCCCGGTGGCCATTTAAAGGGACATAGACAAACAGCGTATACCTATTTCAGAGGACTCACTTTTTGTTGAACCTATCAATGTCAATGGCATATTCTTACAATAGTTTGTTTGCTGTTCCCCTTCATACCAAACAGATGCTTCAGAATAATCTCAAACTCAAGTTTATAACCTCGATGTCTGGTATTCATCCCCTTAACTCTCATCAAACATACAACAAACTATTAGAACCTAATTGACTTATGTGTGAGGGGTTCTTGCAAAATATTTTGCTGGTGAAACCCTCAGACATTGATTGTTGAGGATCCCTCTGATTTGGTAAACACCGTTTGCCTTTGCCACATGTGAGGGATCATTTTGTTTGTTATGGTGTGGATCGAATTAACTCAGTGACATATCGTTCGACTGCTAGTGTGGTTTTAAGTTCGAATCTCAGTGGAAGCTTACATATTCCAATATTGTATCTGGTGTAATACCTGGATTATGTTTATCCGATAATATATTACGGAATCTGTCGTATAATCCTTAATGTGTATCGGGCGTATTCGATGTACATGTTGGTAAAGTATTACGCAATTTTACACTTTCTATTGAACCACGAAAGTCATTTTGTGAAAACCCCAATTTAATATATCAGAGATTGACTGAATGCATCACGTTTTCCGTATTTTAAAAAAATCCACATTTTCCACATTTTCTGAGGATTTAGCAGTAGTCAGATGAAGTTGATATTTAGCTGAATATACAACCACTGATGGAAAATGGACTGTCAGTGTATTTATTTAGTGATATAGATATGTGTACAACTTGTGGTGTGGATTCATTTATACGAAAACATAGGAATATAACTATAACTATTCTGAAAATGGGAGATCATCCTTCGAAAGCAGAAGTAGAAATGGAAAAAGAGAAAATTGCAGACAATATAAGTTTGCCCAATTCTTATTGCGATATAGGACTCATTGTTGTATTAATCCTTCGCTTGCTATTCACGTCAATATACCTACCTGTAAATAGTGAAGACCCAGATGAGACAGCTCCCGCAGGAGCTGTCTCATCAGGATCTGCACTATTTACAAGTTGATTGTGCAACCAGTGCACTCCACAGCAGTGATTGCACAGCGATATACTTGTACACTGTGATGATATATGTAATTATACAACAGGGCATGGGTAAAGAAGGAGAAATGTGTTTTAAAATTCAGCAAGAGAAGGGTTTTGTCATCTTAACCCCATATTATGGTAAGCTTGACTAGCATTTACAGACACCTTGTATGCAGGAAACAAGCTGAGTATCAGGATACAAACTGATTGACATTCAGTCATCACTGTCTCGACATCAATGACATATATTAGTTAAACGTTCTCCACATGTGCATTTGAGCAATGATACGTTGATGTTAAACTAGATTAAGGCTTAGCAATCTATAATTCTAGGTAAATCAGACCTGTATTAAGGCCATCCATGTAATTGCATATAAATATAAGCATACAGATACATGTGCGTACTCAAATACTTAACTTGTCATTTCTCCACCAAAACCTATCTTCGAGACGATTCTAAAGATTGGTCCCAGCATAAGGTTTGGCGGAGAAATGAAGATTTAATTTGAAAATGTTTTAATTTACGCATCTTATTTGTAACTATGCGTGTATATCCGACAAAGTGTATCGTGCCTCTCCACTCCAATGGGATCTAACGGGTAGCATCAATTTACCCATTGAGAAAAAAGTTATTTTGATAGAACAACATGTATCCTATCTAAACCCTTGTATATGTTATCATACTGTTTACAACTTGGCTGTAGTTTTTACAAATGTTAAAGAGACATTCTTATACTGACAATTGATTTACACAACAATATGCACGCCTTGTGTAATGTTTCTCTTCATTTCAGCTAATGGACAGATAAAGGTGAATAAGGACCCGACCTCCGAATACTCTTACACATACAGCATGACAATATGTGCATACACGAGGAGGCAGTCAGACTGTCAAAGTACAACTATCAACTTCGGTAGGTGTAATTGCGTTCACCATGGACTTGATGAGTATTCAATGACATGTAAGACAAGACTCGATGATCTTGTGAATGTTGAACAAAACAGAACAGATAAATAATTCGCATAAACATAACATACCCATTGCCAAGGTGCATATAAATATAAATGACGGAATTTACAATCACTGTTGAAAAGTTCTTCGAGAAATACATAAGAAGCCTACAAATTACTAGGAGAATGCAAAGTCTACAGGTTAATCTACAATTTAAACAAATAATTCACTCGAACTGGCCTGTTTTACTAACGAGCGGTAAGTTTACGTTGAACATACGAATACCAACTAAAATGTGGATAAAACAAAGTATACAATATATACGTTCAAACTAGTTTACAACTCGAGCGAGTAGTAAATGCACGTTCAGTGTGCAAACCAATTTGAATACATATTATCGTAGTATATTCTATACCGGACTATACACAAACGTATCAGAATAATCTAATAATAATTTAAAGTGCTTCAGTCATGGCCAAATCAACATCTAAGTAAGTATAGTCCTTAACAAGTTGTATGGTGTCTATTGTTTGATATCCGGTATGTTGGTTGCATTTTATCTTTATTTCCGGTTCGTTTACGCTTTGATATGACGATGACCTAGTACAGTAAAACCTCTATTAACCGGAAGTTAAATCTAGTATAAATATCGGTCTTGGGGGACAGGTGACGGCTTAATGCAGGGTGGAAGTCATGCAGAAAGCTCCTAGAGGAGCTTTCTGCATGACTTTCACCCTGCATTAAGCAGTCACCTGCCTAAAATATATAAATTCTTCTCTACTAGAATTCCGGTTAAGAGAGGTTTTACTGTACCAGTCATATTGCATCCTGATATGAAGTCGGGTACTTCGACGTCGCATTTGGATTGAAGCTGCCTGTAAATACAATTCATATAGACAGGCTAAGGATTTATGAGTTTACATATGTAGCATTTGACTGTTTATTCAGATGACCAACAGAAACAGAAAAGTAATAGAATTAAATCACAGGTATACTTACACATTTCAACATGTTTAAGCTGTAATTCTATTTATGTCCTTTACCGAACACATATAAATTTTAAGAGCGAGGAAAGACCATGTCGGCAGGTAGGTGCCATTGTTTTAAAATGTGCTATTTTTTTTCAAATCAACAAGCTTGAAAGTGTAGGTATACACATGGATAATAAAAGTCCTAATTGTTCAATCCTTGTGTGATGAAATGTGCTCTCGTGTATGTGACTTAATAAAGGAATTATGATATTCTTCTAATCAAACTAGTACTTGATGACTGCATTAGTGTTGTTTGATTTTTACAATATTGTTTATGTTTGGCCACGAACAATAGTATATTGGCAACAATTGATTCCTAAGTGCTCTATAGCAAGGGCAGACGAGTAAAAAGTGAAACACAGAAAGGCTACACGTACTTTAAATGCCTAATGCTGATTTAAACTGATGGATACTAAATAAAACATTCACTGTCTTATTTTGTAAAATTGTTTTAAAGTGTGTTTGCACGTCTTCACGTACGCGACAATGCTTTTTAACCCGTTTCCCGATTGAGACATATATGCTATAAACAGTACATTTTCGATGAATTAGTTCTATATTACGGCATCATTCTACTCTCTTCGACTGCGAGCTAAAGTGCAGACCGAATTCCTAAAGTCTGTCAATACAATGTCTGTTTGATATTGATAAGTATACCTTGGTATTGTTTTGCTTCAAAAGTTTGTTTCAATAATGTATACTTTTCTAATTCGTTAGTCTCATTTATATATCCACGCAGCTGTTGTATATAACCACCACACACTTATTGGATAACATCATTCATGTTGAGATGCTCTGTTATTCCACAAATAAAGGAATCCATGTGGATCTAAGAGATGTTTAACGACAATAAACCATTCTATAATTATCATTTTCATCCTTTATATTTAGAAACAAGTGCATCAATGAATCTGGCGTCTTTAATACCTTATCACAATATTTCAACATACGAACTTTTTTATTAATAAAGGGTGCCGTCTGCAAATGACTGAAATACTGTTGGTCGGACGTTAAACCCGACTCACTCACTCACTCTTTTATTAGTTTAGTATGGGTATCTAGCCAGTTCACCATAGATGGAAGAATTATCTGCTGCATCACTGTTTATTCTTGCTTTAAAATTTGTATGGACTTGTTCTATTTATGGAGACAAGTTTTTCTTAATTGGTCCTACTATAGAATCGAAGAACGTGTATATAAAACGTGACGTTACACCATTACTTATCGCCCGTTTGGTATTTGAAATCACGCATGTAGATTGGTACACAGTCTATATTTCTGCGTCTGTGTGTACAGTAGTAAATTTTCGATAATCATTCCGTCTTGGCATGAATTCATCTTTGTTACAAAATATAGAATCTAGCCAGTTTCGCAAAGATGAAGCGACTGACCGCCTATTGTCCTGCCCCTTCGTCGAAATACAGTGCTCCCTCCCTACAACGACCCTCTCAATAACGGTTCCCTCCTTACAACAACGCATGTCACTGTTTCCGAAACAACAAGGCTCCAGAAACAACTTTTTCCATCGTATTTTCTTTACGCATCCATCAAACCCTATGTTGTGACCACTCTTTAGAATCGTCACTTTGTGACGATTCTAAAGAGTGGTCACAACATAGGGTTTGATGGAGGCATAACGGTTTTAGTTCTCGAAATACACCTTATCTGGGGATCTGCGAACAAGCTAATTATGTTTGATTTTCCCTCCCTATAACAACTCCCTCTGAACAACACATACAATCTTCGTATCCCAAAGGGTGTCGTTGTAGAGAGGGACCACTGTATACAATTCGAGCGAATCAGTTAATATGTGATAAAAGGAATCGGATACTCGTCATTTGAGATAAACCTCAAAGGTTCGCTGAACCCTTTCAGTGTCAACATTCTAATTGTCGTCTGCAGTGCGATTTGGTAAAATAAGGAAATGAGATAAATAGATACAAATTTCAAAGGAATAAAGCGCAGATATGGAAGAAGAGTTTAAGACAAAAAGTGAAGTCCCTGATCAGACGCCACCCTGGAAAGGCGGCGTCTGATCTGGGACTGCACTATTTGTCGTGCATTTATGCGACATCGGCGGTGAAAGGGTTAATAACCTTTTTACTATACGAGTTTATAAAGGTTATCGCAAATGACGAGTGACACTTTTTGTTTTTGAAGGCACGTTTTTATCAAAACATTACTTTTTATGAAAACATTACCTTTAAACACTGACCGGCCAAACGTGTTTGTAATTGTAACCATTTCCTAGTAGATGACAGTGTTACTCCTAAATAAGCAAATGTATTTTCCACGCTAAGTTAATTATATCATAAAAGATGTCCACTTTATCGTATATATTTCCAGCTTTAAATGCCATACGTTCTGTTTTGTCTGTTTTGACCCCTACTCCCTATTCAGTACAATTACTATGTAGTTGGTCAATCAATATTTGAAAGCCATCTTTTTTAATATGAGAATAACAATGTGTCATCAGCAAACAAATATAAAAACAGTTTCAAGTCATTATATTTCCACTGTTTCGACATAGAGATACATGTAATTGAAACTATGATTAGTGACAAATATGAACAAGATAGCGACAGTTTCTTATCCTGTTTGACGCCAACATGATTGTCAAAGTAACCGGGGCATGTACTCGTTTACTTCAACACATTACATTACACTATCATATTTGTCTAGAGCATTTTTTGCCATCTTGCAGCGGATACCGTATGTTATAAGATTACAAGTACCGTATTCCGTCCCATTATACGGTATCAAAAGCCTTACGACAATCTACACAAGCACGTCATAAGTTACGACGTTTCGTATTAAACACCCTATCAATCACTGACTTTAAAAGCAAAATACAGTTAATAATATGTGCTGCGTCCTTTTCAAAATCCAAACAGAAATTCCCTCAATAGATTATTTTCTTCTGCCAATTCACGTAGTCTGTTGGGCGGCTGTTTGTTCTGTATGTGGTGTTTCCTGCATGACTCATTTTTGTACTTTTATAGAAAATATTTTGAAAATAAACTTGATAACGTGATACACCTATGATTATTAACATTGTTCAAATTACTTTTTACCCCTTTATCCAGCTCTCTGGGTATGTACTGTTATCATACATGTAATTTACAGTTTACAGATAACAAGAGACATCATTCCATTGCATGTTAGAAACATTTCTGGGATTAAATCAACAACAGTATCGTTTTACCTCATTTTATAGAAAATATGTAGTACTTCATCGGGTGTGCAGCTGCTGTCAAACTGATTGACAATATCATAATTTAATATTGACAATGCATTGTCATTAATAACAAGCTTCTGTTCAGAATGCATATTAGTTAGCTGACAGTATGTTAAGGCAAATGAACGCAGTATATTACTGCCACGGCAGAAAGTGTAGAAATAGATCTTTATTATTCCATTGGAAACTTGAACACGGACTTTCACAAGATATGTCTGGTCTGAGTCTACCATGTGCAGTAAGACCCTCTAATGCGACCACTTAATGAATACACATAGCTGTCTTCATAAGCAGGTGGTTGCTTAATGCAGGACGAAAGGAAATGTCTGCATAACTTTTGTCCTGCATTAAGCTATCACCTCCCTTTGCCGTTGTTAGTTATGACCCTTTTTGCTTGTCGCATTAGAGGGGTTTTGCTGTATGTAAATGCGTAAACACAAGTTTCTATCACATTCAGGTTAAACGGGATGCATTACTTCACCGGGAAACACATAAATAAGATAAACAGTAAACACTTGATAATAAAAAATAGTATAAAAGAATATAGACCTTTTAGACAGGTCGCAGCTTTATGTAGTGTGTAAACCATGCAGACAGCTCCAAAGGTAGCTTTCTGTACAACTTTCACCCCGCATTATGATGCCACCTATCTAAGATCAATAATGATACGTATTTGAGTTTTACTGTATAGATAAGTCAGAGTGTCCGAAAGTAGTTCAAGGGTTGTCTTATATTTCTTTCCAGAAGTACGTTCTGTTGTTAATCGACTCTCTTATGGAAAATAATTAAATGAACATTTTATATTAAGTTAACTCATAGCATCTATACGTTAAGGGAGAGACACTCACGCATTCTCCATTTTCAAAACCCTTTCAGCACCTGGTAAATTTGGTCTGCAAATTATTCAAATCCAAACATATATTTTCATTTCTTTGCGAAAGCAATGTTAGAGTGTCGAACAGTTGGATCCTGATATGACAATTCTACGTCTCGTCACAACCCAGTCTGTTCGCAAAGTTAATCGTAAATTAGTTATTTGTGTTTGAAAGGACCAACAACGCTCTTTGTTTTCAAGATGGCTGTTTCCAGACACCAACGTGCACCGATTTGTCTTCTACTGTGAGTGACACCCATGCAATAGGCGGTACCCTGTTTACAATGAGTGTACCCGCCCCCTCGGCTCACTTCTCCTCAATAAGCTTAACCTGGCAAGGCCTGTCGTTTGCGGAAGTGTCCAGCACACTGAGCGTAGCATCACTGGATACTTCAACAGGTGAGAAAGAAAATAAGCTACTGAAGAGCACCAACTATTGATGCATTTGTCAGAGACATTCAATTGTTACCACGGTGTCATTACACTCTGTCAAAAACTATGCATGTATACAAGTGTTCTGACTGTTGGATTAATAAGAAGTGCTATTTTGGCGTCGGTATTGCCGGGGTAGTTGTCAAAGATATTTAAGCTATAGTTTAAAATTTCAAGAAGAGCACTTTCTCGGAAAATATAGAAGTTATTGCTTGGAAACTTTACACATTGTTCGGGGTCATATGATGTACTCGTATATAGCTGGGGACTGATTTATGCATGGAATTATGTCCATGATAATGATGATGATGATGATAATAAAAATAATAATAATAACAGTAAATCTAATAATGATAATAATAATAAGTAATTATTATAGCAATAATAATGCGTAGAATGTTGTTAAAATGACGATGGACTATAAACAGTTAATGTCAATAATAAAACTTAAATATTGAAAACCACAGGGGATATAACTACCACGGGCAATATAACCGTCTTTCCGCATTACCCTAGCCAGGACCACACTATCGTAGTACGCATTATGAACTCAGCATCGTGTTACTATAACACCACGTGCACGATGAGTTTAACAGCGACATTCACTAACTGGGTAAGTATACATCAGGAGATATGTCGTAAATATGTGTTACGTTTCTGTTTGCTAAAATCATGTTCAGTTTATTCAACATTTGGTTAGCATAAAATGTCGATTATGTCATAGGTACATGAGACCATCTTAGATTTTCATAAACATACCAAGCTAAATCCAGTATGCTTAATTTCACTAGATCTACCTTTTGAATGACAAGCTGTACAAATTATGTTGCATTTTGTTTGCCTACACTATTTTTTCTCTTCAATCTTTCAAGAAGTATTTACCTGTTCTAAATTTCTTTATGGTTAGTATATAACATTTTATTATACATCGTGTGACTTTCCTATACAAAGTTTGCATATACCGGTAGCTGTACCTGTCATGAAACATTTTGTATTATTATACCCCAATTTCATTTACAGTGTTAATTTCTTATACGCTACTGTGACATAGACGTACTGTCAGGCCTAGCGGGAAAAATATACTGTCGGAAAATTACTCCCGCTACCATAGCCACGGAACATCTAGATCAGTGAGCGCTTATTAAATTGTGTATGTGACGTCATCCGATGACGTCATCGACAGACGTCATCTGACGCTTGCAATTTGATCAACAAACGGCATTATGACAATTGCTTTGTTTTCATTTATATATTTGAGAATTGTCGCGTTATGAGTTTATTTCGGAGGAGGCTCCGCCAAAATTGGACAGTGAAAAGGGCTCGGCCAGTACTTGTAATGAATAGAAATGTGAAGCTGTTCCGCGATTTGTAAGCACCGAGTCGCTCTCTAACTTTTGTTTAAAACTGTTTATTGTTGTTATTGAATAAATAATTTTGCTGACGAAATTGATTGGGCTGATCGGTATAATAAAATAATATCACATCCTATGGAGAGCAAAAGCACGTATTGTCAACCCTGGGTATGGTAATGTGTAGCTCGGCTAACGCCTCGGTGGACATAACCAACCTCGGGTTGACAGTACGTGCTATCTCTCTCCATATGATGTGATATTTATATACTGTTCTTGTGCTGGCGACAGTACGTCTAGATCAGTAAGCGCTTATTCGATTGTGTGCGTGACGTCATCTGACTGACGTCATCAACTGACGTCATCAACTGACGTCATTCGATGCTTGCAATTTGATCACCAAATGTCATTTTGACAGTTAGTTTTCTATTTGTTTACAGGGGTTTACTGTAGGCTATACGGATAATGATGTAATTTGAATATATCCAAAACTTGCAAACCAGGTCTGCAAATACTTGTCTGAAAGTCGCGATAAAATACCTATCGTTTGGCACTGTTTGGCGGCCCAAACTAGAATCTATTTAAAAACTCGTTCAACTTCAACAGTAATCTATAATAACATCTCTGTAACCCACTTCACTGACCTTGACATATCTATATTTATAAGCATATCATAACACCTGGATATATCTACTCTGCTCTATTTTCAAATTCCATAACCAGTTTGTAACTGCACGTATGCCGAATATTACATGCAATCGGAACCTACTACAATCTGTAAATTCATCCACATACATATCTACAGTCATACCGGTAGATGTACATACATTTATCCATCCAGTCTATCGAGTTATCCATGCATCCATGTATCCATCCATTCATCCATGCATCCAGGTATCCATCCATCCATCCATTCATCTACCCATCCATCCATCTATCCATTCCCTATTCATGAATCCATCCATCCATCCAGGGAGCATCCATCCATCCATCCAGGGAGCATCCATCCATCCAGGGAGCATCCATCCATCCATCCATCCATCCATCCATCCATCCATCCATCCATCCGTCTATCCATCCACCCATCTATCCATCAATCCATCCATCCATTCTTCCATCTACCCATCCATCCATCCATCCATCCATCCATCCATCCATCCATCCATCTATCCATCCATCCATCCATCCATCCATCCATCTTTCCATCCATCCATCAATCCATTCATCCATCCTTCCATCAATCTATCCTTCCATCCATCTATCCATCTTTCCATTCCCCATTAATCCATCCATCCAGGGATCATCCATTTATCCATCCATCCATCCATCCATCCTTTCGTCTATCACCCATCCATTTATCTATTCCATCCATTCATTCATGCACCAACATACATCCATCCATTCATCCATCCATCCGCATCCACCAATCCATCCTTCCTTCTATCCTTCCATCCATCAATCCATTCACCCATCCTTCCATCAATCTATCCTTCCATCCATCTATCCATCTTTCCATTCCCCATTAATCCATCCATCCAGGGATCATCCATTTATCCATCCATCCATCCATCCATCCTTTCGTCTATCACCCATCCATTTATCTATTCCATCCATTCATTCATGCACCAACATACATCCATCCATTCATCCATCCATCCACATCCACCAATCCATCCTTCCTTCTATCCTTCCATCCATCCATCCATCCATCCATCCATCCATTCATTCATTCATTCATTCATTCATGCGCCAACATCCATTCATCCATTCATACATCCATCAATTCATCCATCCACATCCACCAATCCATCCATCCATCCATCCACCCATCCGTCCATTCATTCCCCATCCATACATTCCCCAATATATTTATAATACATCTAGCTCCCTCACCTCTCTCTATCTCTCTCTATCTTTCTCTATATCTCTCTCTATCTTTCTCTCTCGGTTTCCCACATTTCTTTTTTAATCTTTGTAGGATATAGACATTATTAACGATGTAACATCTACCACAATACATGAAGATGTGGATGCCCGGACAACGCTGTTTAACATTTCCACATACGACGGAAATGACCCGAATCAAGATAACGTCACGTGTACATTGCCAACTAATCCAGACCCAACTTTGTTCGAGATCGTGGACGATGGTGAACATGGTTTTGAATGTAGGGTTTATTTTGGGAAATCATTTGTAAATATTATAACTATAGTAGAACATATTTATAGGGACCACTTACAGAATAAGTCCCATGTGAGTTTTTTGGTATAACTCTTTCTGCACCGAGTTTTGACTGTACATTCTGTGACATATCTGAGTAGAAATGGAACTTTGCCTGTTACAATTTTCAAGCTAAATTCTGATTCCCAACGACGAAATGGACTAGATGAGATACAAAGGTTATCACCAGTATGTCTATAGTCTGTACAGTAAACCTCCTCTAAGCCAAACATTCAAATTAATATCAGTGCCAGTCGTTAACCGTTAAAACGCTGACTTTTCAAATGGATATTAAGGAATTCTTCTAAAGAAAAGTGTAACATAACAAAAGGTGCAGATCATGATGAGAGGGTCCTATCCGCTGTGTCTACACTGTTTTACAAAGGACATTAGTGACTTGTGTCCCGCACAGGAAGGGTTAATGCAGACTGAAAGGCATACAAAAAGCTCCAAAAGGAACATTTTGGCACGAATTTCACCCTGCATTATGCAGCCATTTGCCTAAAAGGACTTGCATTCTTTTTGTTATATTGCGGGTTTAGACATTGTTTACGACGTATAGGTACATATATGTTTGCTGAACACGCGGTTTAACCCTTTCGCTGCCAATGCCGGAGCTGTGATTACCTATGCAAACAGTGTGGATCCAGATGAGACGCCGAGTAACTCGGCGTCTCATCAGGATCCAAACTATGTGTTACTGTAACTATGTTTTTGAAACAAAAATGAAGAAAATCAAAAGAATGAAAATTTGTAGCAGACGACAAAGTTAGCAGACGACAGAGTTTGGCAGCGAAAGGGTTAACAATATACCTGATGATTATCTCATATGATATACAAAGCATCACACGTCATTATGTCTATAGTCTGTGCAGTAGACTTCCCCTAAGCCAAACATTCAAATTAGTGTCAGTGCCAGTCGTTAAGATACATTGTAGGTGGTAGCTAAATGCAGGGTGAAAGTCATACAGAGAGCACCAAAGGGAACTTTTTTCGTTATGCAGCCATCTACCAAAAAGGACTTTAGGTTTGTTTTACATGTATTACAGTATAACCTGGTTTATCCGACATCCCTTGGGACCGACTGAATTTGTCGGATACACCAGTGTGTCAGGAAAGTCAGGGTCAGACGATCAACCAACACAAAACTGGAAGTTCAACGGAAGTGAAATATTATATACGACAACGAAAAATCATTGTCTCTCAATGTTATTAATATTGGTCACTGCAAAATGATTTCTTTTTAAGAATATGGGCCACTGATTATCTGCTAATTCCAAACTTCAAAGATAAATCGGACTGCCTCAATAAACCGCTTTCAGACTCGTTAATTAATTCCAGTTTTTTTACCTAAAGTTAACACTATTCTATAACACTATGGCGTAGTTGGAGTCTGTGCACATGCCGGTTCGCTTTCTTATTCCAAAAGATGATCCTTCCATTTTGAAAGACACATACATAATAAAAAATATGGCCTAAACCTGACTAGAGTAAAGCAAATTGTATTCTGTACAGGCTATAATATTCAGGTCGAGTTTATACCTACAAATATTCAGACAATTACATGTTCTCATTTGTATAACCACAACAATAATTACCTGTAATAATGGATTAGTAAGTCCCCAATTTAATGTCAGGGCAACAATTATCGCTCAATCAATCAGGATGAGCAGATACTCAGCCAGTCATGCACAATCTCACTTTAAGATTGTGTCAGATATGCAGGTGTGAAAAACGCAGCATTCTGTATAATGCCGGTTTAGATATGGTTTACTATAGTTAAATGTTTGTATCGAGCACGCGGTTTAACCACATATTTGATAATTATTCAGTATGAGAAATAACAACACAATGCATATTTGTTAGCTGAATGTTTATAGTGGCATCTGTTCTTGATAATGGCACAAGCTGTATATAATGTCATAAACAAACAGACCAGATCATGATCCACAGGAACAGTCTGATTTGGGTCTGTCCCATTTTCAAAAGAATCAAAAGGGATTTCTATGACATAATTTGAGAACACCGCTTTGTTAACTGAGCTGTAAATAAGAGGAGTATTGAAAATGTCTAAGTAACATACGTGTATGATATGTCTTGCCAAAATATATCTTGCTGCTATTCAATAGACTAGGCGGAGAAAGACACTTCTGCTGAGAATCTGGGCCCGTGCTTATAAAACTTTTAGTTGAGTCTGAGTTAGTTCTCAAGTTTTTGATTGGTCAGATTTGAGCCTCTGGCTCAAATCTGACCAATCAAAAGCTTGAGAACTCAAATCTGACCAATCAAAAGCTTGAGAGCGATCTCAGACTCAACTAAAAAGCTTTATAAGCATGGACCCTGGAGTAGCAGCAAGGTAGATTTTAATTGAAAACAAGAAGATATTGATAGACCAGTACGCCATTTGATTTAAGTTTTCTTTACAATTTTCAGTGTTTTCTATTGTCAAGAAGGTGTGTACAGATCCAGGGTGTGGGTTTCTCTGCGATCTGAATATTGGTTGTCTTAATTGGAACTTAACGAGCTCTTATACGTTCGTGGCACGATGTGAGGATGGCTATGGCTCCTCGGATACAGAGACCTTCACGCTCACCGTCAATCGCAACGATGCCTTCATATGGCGGAATTTACCAAGTGCATATAAATCCATATTATCTTACTAATTGCAACCTTACGTGTGTTATATGAGCCTTTCCATCATATAAACGCCTTTTAACGCATTTGTAAACAGACGTCTCGTCTGATCAGGGTCTGCTCTGTTTGCTAACGGAATTCGAAAGATATGCTTCTTTACTTTAAAAACTGGCTACCATGTTCCACATTCCATATTGTTGTAACTATTTTCTATGAATATTCATTAGGTATTGAAATGTGGAAAAACATAGAACAGATAAAGGGTTAATCTTTATCTTTCAGAAACATATACCTGAAACAACTCTGCCCTGTTGGATGGTTTACTTACTTCTTACTGGCACACCCGTTTGGGAAACTGTTGACCGAGTGTCAAACAGCTTTGATCCTGATGAGACGCCGAGTTACTCGGCGTCTAATCCGGATCCAAGCTGTTTACAAATGCGACTCAAGTAGCATGTATGATAAGGGTTATCCATTACCTGCTTTGAAAATACAGTTCGATCTGGTGCAATTCTAAATGCTTTTAAGTTGATCAAATATTGACGGAGTGTAAAGCAGCTTGGATCCTGATGAGTCCTGACTCGGAGTCTCTTGTAGATACTAATTATTTGAAAATGCGAGTTTTATCGGAATCTAAACCGTTTAACCCTTTAAATTATAACAAGTGACTCGTATAATATACGACAGACAAACGATTTTCTCCCCCTTAAGTTTTGATGCATTCTTGATAAATTAATAGGCAAACAGACTGCAGCGTGATTGAGAGGCATTGCAAATGGCGGGCTTACAGTTTAGATGGCTTGATTGACTTTGATTTAAATTCGCTAGATAATATTTGCCTGCATTGAAAATATTTAGTCACATATTACTATACTTATTTTGTTTAAACCTTTACTCCAAAAGTACGCCTTTCTATGCCGCCTGAGTCGTCTGATCAGGGTCTGCTGTGTTTGCTTATGGTATAATATGAATATGATTTTACAGTTTCTGCCTAGTTCAAAATTTCATGTGTCCGTGTGCTATTATAAAAACTAATCTAATTAATATTCATGACGTCATTATTTCCTCCACGAATATTCATGGAGTTAGGTGTTAAACGCCTATAATGCTGAAACTATGTCTCTGCCTAAAATCTTTTTGAAACAGTTTAACGTCATATTCGTTCGTATTTCATATTCATTTAAACCTTTTGAGAAAGTAGTGACATACTGACTGTCAAATAGCTTTCATCTGGATCCAGACCGCTTGCAAATGTAAATACTATTGTAAAACTGGTGTAATGCGACCACTTAATGAATAAACATGGCTGTCTTCGTAAGCAGATGGTTGCTTAACGCAGGACGAATGTTATGCAGGAAACTTCGTCCTGCATTAAGCTACCACCTGCCTTCTGCAGCTGTTAATTATGCCCCTTTTTGCTGGTCGCATTAGAGGGAGTTTACTTATTTATGTCAGTTTGTCAGTCGAAAAGGCAGCCAAGGTTTTCGATCAGATAAGCTTTTGCATTTTGTGTTGGTTAGACCTTGGTGCCCTTAAAGAGGAAGTCCCTACAATGATCGCATATTTTCAATAATATCATAACACTTGGTATTTGTTATGCTCTATCATTATTATGAAGGTTCCCAATTTGAACTTGTATCGAAAAATGGCCCTGAAATACAAATAAACTGATTTCATCAATACTGATAATTTTTGTTCTACAACACAATATTATCGGCCTTTTCCGTTAAGTTCTTCCGCGTTTTGCCGATGATCACCCGATCCCTCCATTGTTTACGTAATAGCTTTCTCGGAAGTGGTCGGAGAATCGCGAATAGGGCGAACAGTTACGAAACTAAAACCCAACCCGAATAAAACTGAAACATCGGGGCGTAAAACCGGGATCGGCGATATCAAATACATGGATGTTTTGTCATTATAACGGTAATTGGATGGGGCTTTTTGCGATATACTACTTTTCAGCATATAAACAAATGAGTTTTGTATATTTTAAGTGTTTATGAAACGCGTCAAATGTAGGGACATCCCCTTTAACTCCTAGCTGTTTGTATTTGTGTTTGACACGAATATTAATGCATAGACATAATAACAGACTGAAAAATAAAAGTCAGGCAATTTGTTTGCAGTGACAATCACCGTGGACAGTGACAATGCGGCTTATGGGGACGTGCTGTTTCCCATCCTATATACAGATGCTGAGGATGAGGATCTGACCTACAACTATTCAGTGACCCCTGCCCAGCCGAGCCCGGCGCTGTTCGGGTTTGATACCACAGGAAACTACTACAGTGAGTTAAACTCTACTGGCTGAATTTTAGCGCAGATCCTGGTGAGAGGGCTTCTTTATGGGCAAGCTCATCTAGGTCTACACTATTTGCAAAGGCAACCAAAGACGAATTCATTGAGCTCCCAGTTCACTTAACCTTCAGATTGAAGCAAAACCCCATCTAAAGCGACCACCAAATAAGATGTATACTTCTGAGTTATACAGACAGGAGATAGCTTCACCAATTCTCTCCTACTGCAGACTTTTGACACCTCTGTAAGCGCAATTGGTTGAAACCATTGCGCTAAATAGAGCACTTGCTTCATAGGAGCAAATGCTCTAATTATCACAATTCTACTGCATTCTAAGATTCTGCTTAACTTTCGTTCTTAATTCAGGAACCACTTACGTTTAAAGAAATCAGTGTGTATTCATTAAGTGGTAGTTTTAGCGAGGTATTACTGTGACACAAAAATAATGTTTGCCTTTCCTTTACAAGAAAAATCCAAACAAAACAAAACCACTGTTTGGAGTTTGCAAATCCTATCTTTCATTTATCCCACCCCATACAGTGTACGATAGTTGAGTGCTCAACCCCGCGAAAGTACTTTGTCTTAAATGTTTACCTCATGAATATTTATATAAGAAATATTAGCATCATAAATATTAATTACATTAAGTTCTATAATGGCAAAAACACACCGGAATTGCTGGCCGTAGCAAAAACTACAAAACCAGGGTCCATGCTTATAAAGCTTTTTAGTTGAGTCTGATTTCGTTCTCAAGCTTTTGAATGGTCAGATTTGAGTTCTCAAGCTTTTGATTGGTCAGATTTGAACCAGAGGCTCAATCTGACCAATCAAAAGCTTGAGAACGATCTCAGACTCAACTAAAAGCTTTATAAGCATGGACCCAGATCTATTTTAGTCCATAAGGGAACAGGACAGACCCTGGTAAGACAACTCCTACACCAAAATGTGCATGAAAAGATTAATCTTTCCAATTATTTGATAATTATGTAAGATATTACATGTAACAGGTCACAGGAAATGTTTCACGGAATTTAAGTGTTAAACGCATTTCGAAAGGAATGTTGACCCATTAATCCCATGCTGTGTATTTTAGGTGCTGGCTCTCTGACATATAATACACAAACTGATAAGGCGGACTACTATCACAGAGGATCAAGGTATAATTGCATAACTTTAACTCATATGGCCAAGGACCCTAGCTGGACACTGCAGGAGCAGAGAATCAATTATCAGCACAGCTGGACAATGTGTATTGGGGAAGGGACACTTATGAAGGAGCTTTGAAATGCCTTTAAGAGAATAAATTACTTAAAAGGACAACGGTGTTAGATGATCAAAATTCATTTTAGAGTGCAACATACGAGTGGCAACCCCCATCATATAAACGCTTTTTGCACGCATTTGCAAACAGCATAGACCCAGATCAGACGCTCCTATAGGAGCCGTCTGATCGGGGTATACTCTGTGTGTTAGTCGAATTTGATAGATATGTTTCTTTACTTTCTAAAATGGCTAAAATGTTACACCTTCCATATTTCATTGTACCTATATTGCCCATGACTGTTTAGAGGGTATTGGAATTTGGAATAAACATAGAACAGAGGAATGGTTATCTCGTTGGCCCCAGGGTCGTTAGAAATGGACTCATAGTGGTTGGTGCAGTGGGCAAATCTGTGATTACCTTGGCTAACAGTTGGGATCAACATGAGATGCTCAGAAAATCGGCGTCTAATCAGGGTCCAAAGTGGTTGACACTCAATATGTTTTCGTTATAGAGAGGTTTTACTGTATAGTTGGTATCAAATGAGTCATAATATCAACAACAAGAATACAACAAACCAAAATGGATCCAGGACGGCTTTTGACTGATGGCTGTGGATATCCTTTACTGTATTTTCATTTCAGACAATCCGGCGAACGTGACGAGTTTGAAATATGAATGGGACGTGACCAATGTTACGTACACGGTGTTTATCTGTGGCAAGGAAAGGAGGAATTATAGGTGCGAGGATCTCACCATACAGGTCAGAGGTAATATACCGACCATCCCCAGTATAGACGACCGCTCAATGATATTCCCAATATGTCTTTCCTTTTTTGCAAAAAGTGTCAGTCGCCCCATCACGATCTTGTTGTTTTCAAATAATGTAAGTATAATTTAGTTCAGATGTTCCATATACACACCCTGTGCAGTGTGCATTAGTGGATAAGACATTCTCTTTGTGAACGAGGGGTCGGGTGTTCGATTCGCAATGATATTGGCAGAAGAGCATGCAGTTATCAAAAAATGACTACCAATTGCCTATATGTCTTATGCTAATGGAATAAATAGGCATTTTGTCAGAGAATAAGATGGCTCAATCCAATCTGACTGGCCAATTCCATAAGGATTACATTATTTCAAACGCCATATGTTTTAGCTCTATTTACGCTAGCGGCGCATTTGTAATTACCTTTGCAAGCCGGTTGTATTAAAGTGACACGCCTCGTACATCAGCTCTCAACAGCATTTAAACTGATTGAAACTCTGATTGCTAATTTGAAGAAAATAATAGAAAATGTAACTTTCAGTACAGGAGTAGAAAACTATCATTTTTTTAGACACTAGCTTCCTAGCGTACAAAGAGTTACATTTATCTCTCCAAATGCAAATGGCGTCTAGACTGGTATGCGCTGACAGATTGGATCCAAAAAAGACCACAGGGAACCTGTCGTCTCACCAGAGTCAAATCAGTTTGACACTCTGCCAACAGTTCCTCAAGCGTTATTAGAAATGTTAACCCTTCGCTTGCTGAATTTTAAAATACATTTCTCCTTCTTTACCCGTGCCCTGTTGTATAATTACATATATCTTCACTGTGTACAAGTATTTCGCTGTGCAATCACTGCTGTCGGGTGCATTGGTTGCACAATCAACTTGTAAATAGTGCAGACCCAGATCTGGGTCTTCACTACTTACAGGTAGGTATATTGACATAAATAGCAAGCGAAGGGTTAACAGTTGGTGTATTTTGCATATTTCCCTGTTGCAGTGATGTATTTTACATATTTCCCTGTCGCAATGATGTATTTTACATATTTCCCTGTCGCAGAATTCTGCGGTCCAGCGCCTACGTGTGACACGGATTCTGTGACAGTCTCTGATCAGTTTGCGATAGGAAACACACTGTTGACCATAAACGCACCGGCTCCGGCAACTGGATCCTTCACATCTCTCAGTTATGCCATCAGTACCCAGCATACTGACCTGTTCGATGTCGACTCCAGTACTGGTAAGTTGTACTGATTGCATAAATATTGATTACAAGCCATGGACTCGTAAGCTCACTTTTAACAGTTTATCAACATTGTTGAGTTTTCAAAACTGTATCCGGCATTTGATCCACGTCTGATTTTGAAAGAACTCATTGAACATACGTCTTGCTGCCATTAATCATTATTTGTTATAATTTTGAAATCCAGTTATACACATATTTCTGTGCGTGATTTAATTTCAATTTGGAAGAAACCAATCGCGTAGCTGAACGGCGTATAGTTTATCATATCGGGAAACTATTTCTGATTATAAACCCATTCGTGCATAGTCTCCCTTGTAGATCTAAATCAGAGGGTACCTGATTGAGCAATGTCATTATCATATATATAAATATATAATATATATATAATAGCATCATTATTCAAACTGATAAATTGTTGTCTGCTTACACTATGTTTATCTTGAAAACTTGACAGCTTAAGATTGTTATTCGGCGTTTCATCAGGATCCACACTATTTGCAAATGTGAATCGGTTAACACTTAGCAGGATAATGGTTAATTATTGTTTCTATTTAGGTGATATCAGTTCCAAGAAAGCACTTCCAGTGACGAATCCACCGGCCGCTACGCAGTACTCGATCTCGGGTTTGGTATATGATACAGCCGCCTGTGAGTACGCATCCTGTGTACTGACTGTGACCGTGAACTTCACAAACTTTGTACGTATATTGACCCTTACCCATTAACCCCTGTAAAAATAGTGCCTGATCAATTTCCGATCTGTTAAGTTTTGACTACTTCTGGTTTTAATAAGTATAAACGAGGAACTAGTGGTTGAGTATCAAAGAATTTGGATCCTGGTGAGACCCCGGGGTACACAGTATCTGATCTGGAGTCATGCTGATTGGAAATGCGAGTCAGATAGCAGATAGTGAGATAAGACTTAAGTAATACAGTAAAACCTCTCTTAACCCATTACGTCATAGGCTATTTTTAGATCCAACCGAAAAAATCTACCGAAAAGTAGCATTAACTAGAGAAAAGGAAAATTTTAGAATTTCGTAGTTTGAAACCATTGTGATAAATAAAGCATTTGCTCTTATAGGAGCAAATGCTCTATTTATCAAAATGGTTTCACAAAGTGACTTTTACAGAGTCGTCAAAAGTCGTCAATATGAGGGAATGGGGTTAACCGGAATTCTAGAAGACAAGAATTTAGATACTTTTAGGCAAGTGGCTGCTTAATTCAGGGTGAAAGTTATGAAGAATGCTCCTCTATGAGTTTTCTGCATGACTTTCACCCTGCATTAAGCTACCACCTGGCTCCTAGACCGATATGTATACACAATGCAATGTCCGGTTTAGAGAGGTTTTGCTGTATATTAAGTGAACGTGGTCGTTATTTAAATTGATAATGGGTTGTCCGTTGAAAAGATGCATATCTTGAAACGTAGATGACTATTTGGCATTTATGATGTACGAATTACTATAAAGACGATATTTTGCAGTCTTTATGAAACCTGCCAGGGAAACAAAAGTGTGCTGAATATTTAATTGGCTACCAATGCGCACGTCAAATGGTTTGAATGACTGTGGGTGATAGATAACACATATGCCTACTTTGCAAACTATTTTGACAAAAAGATTTCATCTAATGTATGCGAAAGAGCAAGCACACTGACAGATGTTGTTCTAACTAATCTTCACGGAAGTTATCCAGGATTAATTCAAAACAAAGTATACACAGCTAGAATTTACAAACACAGAACCAATTATGCTGTTTATTTCGGTGTTGACACTGCATTTTACGTTTTATAATAACTCGTCTGACATGCGTGTGTCTTAGCAGTGAACATTTTCAGGAAATAACAGTAAATTAGCCCTTTTGTACTCATTCGCCGATCCCTGCTGGTATATTACTCATACCAAACGCATCGGAGACCCGATTGCAATGAGTAACACAGTAAGAAAGTGTTTGTCTGGGAGATTGGTAAATTAATATGCATCATATCTGTCAGAACCATACACAATTGAACTTTAATACCTCGAACTCATAACCGAAACTTCTGGATAACTCGAAGTACAAATTCGGTCCTTCCACAATGTAAAATACAGAATTGTTCTAACTTGTATAACTATTTATATCTAGAAACACTTATGACAGTTTAAAGTGACTGTCTGGACTTGCAACATGGTTTACAAATGTTTATATGCTGAAAAGAAGTACAGGTAAACTCCGCTAATGCGACCACCAAAAAAGGAGCATAATTCTAGGTGGCAGAGGCAGGTGGTAGCTTAATGCAGGACGAAACTTATGCAGAAAGCTCCTGTAGGAGCTTTCTGCATAACTTCCGTCCTGCATTAAGCAATCACCTGCTTTAAACGACACCAGTGGCTGTTTATTAAGTGGTCGCATTAGCGGGGTTTTACTATATATCATAAGAAAACCAGTCCAGTAAACACCGAAGAAGACACAGCTTCCATGTATAGTAAAACCCCGCTAATGCGACCACCTAAAAGAGGTATAAATCTAGGTGCCAGATGCAGATGGTAGCTTAATGCAGGACAAAAGTAATGCAGAAAGCTCCTAGAGGAGCTTTCTGCATTACTTTTGCCCTGCATTAAGCAACCACCTGCTTATAAAGACAGATATGTTTATTCATTAAGTGGTCGCATTAGAGAGGTTTTACTGTATTTGATATCGAAGACCCGTTGTATTCGGCAATGTATAAGTATTTATTCGGCTCGCGATTGTTCGACCAAGGCCGATAATATTTTCTATAGAACAAATATGTATGGATGAAAACGGTTTACTTTGTATAACAGGGGTACATTTCGATATAAGTTCAAATTGACAATATTCCTTATAAATATTGAACATATCTACCAAGTTTTATGATATTATTGAAAATATCCGTTATTTTAGGGACTTCTTATTTAATGCAGGTCGAAAGTATTGCTGAAATCTCCAACAGAAACTTTCAGCATAAGTTTAGACCTGCATCAAGCTGTGAACTTGAGACATTGCTCAAATTAGAAACCCGATGACTCGAACATCGAAGTAACTTATATGGTCCCTTGAAATTAGAGATATTGAAATTTAACTTATAAAGGCGCATTCTTCAAAACACCAACCCAACCCATGGCATACCATATCGTTTCGTATAGAAACAAAGAATCTATTATAACGTATTGTTTCGTGGAAGAAATAAGTCTTTAGTCTTAAAACGATCTGATACGTGTCTCTGTGAAATTCTGGTATTTTACACAACTCCATGCTTATTACACAGGACATCTCTATTGACAACATGGCGTCCGTGTCGGCGACCATCCACGAGGACACGACAGCGTCTGTGACGTTACACGCAATAACAACGTCTGACGCAAACACAGACGATACCGTCAACTGTACAGTGGACGAGGCAAATTCAGTTCCTGCAAACAACGGAAAGTTCTACACCAGCGAAACAGATCAGAACTCAAATGGTATGGCAGTTGCAATGTTAATACATTATTCAAATAAAGTGGAGACTAGATTTTGTGTTTAGGCTACCTTATATGTATACATAACCCTTTATTCCATAGCTACCTTCTTAAAGTCTGTGCAAACAGAATAGAGTCAGATAAGATGCCCCGTGCAGGAGCTTTCTTATCAGACTTTGCGCTGTTTCTTTATAAAGTGTTACAGTTCTAACTGTAAGCTCCTGTATTCACATGTCATTATATCATTGTACTTTACATGAAAATTCATGGCATAAAGGGATTACGCAAGCAATGCGTCAAAAATATATTTGTATGAAATGGTCCTAGCCTTTCCTTCATATAAAACGAATTTTCACGAATTTGAAAACAGAATAGAGCCAGACCAGATAACTCCTATAAGAGCCGCTTGATCAGGATATGCTTTGTTTGCTAATGGAATTTGATATATCTGTTCTTTACTTTCTTAAATGGATACAATGTTCCACCTTTCATATTTCATTATACATGTAACTATTTTGTCTGTTAATATTGGCTTGGAATTAACATAGAACGGAGAAAGTGTTAACACGCAACTCGCAACCGGATGTTAAAATGAGTAGAAATATAGGTCTTTGAAACAGGTGGAAGCTTAATGCAGGTTTAAGGCCATGCAGAAAACTCCTCTAGTGAAGCGCTAATTTAGTTGGCATAATCGTATAGATTTAAACTGTTTGCAAAAGTCATCACCAATTCAGTTTTGTAGGCGAAATAGTTAATAAGGCCATGCCAATACTTTGTTCAGATATATTTTGTCACAAACATATTCTTAAGCATAAGTTGAGTGAAAGACGAGAATCTCTAATTATCGAGCCGCATTCGTATTGGCGTACTCGTCAGTTGTGTCTAAGGTTTAGTTACATTGTATATCCAAACAGGTGCTACTCTATTAAACATTAGTCTTCTAGAAAAATGAGGTCAGCTTAAGCTCTGATCTGTTGCCGTTGTCACTTACTTCTGATTCGTTCAAGCTTTTGAGATACTATTGACAGAGTGTCAAACGGCTTGGATCCTGATGAGATGCCGAGTCACTCGGCGTCTCATCTGGATTCAAGTTGTTTGCAATGTCAGTTAGGTTGCGCATAGCAGGCTAAGGGTTAACGTATTCATAATAGCATGTATAACGAGTCCAGCGTCGTGTTCGAGCAGTTTCAACTTTATATCAAATAGAAGTCGTACATGTTATTACTATTATATGTATATATTTTTTTATTTGTTTACAGAGTACGTAATTGTTAGTAGGTCGAATCCAGGGTTTGACTATGACGTGCAGAACAGTTACACGGTGGCGATCACGTGCGGTGATAAATATGGGTCCTCTGACAGCGCTTCTATGACTGTGACGATCGGTGAGAACCAGGCACCCACCATGGACAATCTCGACAGTAAGCATTATGTGTACCAACCACATGCAAGCAATTGCAGTAAAACGTCTCCAAACCGAACGTAGTATATATGCCGATCTTTGAGATAGGTGCCAGCTTAATGCAGAGTGATAATTGTGCAGAAACTTCCCACTGTAAGAACACTTTTATGTATGTCATTGTTTCTTATTTTACATTTTATTAGGTAAATGCTGCAATATCCAGATACAGTAAAACCCCGCTAATGCGACCACCTAAAAGAGGTATAATTATGGGTGATATATGCAGGTGGTAGCTTAATGCAGGGCAAAAGTAATGCAGAAAGCTCCTAGAGGAGCTTTCTGCATTACTTTTGCCCTACATTAAGCAACCACCTGTTTGTAAAGATCACCATGTTTACTTATTAAGTGGTCGCATTAGCGGGGTTCTACTGTATATACATCGTTTTAATGGTCGCTTAACCCATTCCCTGTTCTCTGTTTATTACAGAGTTCGATACGTACTGAAAAGTTATAAACAAAATAGTTATAACAACACATGGAAGATGGAAAATTGTAGCCATTTTAGAAAGTAAAGAAACATACCTTTCAAAATCCATTAGCAAACAGAGCAGATCTTGATAAGATCATATAGGAGCCGTCTAATCTGGGTCTACTCTGTTTGCAAATGCACGGGAAGCAAAGGGTTAAGGAATGGTTCACTGTTTTTGTATATATATATTTACCCAATAGGCACCACTGTTGTGAATGTTGATCCGTTGACGACGTTTTCTGGGACCACCTTGTTCACCCTGCAGACGTCAGACGCCGAGAATGACGCCCTCACATACAACTGCAGTGTCAGCAATACTTGGGTACCATTGGAGTGCATCTCGGGTAATTGGAACAGTCTGTCCTAATTATCCTAAATATGTGGCCATACACACTTTGGCAAATAGATCATACCCAGATCAAACTTCTCCTTCAGGACTAGGGTTTTCATGTGTTTCATTTGAATGTTTATGTAAATGAAGGGTTCCGGTTTGACTTATTCTGTTTTACTACCTAGTAAAGAGGGTAAATTAACCAATGTCATTTTAAACATGTTGACCGTTCTAATTCTCATCTGTTCCAACTTTTACTTAGTATTTGCTGGTCGGTTGTACTTTAGACAAACTAGTGGTCGAATGTGATCCTGATGAGATGCCGGTTTACTCGGTGTATTATTAGGATATACTCTGGTTCAAATACAAGACGTCTTGTGCCTAACGCGCATGATAGGGTTAGATGTCAGAATAGTTTTTGTAAAAACGGATAATTTTTTAATCTGTTCAACACTGTTCAACTATGAATTCACAAAAGAAATTGTTTCATACATCTATCTTCAAAAACGTGCTCGGAGTGTTGAGCTATTTTAGATCATAATGCGATACCAATTTGTTCATTATCACTACGTTGTCATGTATTAATTCATAGTGTGTGCATGCCCCGAATCTGTTTTCGACAAGCTCACAGTTTTCTGTAGAATTAGAAAATATGGGACTATTAATCAAACAATGTTGTCTTTTTAGATGGTGTTGTGAGCCTGAGGAGAAACATTAGGATGCCCCACGAGAACGGAACTATCTATAATATAACTCTCTGTATCTTCGAACCTGTCCACAGCCATTCTCTTTGTGCAGCTCTACAAGTGAACTTTACAAGTAAGTTATAACCCAATTCGAAACATATCGAATTATACTGTAACGACGGAACAGTTAAACGTACAGTTGAACTTCGATAAGTCAAACTTCAAGGGACCGTACCAATTAGTTCGAGATAACAGATGTCGAGTCATCCGGTTTTTAATCTGAACGATTTGTCAAGACCACAACTTTATACAGGTCTAAAGAAATGCTGAATACTTTAGACCTGTATTAAGCTACCACATGTGTTTCTAGATATTTGTAGCGATACATTTTAGAGCAATTCTGTAGTGTTGTTTTTGGAAGGACTGGACTTTTTTGTTCGAGTTATCCGAAGTTCGAGTTATCCGAGTTCGAGATATCGAAGTTTAACTGTGTTTGCAAATTCCATAGTCATTTATCGAAATCAGAAAATTATAGAAACGTTGGTCGCCTATATATCTAAATCTTATTTCCCAGCCAGACCTTGCCGGTGCTCAGTTGTCTCGCCTCGGAGAGGTGATTATCCCCCTTTATCTGATTGAACTATTCAAACAGGTCAAGCTTACGGTGAACAGTTAGGGACTTTTCTCAAGAAAAGTGTAACATGCCAAACAGAGCAAACATTGATGAGATTTTACCTCTAGGACCCTTTCACATGGGTCTACACTGTGTGCAAATGGCATTAGTGACTTGTTTCCCGCATTGTACATGTAAGGGAAACATCATTTTTCACAGCATGGTAATATTTCTCGTAGAGACGTTTGGTTTAGTATTCTAGAAATAAGTCAGATGATCTTTTGTATATTATCAGCTGATAAGACGTATCCAATTTTGGACAACTTACCAGCTGTGGTCTCTTTTACCGAGGACACACCTGTTGGGAGCACACTGTATGACGTGTCAGTCCAAGACCAGGATGTTGGGGATACCCATACTTTCTCCATTGTATCCGTTTCTCCACCGGAAGCCACCTCAAACTTTAACCTTGACGCTTCAAGTAAGTAACAGAATTTGGTGACAAAGTAAACTATACTACATATTCGGAGACCCATTCTTCCCTGAAGTCATTTTGGTACCATTTGGATAATTTTAAATTGAATTGGCATAGCAGCTCTGTACTCTGATCAAGGCCAAAGGTTATAAAAATTCTGAGTCTGAGTCTGAGATCATTCTCAAGTAATCAGATGCTTGAGAGTGATCCAAGACTCAAGCAAACAGTTGTATAACATCGGGAACAGTTTGGTCTATCTCTGCACTATTTACCTATGTTAGTTGTCCGAATTCGTATAGGGTAATTACTAAGTAATGCTGCTTGAGTTATAATACAGGAGTGGTTGACTAAAGCTACAGATTCATTCAATAATGCTTTCTAAGAGGCTTTTGCAATGGTTTTAGCATTTGTTTAACCGGGTGCCTCTAAACATCAGTGTTTGTGCAATGTCAATGACGCACAATTCACAGCCGAAATCTTAAGTTCAACAATAACCAAAGTCAGACATCGAATAATCAAGACTCTCCGTTTAATGGGACATTTTTCTCTTCACCTATTGAGCATTCATGCAATATATAATGGCATAATGGATACGTATTAGCTGAACATTTATAATGTAAACGTTCAGAGGAGAGGAACCGTCCGTTCTGGGTCCATGCTTATAAAGCTTTTGGTTGAGTCTGAGATCGTTCTCAAGATTTTGATTGGTCAGAATTGAGCTTTTGGCTCAAATCTGACCAATCAAAAGCTTGAGAACTCAACTCTGACCAATCAAAAGCATGAGAACGAAACTCAGACTCAACTGAAAGCTTTATAAGCATGGACCCTGGTTTAAAATGCGTTCTATGAAGGAAAGGGTTATTATAACTTTACTTCTTGAATATTTATGTAAGAATTACTGATATCAAGAGTATTGATTAGATGAATTTTATAAGGGCATACAAATATATGAGCACGGGAGTGCTTTACAGTGCAAGCTGTAGAATTGAACTTTTATTATTATTCCTTAACCCATTACCTCATAGGTTATATTTAGATACAACCTCTTTGAATAAATCTACCGAAAAGGATCATCAACTAGAGAAAAGGATTTTATTTAGAATTTTTCAGTTTGAAACCATTGCGATAAATAGAGCATTTGCTCCTATAGTAGCAAATGCTCTATTTATCACAATGGTTTCATAAAGTGACTTTTACAGAGACGTCAAAAGTCGTCAATATGAGGGAAAGGGTTAAGCAAACAAAGCTGTTTGTGCATTTTGATTTGGATCCATTTGAAATGCATTAAAATAAGATAAAGGGTTAATTTGTTTTTATTTACAATTATGTTTTGAATTTATTTTATATCACAAAAAAAACATTTTTTTCCAGATGGTGAAATAACACTAGTGTCTGCGTTTGATTATGAAACTCAAAGTCAATATAACTTCACAGTCAGCGTGTCTGATCAGGACCTTACCACGTTAGAGGACAGAGTATTGACACTGAACGTTAATAATACAAACGAGCCGCCAGTGCTTGTCCTGTATGGCAACTCATTCAGTACAACTGAGGGCAGTGTGAGTACATGCAGTTTAATTCTAGCTTAGTCAGTGGAATATCAGGCATAAACTGTTTTTTTTATAATAGCATATGAACAAAGTAAACTATGTTTGGCCGAATCTGGGTACATGCTTATGAAACATTTTAGTTGAGACTGAGATCGTTCTCAAGATTTTGATTGGTCAGATTTGAGTTCTCAAGCTTTTGATTGGTCAGATTAGAGCCAAAGGCTCATATCTGACCAATCAAAAGCTTGAAAACTCAAATCTGACTCAACTAGAAGTTTTATAAGCTTGGATACAGATCTATATAATGCTATAACAGAACAGATCCAGATCAGGTGACCTCTGATCTGGATTTACACTCCTTGCACAGACGCCTTTATCAGGTAAAGCGGAGCAACATATAAAGATGCGCACTCAATTACAAAAAGAATATCTATTCTCCAACGAACCCTAGGTTGTGAACACTCTTTAGAATCTTCTCTTAGAGATGATTTAAAAGAATGGTCACAACATAGGGTTTGATGAATAAATAAAGGAGTTAGTCTTGGGTCAAGTGTGTAAAGAGCAAGATTCTTTTCTCAGAGTCAATTTGGAAATGTTACTGTGCATGCACATTTTACCTGTAATACCCATAAATGACTAGGAACAATTTTGTTCTTTATGAAAGCCAGCGTTTGTATAGGCAATGTAACGTGTAGCGTCTTTAGTATCTAATTTCAAAAGTAGAATGGCCTGCCACTATGTAACTTTTGAGACCATTAGTGAGAAAGGCTATAACTTGTCAGAATATTTTGAATGACAAACTGTGTTGAACCTAATCAGAGGAGTCATATAATGTTCGGCAATGCCAGTGTACCCGTTTCCGTATTTAGTTAAGGCCGGTCGTGTTTTGCTGAATAGGAAATGTGTATATTGTGTTTACTTTAAATATCAATCAGTTAACATAAAGTAAAACCTCTCTAAAACGGCCACTAAATTACATAAAATATTTTGTGTAAAAGGCAGGTGGTTGCTTAAAGCAAGTTGAAAGTAAAACAGAACGCTCCTATATGAGCGTTCTGTTTTACTTTCACCTTGCTTTAAACAGCCACCTGCCTTACCGCCAACTAATTACCATAATTTAGTGGCCGTTATAGAGAGGTTTTACTGTACAGCATAATGGAGTTATAAAGCTACACAATCATAAACTAGGAAATTATCACCTTATGATAGATTATAATCGCATACATTGTTGTATGGCTGTTCAAGATTCGTATCACAGTCAATATGATATGTTGCCAAGATACGCAACGCTATATGTACTGTTTTACATGGAAAAAATATAGATACCCTTACACTATTCACACATTCGGAGACAGGGTAAACCAATAACAGACAGCCTGTGAAGGAGCCGTCCGATAAGCATCTGCTCTCTTTTCTTATGAAATAATAAAGATATACCTCTATAGTTTGCCAGAGCAAAATAGGTTACAAGAAAACCAATAAAGTTGAGGTTGGCTCATACACTGTTGTCTATGTCAGTGGAGTTATAACATTGTATGCAACCATAAACAAGAATGTACTATATTACTAAATTATCATCCTATGATAGATCATAATTGCATACACTGTTTCCTGTCAAAAAGGTTCATTCGTATTCAACTGGCCTAAAGGAAAATATGTATATTATTTTTTTTTGTGTACCCAAATATTTGCGGAAAGGAAATGCTAATTTCTTTGGCTGTGCAACAATAGACTGGAATACACTGTCTATTGACATTAGGAAGGGATACTGTTGGAAAGTTTAACCCTTACAACGATGAATTTTCAAATAGACTATTCCGAAATTCAAACAGGTTAAGCTTATGGTGAAGATGTAGGTTAATTTCTAAAGAAATGACAAACAGTGCAAACCCTGATGAGAGGGCTCCTTTAGGAGCCCTCTCATCTGGGTTTACACTATTTGCAAATGACATTAGTGAGTCGTATCCTACACAGTAAGGGCAAAAACTAAGAGCAAAACCTAGGACTCTCTGTAGTTAATAGAATGCGGATTTGTTGTCAATTTCAGGAAATGTTTCAATGTATAAGGTGATGTATACCAATGACATATATAACATGAATATGTTAGCTTTCAGCTTCCGCATACTTTGGTAGACATGTTATTTTCTTAATTGTGTTTGTGACGTTTAGTTAAATACGCCATTTAAAGGAAGTATGAAATAAAGGATCCCATTGGAAATAAGCTGTTGGGCTTATGAGGCAATCCTTTGCTATTACACACAACAATACATATAACACGTTAATCAGTAAAGCTATCACCAATTTTGACTTAGACCAAAAGGAATACAGTAAAATCCCTCTAAACCGGAATTCTAGTAGAGAAGAATTTAGATACTTTCAGGCAGGTGTCTGCTTCATGCAGGGTGAAAGTCATGCAGAAAGCTTCTCTAAGCCGCCACCTGTCTCCAAGACCGATATATATACAAAATTTAACGTCCGGTTTAGAGGGGGTTTACTGTACTCATATTTGGTCCGTATGTGTTTTTGTAAAATCATTTGTGATATTTATATACAAGTTAAAAAGTTTAATAGAAATATTCATTGTACCGTTAGCTACCATAACATCAGATGAAACATATATGTGATACTACAAACACTTATAATTTGTAAATTTCAATAACTTCAAAAGGAAAAGGTGTCCGTTGGAAATCTTAAAATGATGTACAGTTGATCTTCGATATCTCGAAATCGGATAATTCGAACTACTGGATAACTTGAAAATAAATTGAAAATACAGAAAAGTTCTACAATATGTCAATACGCATATCTAGAAACACACGTGACAGCTTGGTGCAGGTCGTGAGTAATGCTGAAAGCTCCTACAGGAACATTAAGCATTACTTTAGACTTTAAACATGCAATTAAGCTGTGAGCTGGTGAAATAGTTCAGACTAGAATTAGGAGAACTAGAACCTCTGTTATGTCAATGTAATTTGTATGGTCTTTGTAAGTTCAAAATATCAAAGTTCAATTGTATATCCATAGTAACGACGGAAATAAAAGTATAATTAGCAAATGTTCTTAACTTTCGCTAGTCATCTTAATAAAAGGTAAAACCATATTCATATATACTGCAGCGGTTATTTATGCCAATCAGTCTAAACTAAGTCAGATCTGAAACACTTATCATTAACCTGTTTTATATTTCAGGCTGGTCGTACAATAGGCACATTAAACTTTTCCTGTACCGACCCTGATGTCAGTGAAACCCTCACCTTTGCTCTAACGACCGGCACTTATATGAACTACTTTTCACTTGATGGCACTTCCGGTGTTCTTACGCATGCGCTCGAATGGGACTTTGAGAATGGAGCTTCTCTGCCTGATTCGACGGATGTTATAGTTTCCTGTTCTGACGATGAAAGTCTGTCAAGCACTGCGACTGTTTCAATAGCTATAGCAAAAGTGAACGAATTTGCACCAGTTCTAAGTACAGTTGCCGAAAACATCACAATCTATTCTAATCATACATTATACATCCCAATACTGAATGTGACAGCCACAGATGCCGACTTTCCGACTGACAGTAACTTCACTTTCAGCATCGCTGGTGTGGGCAACGGTGTAAACTACTTCACAATAAACAGTGACGGGCAGCTTCTTGTGGCCCAGTATATAGATTGGACATATAACTTTACCTATGAATTTACCATATTAGTTTCGGATAATGACACGGACCCACTGACGTCATCAGTCGACGTTATTGTGACATACATAGCGCCAAATATAACCATTGTACATACTATACCGACAAAATGCATACTGTGTACGACCCAGGGCATTGTTGTGGTATCTGCTTTGTGTACAGAGGCTCTTCTTATATTGGCATGCATGTGTCATATTTGTGTGAGAATGAAGGCATATTCGATATTCCAAAGAAAGCCACTACAGTCTACAGGAATCTCTCGAAGGTAACAATGTAAGACATTCCATAAGGCATGCTTCTGTTCATGAGCATACGAGCAACACAGGCATAAGCACCGATAAGCGAATTGGAATTGTCCAGCAAACCCAATGCCTTGAACAATGTTTAGAATTGTCTCCTCATAGGGTTTGGTGAATTAAAGGCCATTGTAGAATTCAACTACTTACTTTTAACTTTTACTCTGGAATCGGTTTTACTGATTGCCTCATTTATATTACTCAATACTAGCTTGCATTTATTTTCAGTTAGAATACAAGGCAGTCATTCAATAAATCTTTTTGTGACATCTTCTAAACAATTTTTATGGTTCATCGATCCCTTTCTGGATTAATATTGGTTAAAAATTACAATATTTTGTAATGCATCTCCCACTTACTAATTCATCTGTTTGTCTAATACTTGATTATGTGTGAATCAAAATTATTGCAGCAAACCGACAACGATGCATGATTATTTCATTTGGAAATCGTTAGATGTTTTATGTTTTTATCAGTTAGATGCGTATATTTGTAAAATTAATGCGTTTCCAATGTTCCAATCAGAAAACAAACTATTGCTGATATCAGACGCCAACTGGAGGACTGGAGCGATGACGAGGAACCGGGGATAGCTAATATTGAAGAGAAAGAAGAGCCAACTTATTCTAAAATGTAAGCAGTTCCGTATTGTAGTTTTGTCTTACTTCTCACCTCATTTAAATGCATCATGGTTCAAACTCAATCTCAAAAAGCAAAGTTACGACGTCTGTTCTAAAGAAGTGACAAATGAAACACTGAATAACAGACAGAAGATCATATCAATGTAAAGCACATAATGGTTTTGTAATACTATATTAGGTATGCATTCATCCACTTACAATTTGGTTGGTGGTGAAAATGTCTAAGAAAAAAAATTAAATTCAAAAGATATCTGCTTTTACAGGTACCGACCAAGTAAAGAATGCATGATTCGAGCTAGACCCGAGGAAAGGCCACCACCAGTGTTTAATTACTACGCGAAAGCACCTACTCCGCCACCCCCACCTGAATACTATGAACCCGGAGTTAACCTGAGCCAGCTTCCAGAACAAACGGAAATACAGAGAAAGACTCCGTCAGTGGTAGGGTACCAGGACACAGATGAAGATACGTTCATGTTTTCAGGACGACGGAGAAGGGGTATCAGAACAAAAGCAGAATTGGTCCCGGCAATCACAACCGCACAAGTGACACCCAAACGCAATATTCCGCAGCTATATCGAGATGATGATTTCCCATCGATGAAAATTAAACCTCACAAAGCGTCGGCATCAGCCTCCAATCCACTATTCAGAGACGTAAACCAGCGACAGCCATTGTTTAGCCTTCCAAATCAAGATCCTATTCGTCTAAGCCCGGCATTGTCGCTTGAAATAGACTCGTTTGACCAGCCCAGGTATCAAATACTGTATTCAAACACTCTAGATCAAATACTAGACTATTGACCTAAGTTCCTATCTTTGAACATGTGTTATTTTAATATATGGCGAAGGTATTGCAGAAATACTACTCCCTAATTTACAACATCTTTCGTTCCACACTGTACGTAAATACCTTGGTATTAATTCGCTTATTCGTCTGTTTAAGAAGGTTCTTGGTTATTAGTTGACACCTTTCTGTTTATACACATAGATTTGTAGCAAAATAATTAGTTTATACAGTTTATTGGCATATCAATAATATCAGTAGTTGTGGGGATATTAATAGCAGTAGTAGTAGTAGCAGCAGCAGTAGTGGTAGTAGAAGAAGTAAAACTAGTGGTATTAGAGGACGTTGTAACAGTGGTAGTAGCAGCATATGTGATAGTATTAGTAATAGTATTACACTAGTAGTAATAGTAATGGTAGGAATTGCAATAGTAGTATTTGTAGTAGTTGTAGTAGTAGTAGTAGTATTTTATTGCCTTTAATACATTCGTTAATTGATTTTGACGCATGTCGTGATTTCATTGTCAAACCAGTGCAGAACTTCAGTTCAAACCAATGCTGCATTAAACGCTCGCTCAGGTTGGAGGAAATGTAGTTTGATATAAGCGATACGCAAAGTGCGTTTTATAAATCAAACAATCACCTTCTCCCACAAAAGCTTAATTTACATTTCGACGGTAAAAGAAAGACTTGCAGGGTTTTAATTCTAAACACGTACCAGCTGATAAGGCATTTAAAAACGTTTAATAACGTTATCATTGTATGATGATTGCATTATGTTGATGTTGTCAACAAAGAATTGTAAATTACTGAAACATATGTACGCAACACGCAAATTAGCAAAAATGGTATTTTACAGTGGAATAAAAGAAAAACAAATCACATAATGAAATCTGGAACTCATAATGTTAATACATCATTAATTTACTTTGAGGAAAAACTCCTTTGAATCTGTAGCTTTCTCTCCAAGTGAGAAACTGTAAGAAATTCCACAAATTTACTGTCATTATGATGATATTGCTAGAGGAAATAAATTATTGCACGCATGCAATGCTGACCATGCACTTTTACGGATGGTATATGAAGCATTACCTTATGTAGTCTTGCTCCGAGGTTTGTTAATTGCTCGCCTTTTTTCTGGACACGTTTAATGCATTATGGGGATGCTATATATCATCAAGTGATTTGCATTCCCATTGGTATACAAATTGCACCTCACCTGTTACAGACCTTTTTTCGTATTGCCATGAGAGTGTCTTCAAACCTGAAACCTGATAGACAGAATTATGTCACCATTGCTTTTAATGAAACATTTCGATATCAGGATTCCACATTTGCTATTGATAGTCAATTTGTGATGCCTCGTTTTCGCCTATATATCCAAAAAGAGCTTCAGTTTAAAAACAATACGCTGTTTACATTTCGCACGTTATCCGTTTCGCTACGACCTATCCTTCATTTGAGGATTACACTATTCGAATTTGCGTTAATACTGAAACACGTCTTAAACAGGAGTACATTGGTAACAAACTCTATATTTTGTTACCGACATCTCACACTCATTACAAGCATATATGCAATATGGAACAGTCGGACAGATGGTTATATCTATTTACACTGTTCGTCTTAAAAGGTGAAAGTAGGATAAGTGTGACTTTGAACGCGACCCTTAACCACTGACCGTTCCAAGACAGGCATGTGTGTGTGTTATATCGCTCTTCAGTTTCTGAGAGTTGATGCCTGTGAAGTTCCTCTATGCGGAACATCATTTGGCGCCACGTGACCTGTTCGGTGCCACGATGCATTAACCTCCAAATTATCAATTTTAGTGCCACAGTGCTCTAGACCCAAAGAGCAGTTATGTGATACATGTGAATGCATATGTGAGTTTGTACTCCATTTGTGCTTCTGCCCTTGCTGTTAACGGTCGTGTGCCATTTCGTAATGTTCTGCCTGGCTTTGATTATATTTTTATTATTGATATTATCGCTGTGATTATTATTTTTATTATCATCAATACCATTTGTTTCCACCATAGGCAGTCAAATCGTTCCCCACGACCGAGTTACACGAGGTGTTATTCACCAGAATGGGAGTCACCGGGGTAAATATGCTATTCTTAACCCTTTCCGTGTTCTATATTTATTCCTAATTTCAGTACCTACGGAATAATCATGGAACAATAGTTAGTGGAAGGAAGAATATTATAGCCATTTTAGAAAATAAAGAAACATATCTTTTCATTTTTCCGATAGCAAACAATGCAGGCACTGTTCAGACAGCTTCTATGGGAGTCATCTGATTTGGGTCTACTCTGTTTGCAATGGTGTGGAAACTAGTTCATATGAGGGAGATGGTTCAATAGGTATACATTCTGTATTAAGAATTCTAGAGTAGACAGAATGGTTATCGGAGAACTTTGACATGACCCTAAAATATGTAAAATGTACTGCACTGTATTTAACATCGATTTCGTGTAAGTTTAAGAAACGATGGGATGTTAAATCGTATAACAGAATTTGATTGTGTAGAACTTTATCAGTTTGTTTAGAAAAGAATACATCATTAACATATAGTTTCACAGGAATCCTTACGACTAATCATTTGATGGTTTATTTTTTGCTAACATCTGTTAGTTCTGCCAGTTCTGATACATATATATATACGTTGGTACCCCGTTGAGGTAGGTCATTTTCAGTACAATGGGATCAACCAGTAATGTACATAGACGCAGATATATCTCATAAACATAGACGTCATGTAAGGAAATATTGTTTTTATTGACTTCCTAGCGAATGTTTAGTTGACAATCTTGTTTCTTGACAATAAAACCCCTCTCAATCCGGGAGACACATATACTATCATTGTTCTGATCCCTCTGATCAAGGTCTACATCGTTCGTAATTCAAAATCTTCTAGCGTTTTACGACTTTCATGCTGAGTAAACTATTGTTAAACACTGATAGGATGCACGATTTTGATAATTCTGGATTGAAAACTTTAAAACATTAAATGCATGTGCTTCTTTATCGATCAAATAACCCTGTGTTCACTGGGTGATATTTAATGATCACATGTGCATATAGTTTCGGTACAAATAATCTACCGAGTTTAACATTCGGAGGGTGGGGTTTAAAGAAAAACAATAGCGACAGCTTATGCAGATGGCGATTATTGTAAAGAAGTAAACGATTCGCACATCTGTCCATAATAATGGGATCACAAAGTGACCATTGCCACCTACTACCCTCTACTGCTACTGCTTCTGGTAGCATCGTGTCAATGATTTGACCATTTGTTTTGCATTTACAAATATTTCAGATATGGCAACGCATGGCGATACATCAGTACAAAACATATTACTAGTAACTATATATGTACATTGTATTTATATTCAGTACTGGCGAATTAAAGTAACTAAAATTTTAGGAACCAAAATGAGTGGCCAATGGTTTCTATTCTTCGTTTACCTGCATGATAAAATTGGCTCCTTTAATACTTAACCCATTCTCTCATAGGCTATGTTTAGATCCAAGTTCTTTAAATAAATCTACCGAAAAGGAACATTAACTAGAGTAAATAAAAGTTTTAGAATTGTGTAGTTTGAAACTATAGTGATATAAATAGATCATTTGCTCCTATAGGAGCACATGATCTATTTATCACAATGATTTCAAAAAGTGACTTTTACAGAGGCACAGAAAGGCGTTTTTATGGAGGAAAGGGTTAATTTACTTTCATTAGAAAGCATTCAGGTTATACAACTGTTTACAGTGACTATGCTATATTTCCAAAATATTACATTTTCGTAGAACAAAAATGATATTCGAAATCAATTGAATTCATAGAACACTCCTTACAAAACGGTAATGTTGGTAAACCTACCTTTCAGAAACATTAAACTTTTCCTCTAAGAATATTTGTGTAAGAAATAATGATGTCATAAATATTAATTAGACTAATTTACTATAATAGCACATGGACATATGCGGTTTTGGCCATGGCAGAAACTGTAGAATCATATTTATATATTATATCATAAGCAGATAGAGTAGACCAGATCAGACGGCTCCTTTAGGAGCCGTCAGATCTGGGTCTACTATGTTTGCAAAGGTGTAGAAAGGCGTATTTACAGAGTTAATGGTTAAACCGATCATTGCAATATTTATAATTCACCTGGTAAAAACTCCGGTTATAATTAGGTGACTTTTGTAGTTTTATATGAATGTACGGCTATGTGTATCCATGGCAGAAACTAATGAATGGTTAATATATCTTTATTATTCCATAGACATAAAAAGCCGACTCGTGCCAATCGGCTATTACATGAACCGTTTTGTCTACTCGTTTTACAAAGACGTAAAACATATCCGCTATCAAGCCAACGCATTACATTCATCAGTGTTATCATAAATAATGATAGTGATACAGTAAAACCCCTCTAAACTGGACATAAAAGTTAGTATAAATATTGGTCTTGGAGACAGGTGGTGGCTTAATGCAGGGTGAAAGTCATTCAGAAAGCTCCTAGAGGAGCTTTCTGAATGACTTTCACCCTGCATTAAGCAGCCATCTGTATAAAAGTATCTAAATGCTTCTGTACTAGAATTCCGGTTTAGAGAGGTTTTACTGTACATCACTCTATATTTTCAGGGACGGTCGTTCTTTACCAATAAGCATACCAAGCCAGGGAATGGATTTTTAAGCCTTAAAATGGTATTTGTGAAATGGTCTGAGTATAGCATCATTTAGTTTGGTGGACAAAATATGGTGTAAATGGGAACTTGTAAATGTTTCATATTATTCCATGGATTCTGATTGAATTAAACTTTGAATGGTGAATGCGCTTTGGCTGTGCTTTGGTTTTACGGCACAGCTAGTCGGTATGGAACAAACAAGCATGTAACGTCGTGATATGACTGAAATACTTTAAACCCTTCTCTTACTGAATTTTAAAATACATTTCTCCTTCTTCACCCATGCCCTGTTGTATAATTACATATATCTTCACTGTGTACAAGTATATCGCTGTGCAATCACTGTTGTGGAGTGCATTGGTTGCACAATCAACTTGTAAATAGTACAGACGCTGTTGAGACAGCTCCTGCAGGAACTGTCTCATCTGGGTTTTCACTATTTACAGGTAGGTATATTGACATGAATAGCAAGCGAAGGGTTAAAACGACGTAAAATCCGTTAGAAACCAAATCAAACATGCAAGGAAAGGTTTTTTGAAGGTTTTACAATTTATGTTTGGGCAAGGAAGCATTTCATTTGTGCGCCTGGTGTGGTGGTGTGCTTTCCAAATGCCCTGTCGTATTTCTATATTGTCTGTTTGTGTGTTTATGATTAGTTAATCGACGGAGCTACTATTGAGTTAGTTTGGATGATGTAGACCGATGCAAAGTACTGGCATGTATGGTGTTTTGTGTGAACATAGCTGACTACTGAACACAAAAACAGTCTTGCGACACTTGTACTCGAATTCAGACAGGGTGGACTTAACTGACCAGTTCCTTGTACAATTGTTATTTTTAAATCAGACACCTGTTGTATGTTGTCAGTATAAACCTTAATAATGGTTCCAGAGGGGTGGTAATTGAATAGAAAATTGACACGGACACTGGAATATCCGCGAGTGCGAAGACTCAATGGCAGGGCCAGTGATAAACAGATAGGGGAGAGCGGAGGGTCCTTCTTTAGACAAGTCATCATCTCCCATAATGATTGTGTCAAAATTGTATGACCCAGAAGTCTTGCAGAGCCGGAAGAAAACTTTCCCTGTTACATATCTGGTACTGCAGTCCTTTACAGATGAATCTGATTCCCTGATTGAAAGGACCAGATTCCTTACATGTACCATGGGCCCCTGTGCTTGGCGAGGTCGAACGCAAGGTAGTAATTGCCTCAGTGGAACGGGTGCGATCAACGGTGATAGATGAACTTAATTCATTAAATAAGGGATATGATCCTATAGTACTACAAAATAATGCATATCTGGTTGTCAACCGTTATACAGTTGGCAATCATTCTGCCCACTTTCCATGTACAGCGACAGGAAAGGTTTAGTATTCTATCTTAAAACGGAAGGTGGACGTTGGATCTTGTCTTATCTCGTTTTTGTCGCACCCTTTATTACTTTTCTACAGTTATTCTGAAAGTTGGTGATCCTTCGAAAGCAAAACTAGCAATGCGAAAGAAACAAATTGCAGACTCGGTGTTATTGAGTCTGTTCATGAGTAGTAATTAAATTTGCAACACTACCCACACCCCCTAGCACCGGCTTAAGCAGTATTCAACTTTAAAAACTAATTACATAAAAAATAATGATCCCGAAGGACCAGGAAATATAACAATACTGAGAATGAAGTACATGCGACTTTTTAGGGCCGCCACACAAGCACTTAACACCTGCTGTTGTGAAGCACATATATTCTGTGGGAGGGTGATCCTTCGAAAGAAAAAGTAGCAATGCGAAAGAAAAACATTACAGGCTCGGTTTTATTTAGTCTGTTCGTAAGTAGTAATTGAATTTGCAACACTACACACGCCCCTTAGCACAGGCTTAAACTGTATTCAATTTTCAAAACTAATAACATCAAAACTAATCCCGAAGGACCGAACATATAAAAACACTGAGATCTGTGTGCAGCTCAATCATGAAATTAGCCCATGTTAGCAAAACATACTATGTTTATGTTACATTGAAAGAAAACGGTATTCCTCTTATGTAATATGTATGCCTTAGTTGATATGGTGATGGGTTTTAATAAAATGTATGCTGTGATAATACAAATATTGTTACAAGTATTGTCTTGTTTGTTCACTATTGCCTGTGAAAGAATAAAATGTTTCAGTAATTTGGGTATAAGTCTTCCAACCGATGACATAGACTGAATGGTACTCGTCGTGTAAATAAAATTCCCCTGCAAGTAAGACATTAACTATTTTCATACTACTTTACTCCATGAATATTCATGTAAGAAATACCATTTTACATGGTAAATGTTAATTAAATTTAATTTTTATCATGGTACATGCACACGGGAGTTTTCGTCCATTGCAGAAACTGTATACTACTATCTGTATTAGTTCATAAGCAAACAGAATAGACCCTGGCCAGACGGTTCCTATAGGAGCCGTCTGGTCTTAGTCGACCATGTTTGCAAAGGCGTAGAAAGGTGTATTTATGGAGTAACGGATTAAAATCACGCTTAACCCTTATCTCGCTATCAACTACTAGACTCACATTTCCAAACAGCTTAGATGTAGAAGTGAAAGCCGAGTAGCACGACATATCTACAGGATCCAAGCTATATGACACCCAGTTAATAGTTTCTCAATTGCTTAAACGATTCAAAATTGCACTAAACCCACACAACTGTTGACAAAATTATGCATACAAATTTCAGGACAATATATCATTGTCTTAATAATTTGTTTGCAAACGCATCCAAAGGATACGTAACGTTGAATCCATTGTAATAATTATGTCTTGTAATTTTCTTCTAAATTCCTTTTGAGCTGACATTTACAATAAGTTCAAGGATTTTTCGAGATTAATCGAGGTTTAACCCTTTCCATGGTCTATGTTTATTAGAAATACCAATACCTAATGAATAGTCATGGGTAAGATAGTTAGAATGAAATATGGAAGGTTGAACATTGTAGCGAATTTTGAAAGTAAATAAGCATATCTTTTAGATTCCATTAGCAAACAGAGCAGACCCTGATCAGACGGCTGATCTGGGTGTACTCTATTTGCTATTACGTGAAAACAGGTTTACATGAAGGAAACAGTTAATATAATAAAATCACAACAACCACGCACTTAATTTTGAAACATGAACAGTTGGATAATAAATACATGTTCTCTAACCTTAACGACTATAAAATGTGTCTTTAAAACGCCGTTTATCTTTTTCTTCTAAGTGTAAATTTGTATATGATGAAAGGGCTTGCATTGTACTTTGAGTGCTCCTGTCACCAATCGTCTGGCTGATGCCTTGTCCGCGATTCTGTCTCAACAGTGTAAGTTCGATGACTTAGCGTTTATTTATCTTTAAACAACACTCTTACACAATATCTTACAAAATTGCCCTCTTCGTTATTTCCGAAAACAGCACATTGCTCAATATCTCTTCAGATTCCCCGTCAGAGTGCTTAATACTTAGGATCCTGATGAGACGCTGAGATACGCGACGTCTCAAATTAATCATTTACTCCATAAATACACATTTCTAAGCCTTTGCAAACACAGTAGACCCAGATCAGACGGCTTCTGTAAGAGCCGTCTGATCAGGGTCTGCTCAGTTTGCTTATGGACTTATATAGGTCAGATTCTAAAGTTTCTGCTTTGTACAACATTTTATGCGTTAACATGGCATGAATTAATCTACATGTAATTAATATTCACGATGGCATTATTTCTTACATAAATATACATGGAGTAAAGGATTCATCCATTGGAAAGCTGTTTGCAAAGATCACTACTGTATGGCCACATACATTGTAGTTTTGTATACAGTTTCGAGCCAAGTCCACTGTATAATATTGTGAAATAAACCAGAGTCTCTCTGCTACAGTTACCTATAACAAAACGGTATTGTTCACCTGGTTAACCATTTTTGTGTTTAAAAAAATGTCCGACAAAACTCTGATCTGATGCATTTTACTTATTTCAAATTCGTATTCCTACAAGCGTTTCGAAAGAAAACAAACCTGTTACTCGAGTGTCAAACAGATTTGACCCTGGTGAGGCGCAGAGTTTATAGGCGTTTCGTCTTGATACAAGATGTATGCAAATGCAAATGGGACCACGCTTAGCATGATAATATTAGTTACACGGTTATTTGGCAGGGTGTACGGGCTGGTATGACCGGGTTAGATCCCGTATTTCCTGAGGCGTTAGCCGAAGGAAATACGTGGTCTAACCCGGTCATACCAGCCCGTACACCCTGCCAAATTACCGTGTAACGAATTTATTACCAGTCAGAGATCCGATTTACCTAATTAGGAAACGAACAACTCTTATTTTGCTGACATTAGATCTCTAATTGTATGACGACATGACAAAGAAAACATGACGTCATCACAGAGCAAATAATTATGACGTCTTCTCAGACCAATTTCGAAAGAGGAATTGAAACTTCACTTGTAAACATTAACGGTAACACGTTGTACTGATAAGTTGATAGTGTTAAATTGAGGAACGTATGAGGTACAGTTTTTTACGTTTATTATCGATTATTTGGTCGTAATCCATCCAGAATTATTGGAGTAAGGACGATATAAAATTTCGAATCGACGCTAAAAATAAAAACAAAACGAACGACATCACGCGTCAAATTTGAATAATTCTGTATTCTCCGTGGAAGCCGCTGAATACGGTACTGTACACCCCGGCAGTTTTTGGCAAACTGACCAATCAAATTCCAAGGATTTACTCTGACTGGTAATAATGGTTAATATTGATGTTAGAATAATGACATCATGGATATGTTAGAGAATATGCACATACGAATGTGCGTACACAAGGTTGAACATGTCGAAGTTTTAAAACTGCTGACAACGCATTTATCAGTTTATGCCTTCACTAGGGTAAGATCTTAGAATTCTCACACAGATTTAGAATTTTGTAATTTTCTAAACTTTTAAAGTTAAGATAAAGGATGCATCTATGACAAGATGTATGGAGGACGATCAACGCCAAAATTGCATCATGCTTTGTGGCATTTCAATTTGCTTCATGTTAAATGCATTCTGCTAAATGATTATTGCATGTCACGATGTGCTTTCTTCTTTCTTTGAAGTTTCTTCCTCGATCCGACATTTGACCTTCTGTAAACTTGTTTATTGATTATAATAACGTCAAATAATGTGTTTCATTGTTTAAACTTCTTTGGAGCATATTCTTTGTGCTATTTGCTTAGCGCTTGGTGCTTGGTGCTTGATGCGTGGTTCGTTGTTCCATCTTCGCCCCGGTCTTTGTCGTACTCTAGTCAGCTCGGACTAAAATGCTGAAGTAATTTGCCGAATACATAGGTAAAGAAGGAAAACGCTATGAAGACATAGAAATAGAAGGATTTCAAAACACACACAAAAAATAGAAGGGTTACTGATCCATTACATTAGTGTGTGTGTGTGTGTGGGGGGGGGGGGTATTTACTGCTGGGAGAAGAATAATAATAACAAGAGGGTCTGAAAGGCCCTGACATCGCTCACCAGACAATCAGAGGATAAGATTTTCTAAGTTTTCACTATGTGTTTCTATAGAAAACTAGCCGGTCCTGGGGTGAACCAATTTTGACACAAGGGGCATAATTTATGTAACTTTTGTAGAGGGCCTCAAGTGAATTTTTTTTTAAGAAAATTTAAATGAAATTTAAACATATAACATTGTAAATCTAAATAAGGGCATGCACAAAAGTATGTATACCCTCTCCCTGGGCAAATTGGTTGAATTTCAGAAAGAATATATTAATCAATATCGTTAATAACTCCGTCTCATCAGGTTCAATTAGTTTACTCTCTATTTGCATTTTAAAAAATTAGAAGCAGAGGTCATTTTAGATTAACTAGTATTGAGCAAAAATATTTTCTCGTATTTATAATAATTACAGCGTGAGTAAATGACGTCACAAATATGTGATTTTAATAGCGCGTGCATTCATCCACCTGAATCGGGGTCAGATGTCATTTATGCATTTCATTTTTTTATGTGCAATACTTTATATATTATAGCTTTATATTAACTATTTGGATGCTAGTGGCAAATCAAATCTATGGTAACAGATTGGATCCAGATTAGACGCCATTTTACTCGGAGTTTTATCAGGATCCGAATGCGTGTCCATAAAGAATAAATCTACAAATTGAAGCAGACGAACGGAGCGGACCCTGATCAGACAGCTGCTATAGGAGCCATCTGATCTGGGTCTGCTGTGTTTGCAAATGTGTGAAAAGATGTTAACATGAGAGAAAGGGTTAGTAAACATATTATAAGTATATTGTACATAAAATGAAAATAATGTAATGTAATGTATTTCTCAAACCCAATATAATTCTAATAAAAATATGCTATTTTATGATATATTAGATATGTTTATATTTATACATGTAATCTGAGCCCTTTCCCTGTTCTATATTTAGTCCCGATTCCAATACCTATACAGAATATTTATGGACCAAAAATCATAATGAAAATATGGAAGGTGGAACATTGAAGTCATTCAGAAATTCTAAATAAACAGATGAATGAAATTCCATTAGCAATCAGAGCAGATCCTGATCAGACGGTCCGTACATGATCCACGCGTGGTCTATCACACATCGGCGATCAGGGTACTACGCAGTTGACCCTTTACTCAATGAATATTCATGTGAAAAATAATGACAATGAAATAGCATATGGACACGTGAATTTTATCAGGGCAAACTATGCAGAATGATAGCTTTGACAGACCATCAGCATCAGTATCGACATTTGCAAAAGAATTGCAACAGTTTGGACGGTTTTAATAATGGGTAATCTAAACAACATTCCGGCAAACTTATATCGAAATCGGGATAGTGGTTTCAGACGTATGTTTGCTAAATATCAACCACAGTCATATAAGGTTGGCAGATTTATTAGAGTTACCTAAGAAACATTTCTACCAAATAACATTCAAAAATCTAAGTGGTTTCAGAGAAAACAATGTTTTACTTTTCTCTATGGCCATATTGGGAAAATTAGCACCGCCCCTGGTGGCCTTGTGTTTTAGGTAAAGAGACAGATAATGTTTGCTATATGTCACTGCAACAATACTGAAAACTGCCCACTGTTTTTACAAAACTGTTTTTTCTAAATCAACATGAATATTTTTTGAACATCTTGCTATAGCCATTGCAAGAAAACCTATACCAACCCCTGTCGGCCATGTTTATACGGAACAATTTTAGGAGATGTTCCACCTAAAGCTCTTTTCGGACATTTCGCATTACAGAAGAGCCATCCATTTATTGAATATAGGAGTCTTAAAACCTGGTGGATTCTTAATGCAGGGTAAAAATGATGCAGAACACTCCTGTAGGAGTTCCCTGTATTATTTTTGACCTGCATTAAGCTACCACCTTCTTGTTTGCCTCTTTTGATGACCGCTTAAGACAAGTTCTACTGTACTTTTACCCTGTTCATGTCCGTTTTAAAGATGGATACAGTATAACCTCTCTTAACCGGAATTCTACTAGATAAGTATTTAGATACTTTTAGGCAGGTGGCTGCTTAATGCAGGGTGAAAGTCATGCAGAAAGCTCCTCTAGGAGCTTTCTGCGTGACTTTCACCCTGCATTAAGTTGCCACCTGTCTCCAAGACCGATATTCATACTAAATTTAACGGCCGGTTAAGAGAGGTTTTACTGTATCTAGATTACCATTAAGTAGTGGCGTTAGAGACATGTGTACTGTATCGTTTTGTCAGCCCTTGTACTGTTCAATATGTTGACGTACAGTAAAACCCCTCCGAAGCGAACATTAAAATTAGTATTAGTGTCGGTCTTTCAGACAGGTGGCTGGTTAATGCAGGTTGAAGTCATGCATAAAGCTCACAGGGGAGCTTTATGCATGTCTTTTCCCTCTGTATTAAGTATGAACCTGCATAAAAGACTAGCGTTATTATTTATTACAATTATGGTTAAGGGATGTTTTACTGTACATGAAATTCAAATTACTATTAGCGTAACCGCTGATGTAAAGTTTAATCTTCACCAAGTAGGCAACCCACATTTCAGTCAGTTTGGAAAGCCAGGATGTTACATGTGATATTTGCGAGTCACCTCCTTACATTTGTAACAGGTAATTTTAACATAGACATATAATATAACAGTTTATTCGTAACTTATACAGAGCAATATATAAAGGTGCGTACTCAAATACTAATGTCGTCCTTTCTACACCAAACCTTATGCTGCTACCAGTCTTTCGAATCAAAAACGTGGTCACAACATTGGGTTTAGTGGAGAAATAAAGAAGTTTGTCTTGAAAGTGTTTTAATTCACGCATCTTAGCTGAGTCTCTGCAAAATGTTACATGTGATATTGCGAGTCACCTCCTCACCACTGTTACAGGTAATTTTCACATATACGTGATAGTTATCTATTTCTATATATATATAAAAATTCTACCATACGATGGGAGATGATTTAGTTTGTTTCGTGTCCATATGCGTATAAATTCATTTATTCCTATATTGTTAAAGGAAACATGAGACATACAACCAGTTATTATTGTTGATATTATGTTGAGTTAACAACAAGCGATCTAGAAACAAATATTGATTAGTAACGTGTCATGTACTATGTTAGTATCTCCTGTTTTAAAGCGATATGTGGTCTGTTTCAACACTTTACTCCATGGAAATTCATGCGCAAAAATAATTACATTATTGACATTAAGCTTCATAATGACATCCGATCATAGGTAAGTGTGTTCATGGTATGAAATAGATCTGTTACATTCCATAAACAAACAGAATAGACCCTGGTCTGGCGCTATCATGTTCTCAAACGCGTTATTGTCACATCCTGTGTTGTTATTGTTACATTGGGTGCTGTTGTTGTTACGTCCTGCGATATTGTCACATTTTGTGTTGTAATTGTTACATCGAGCATTGTTATTGTTATATCATGTATTGTTTTTGTTACATCAAGTGTTTTTATTGTTATATCATGTGTTGTTATTGTTACATCGAGCATTGTTATTATTATATCATGTGTTGTTATTGCTACATCGAGCTTTGTTATTATTATATCATGTTGTGTTATTGTTACATCAAACGTTGTTATTGTTATATCATGTGGTGTTATTGTTACATCAAACGTTGTTATTGTTATATCATGTGGTGCTATTGTTCCATCGATCGTTGTTAGTGTCATATCATGTGGTGTTATTGTTACATCAGACGTTGTTATTGTTCATTCTGTGCTATTGTGTTAGCTCGGGCGTTGTTTTTGTCACGTCTTGTTTTGATATTGTTATACAATGTATGCCTGAAACGTGATGTTAATGACACGCGTTTCAGGTAAAAAAGACAAAATTCAATTTTGACAAAAATAGAGGTGGCTTTTGCGAATTATTGAACTCATGTCCTTTGTAGTGGAAACATCTTATTCCATATACGTTTTAAATAGTGCGTATTACTAAGTGTATAATTATGGTTCTTTTGTATGTTTTCTGTACATCTACATGTAACTTAGTAAAGAGGTATTGTGAGCGTTTAGGTAAGTAGCTGCTTGATGCGGGGGAAAGGTCACACAGAAAGCTCCCAGAAGAGATTTCTGTATGTCTTTCACCCTGCATTAAGTTGTCACCTGTCTTAACCATTTCCGTCATATGAACGCATTTTCACGCATTTGCAAACAGGGTAGACCCAATTCAGACGGTTCCTCTAGGAGACGTCTGATCAGGGTCTGCTCTATTTGCTTTTGACACGATATAGATATGATTCAACAGTTTTTATCAAAGCAAAAAGAAAAACCTTGAAAAATTTACACTATAAAAATAGATGATAGATATTCATGATGTTATTATTCATTATTTCTTACATGAATACTGAGCAGGGAAATGGTAACAGATCGGCACTAATGTTTACTTGAGTGGTTGGATTAATAGCAGTTGACTGTATATGTTGTTAGTTTTAGCCGTGGAAGTCTGTAAAGATGGGACATCAGTCGGGAATGATAATTTCAAGAAAGATAAGGACTTTGTTGACGACATGTCAGGTAAGATTTATGTATACAAATGTATGAATAATCAAATAGCTCAACCCCTTCAATACTGCGTAGTATTCGTTCAAAACAGTGTTGTGTGACGGCGTCGCATCCGCTTCGATATGGTAATTTAATTCATTTGAAATGTATTTCATCTATCCCCACATATTGATGCCTTTAAATGCCTTTGTAAAAACCATCTTTTGAAACCATTTTTATACATAGAGCATTTGTTTTATAGGAGCAACTGTTCTATTTATCACAACTACATACTTCTGAAATTGTGATTGTTTCTAGTAAATATTTCTTTTCAGGAGATTTGTCCATAGAGGCTGGGTCTAGAGTGAACGGGTTAAAGTCCCAAACGCAGGCATACGGCTCATTATATGTGCACATTCTCTGTATATACACTTCATAGTAAATAATATATGCATGTACATCACATCACAACTAAAGACACTGTGCCGACGAGCGCATATCACTTGGGTGTTTGTTTATCAAGCGCTTGTTTCTCACTTCTCAGCGATGAGTTATAAAAATGTTTGACCCTCTCTATAATTTTGGGTAGGATGACTTCAAATCGACGAACATTCCAGACTTCGAATTGCTTTTTGATTATTAAAAGGAGGACAAAATAAGTGAGAACCGATTTATAATATAATGTAATATAATAGACACTATGAAATGGAGCAAACCCGACATTAGCTTAGTTTCATGCACATTGTAGGATTTATAATACAATATATTATGCCTGCACTACGTTTGATGCTAATTGATAAATTCAACCCTCGAAATGTAATAACAACCGATACGAAGTCAAAGGTATAACATCTTTACCTTAGTACCTTAAGTGTCACATATTCTAACATAACAGCGCTTTCATCGTCAAAATGCGATCGTGACATGTTATATAGGTATTGTCGTAGAGATAGCCTTAAATTAATTGTTTCGTGTTATCGGAAGTATTCAATCATAAGTTCGGCCATACGAGTAGAAACGAGTGTTGTATATCAGACATTGTGATATGTCTGTTTTATGACCATTTACCTTTAACTCCATAATTACGTTTTTCTACGCTTTTGCAAACAGAGTAGAACCAGATCAGACGATTCATATAGGAGTCTTCTGATCAGAGTCTGGTCTGTTTGCTAACCATATAATGTAATCATAATTCTACAGTTTCTGCCATGTCCAAATTTTATACCCCTGTGTCCATTTGCTATTATAACAATCAATCTAATTAATATTCATGGTTCTAATATTTCTTACATGAAGATTCATGGAATAAAGGGTTACATGAAACACAATGAACTCCTGCAGTCGTATTCCTATAAACTGTAACACGTTAAACCAAATTATTATCCCGTTCTCTCCTGGACTATTTTTAAACCCAACCGTTTTGAATAAATCTACCGCAACGTAGCATTTACAAGAGATAAGGAAAAGTTTTAGAATTGTGTAGTTTTGAAACCACTGTGATAAATATAGCATTAGGTGGTGTGCGGTGGTCTAGTGGTAACGCGCTTGACTCAGTCCGTAGGTCCGGGGTTCAAATCTCCGTCCCTCCCGGAAATTTCAGAGACGCTTTTCAGTGTCTCCCACCCGCACCTCCTCTCCACTCAGGGGTTAAATGGGTACATGTGTTGGTCACTAGCCGGTACTGCGGCTGCATGATTGCGCCATATGTTAGTAGTGCTCAATATTGTAGGCAATAACCAGGGGAGTAAATGTACAGTCGGCTGAGCGGTCATTCGGACTGAAAGTAGACTATAACTAGGTACTTTACTTTTTACTCTAGAGGAACAAACGCTTTATATCACAATGATTTTAAAAAAAAGTTACTTTTACAAAGGCGTCAGTAGGAGGGAATGGTTTAAAACAATAAGAAATAACACACGGTGAGCACACACTATGAAATAATATCAACCTTCGCATTGAACCATAGTATCTGACCTGGGTGTGCAGTCTGCACCAAAAGAGGACAGTGTACTGTAACTAGATGATTATAATGGGTGATTGGCACATTAGACTCCGACTTGACGTTATAGCTGATATGGATCTCTACTCTATATAACTGAGTTCCTTTATTCTAATAACGTCAACTATTTTGTTGTAGGTTTAATGTTCCTTGTGAAGTCATCAATGTATCAGTATGGTTGTTGCGGTCTTGTCCGTCAGTTCAAGAGTCACCCGGTGCATTTTGTTGTAGGTTTAATTTCCTTGTGAAGTCATCAATGTATCAGTATGGTTGTTGCGGTCTTGTCCGTCAGTTCAAGAGTCACTCGATGCATTTTGTTGTAGGTTTAATGTTCCTTGTGAAGTCATCAATGTATCAGTATGGTTGTTGCGGTCTTGTCCGTCAGTTCAAGAGCTATTCTATGGTAGACGGTGACATCTACTACCTCATCTGGCGCCCGACCCAACATGAAGGCAAATACAGACTAGTTGGTTCTATCAACTCGGCACGTAAGTTTAACACTTTACTATGTGAATATTCATATAAGGAATAGGTATGTATACATATAAGGAATCGTTATGTATATATGAACGGGAAACTGGTTTTGGTCCTGCACAATCAAAGCGATATAGTTAATGAAATAAACAGGGTAGAACAAAATCAGACGAGACTCTGTGCTGCAGGAGCCATCTGCCTTGTGCCTTCTCTGTTTGCAAAAGGGTTAAATGCTTTGGAGTAAACATCGATGGATGTAAGGTTAAGCAGGATATTGAAACATTCGTTCAACCATGTCACATTAGTTCTACTAAAACTTTCAAACACAACTGCTGTCACATATCCCAGAGACACTCGTTTTCAAATGCCAGTTGGGACGGGGGATTAAACAGTCCTATAAGACACGTGGTCACTTCATTCTAACTGCTAAGATCATTACGAATCTATCGCCTGTTAGCCAAGTCCTGCCATTTTACCCCATAGATAAACACTGGAACTCCCTTGCAATCAGAGTACAGAGTGTACCCAGATCACGGGCTCCTGTAGGAGATATCTGTTCAATATCTGGCCCCGATATTAAAAAACCTTTTACTTGAGTCTGAGATCATTCTCAAGCATCTGATTAGTCAGATTCTGAGCTTGCTAAGAATCTGACCAATCAGATACTTGAGAATGAGCTCAGACTCAGACTCAGAAGTTTTATAACATTGGACCATGATCTGTTTGCTCAAGGAACAATATAGGACTATTTCTACAGTTTCGGCTGTGGTAAGCATCCATTGGTCTTGGTGCAATAATGCATATTCAGCTAATTGATAACCATGCATAATTTCTTAATCCTCATCCCGCTATGTGCGACCCAAATTCGCACTCAGATAGCTTTGATCCAGATAAAACACTGATTTATCTTGGTGCAAGTCGTTTGACACTCGGTGAATATTTTCTCGAATACTGAGGGAATCGAATATAGTGACATTTGCACAACATCTAAATTTGAGGAAAAATATATTTTTCACAGCGGGTTAAAGACTAATAATAAATATTCAAATGGTAAAAGGTAAAAGTGAATAGTATTAGGGCTACCTGGTCGATGCAAATAATTAAGACCAATAAAGCCGAGGGAACCTTAATGGTCGAGTGGTTTTAAATGGCGAAACACTGTTGAACCGACGGTAAACAAAAACAACTGACCAGTCCACCATATTAGCCTACAGGTCATATTGGTCTATTTGACGACGGTCACCAGTACTATCAACATATCTACAGTAAAACCTGTCAACAGTCACCATTAAAATAATGTCTAATTCTGGCAGTTTTAAGACAGGACTAGCGGTAGCTCTAGAAGCTTTCTGTGTGACTTTCACCCTGCATTTAGATACATGCACCACCTGTCTCCGAGGCCGATATTTATACTAAATTGAATATTCGGTATAGAGGGGTTTACTGTTCTATCAAAGTTTATTTTGTATGACATGAGGCATTTTGCGCATTTAAAGAAGTTACTATGCATGTATACGCATTGATATTAATATTGTACAATATTGAACGTTAGTTAGTTTTACAGTGTCCAATATCAAATGAGATTCCCTTTCTTCCAGTAACTGAATCACCCCGGCCAAATTCTATTCTACCCTCGAACAACATGCAGCCAGAAGTAATGGAGGGAGACCTTCTAGGCTGGTAGGCAAGACAAAATATAAAATATAAGATATGTACAGTAGAACCTGTCCTAAGCGGTTATTCATTTATTGAACATAACAATCTTAAAATCAGGCGGTTGCTTAATACAGGGCGAACGTAATACAAGAAGTTCATACAGGATCGTTTTGCATTACTCTTGACCTTTAATAAGCTACCACCTGCCTTGCAAACCAATAATCAGACCTCTTGCTAATGGCCGCTTAAGACAGGTTACATGTAAGTAGTTCTCTATCAAAATTTCGTATTTCTCAGAGACTGATCATCGTCCTTGAAGAGCTGATTGTAATGAATTGCAGCATGACAGGATTGGACGAAGAAGTATACAGTGAAAACCCTCTAAACCGGATGCTAAATTTAGTATAAATATCGGTCTTGGAGACAAGTGGCTGCTTGATACAGGGTGAAAGTCATTCATGACTTTCACCCTGCATTAAGCAGCCACCTGTCTAAAAGTATCCAAATTCTAGTCTACTAGAATTCCGATTTAGAGGGGTTTTACTGTATATATAAAAAATAGATTTTCTAAATACGCATCTATTCGTAAACACTGACTGTAAGCAGTTTTTCCTCATCGCATGCAACTTATCATTAAATATCTTTAAATACAGACATCGGCGTTTGATTTTGCAAACGTATCCAACAAATTATTCTCAAAATATAGTAAAACGCCTCTAAACCGGAATATAGTAGAGAAGAAGTTGGATACATTTAGGCAGGTGACTGCTTGATGCAGATTGAAAGTCATGCAGAACGACTTTCATCCTGAATTCAGCTGCTACCTGTCTCCAAGACCGATATTTATGCTATGTTTAGCGCCCGGTTTAGAGAGGTTTCACTGCTTATCTAAGCATGGTAAAGCATTACCATTGCACTTATTCCATTATATGTATAAGATTTGTAAAATTTCCCGCTGTTGATTGTTTTGGCATTACATTATTCCATTATTACATTTGTAGTTTTTCCCCGCTGTTATTTTTTGCACTTGACAAAATATTAAAGCATCACCTATTAATATGTAGATAACTGTGTGAAGTCTTACAACTGATAATCAAATTTTAAGTAGTACACTTTTACGTTTTGTAAACATATTATTAATTTATAATTCGATATATGCCTTAAAAGTTTCCGGTGTATAATAAGAACAGCAAACATTGACACCGGCAATATCACAATCCGATTGTCACATACAATGTAATTTGAATCGTGATGAGATGATCTGACTCTAAACTGTTTACACATTCAATATCATCTCTAAAACGAAAGCGGTGTATCAAACAGTTTGGATCCAGATGAGACGTCGCGTTACTCGGTGTCTCATCTGGATTCAAACTGTTTGAAAAGGTAATTACAAATTAACATGTATCCAAAACGTTTCTAAACCAGGCGTTAAATTTAGTGTAAATGTCGGCATTGAAGACATGTGGCAGCATAATGCAAGGTGAAAGTTATGTAGAAAACTCTGCATTAAGCAGCCATCTGCCTAAAAGTAACCGAATTCTTCTCTACTAGGATTCCGGTTTAGAGAGAATTTTACTGTACTACAAATAGTCATGGTTCTGTACTCCTTTCCAACGAGAAATCACGTTCCGTGTTTTAGGTATTCTCCGGCATTGTCCTCTGTGCCTTACATATCATCAGAACCAGATGGTGATAGCTTAATAATGAGCAGTGACAGCATTCCTGACGTTGGTGATGTGGTCGACTGGACAACAGCAGCAGTGTTTAGGAACAGAACCTATGCTGTCAGTTCTATTGTGAACAGCGGTAATGATGATAGAAGGGGCAAAGCGACTTAGTGTCCTACTTATATAATTACATTCTCCAACCTTCATAACAAATTCACAACAAATGTTATCGTTACCAATGGCCTATTTGTCATCGAAAATCGGACGACACCCATGTGTTACACAGTGTCTCAAATGTCCGCTAATAAAAGCACGACATTCGATCAAAAGTACAGGAACATTTTGCATTAGTTTCACCATGCATTAACCCTTTCCCTCATATAAACGTGTTTTCACGCATTTGCAAACAGAGAAGACCCAGATCAGACGGCTCCTAGAGGAGCCGTCTGATCAGGGTCTACTCTGTTTGCTAGTGGAATTTGAAAGATCTGTTTCTTTTCTTTCTAAAATGGCTACAATGTTCCACCTTCAATATTTCATTATAACTATTTTCTCCATGAATAATCAGTAGGTATTAAAATTTGGAATGAACATAGAACAGGGAAAGGGTTAAACAACTAGATGATACAATTAAAACTATTGATTTAAATGTAAATTAGAGAAAGGTTTGAAAGATGAATTGATTGCTATGTTATAAATTGGCTCAGCTTTGTTTTATCACTGTGACACATTCAGACCTTCGACATTGCAATTATCGCTGTGACAAGATGCAATAAAGAATAAGAGTATTATAGAACTAATATATATATGAGGTACTCTTCCCAGATTGCCGGAAACCGCCTAGAATTTACAATTGGAACTGTTCATGAAACTACAGTTCAAATCGATCAATCGTTTGGAGTAAAGGCGTAAAGACCAGTGAATATTTCTAAACATTCACCACCGACTACCCACTCTCGGCATATGAATTATGTTATAAAAGACAAACAAAACATGTCTACGTTTAAAAAATATCAGTGCATATCGATACCTCGGCAGTGTTAATGTATTGGTCATTTACCTGATGAATATCCATGGAAGATTCTATCCATTATAAGTCATTAACCCGTTTGCTCCTACGATCCCATATATGGGACGTAGGCAAACAGTGTAGATTCTGATCAGACGCCGCATAATGCGGCGTCTGATCAGAGTCTACACTGTTTGCTGATAGGAAATTCAATATAAAACTAAACAAAATGAAAATCTAGACCAGACATCCCTTAGATAAAATATAGACTAATCTAGTATACATGTATAAGCATGGAAGAATCCACTAGGAGCAAATAGGTTAATTAACCCTTTCAATCCGAGACACATACGCACTGTCATTTGCAAATTGTGTAGACCCCTATCAGAGGGTCCCTATAGGAGCTCTCTGGCCAGGGTCTGCAGTGTGTGTCATTAAAAATCATCTTGCAAACTGATGGAATATTTCGTTCCAATAATTCAGATTTGAATGGTTAATTACTTTTCTTAGATTTCATATAAAACAAATTAATACATTCCCATGACAAATAATGTAGAATCAAATATTATGTTTATATATGGGTAGTTTGTTTCATAGATAAGATGCTGATGCAAGCCAGTACTTTTGTCAACCCTTTACTCCATGAATATTCATGCAAGAATTTTTACATCGTGGATATTAAGTAGATTATTTTTTATAATGGCACATGAATACAGGAAACTGCATACATGTCAGAAACTGTAGACTTATATCTATATCATTTCACAAGCAAACAGCTCATGTGGGAGCGGTCTGACCAGGGTCTACTCTGATTGCAAAAGCGTAGAAAGGCGTATTTATGGTGTAAAAGTTTAATACATCATCTGTCAATGATAGCTATTATATGTTTTGAAACAGTTACTGAAGCACCAGAATTCAAGAATGTGGTCGAGACTGTTGAAATAGATTCGACGAGGGACGTTGGGTCCATGGTGTACAAGATCTCCATCAACGAAAGACAGTATGAAGACACAGTTATAGCCCTCGACGACAATTCTCAGTTATTTAAACTGAATGAAGAATGTGAGCCAATTTCAGTCAAACAAACAGTTGAGCTGTATCGTGTAACATTGTTGTTGATGCTAACTTAAAGGTCATTTAACCCTTTTCGGCGCCAAGTTTCTAATTGTCGTCTACAATCCAATTTTTATCAAATCATTCGGTACAAGAAGGAAATGAGATAAGTAAATGCAAATTTCAAAGCAATAAAGCACTTATATTTAAACAGATATTGGGACAAAAACTGAAGTGCCTGATCAGACGCCGTCTTGAAAAGGCGGCGTCTGATCTGGTACTGCACACTTTGTCGTGGTGCATTTATGCGACATCGGCGGTGAAAGGGTAAATTGTATTATTGATATTGATTTTACATTTTCGCCATCATATTAATTTCATCTGCTAAGATAATCGTCGGTTTCATTCTTTAACCCGTTCCTCCATAAATACGCCTTTCTACGCCTCTGTAGAAGTCACTGTTTTCGGTAGATTTATTCAAAGAGGTTGGGTCTTAAAATAGCCTATGGGGTAATGAGTTAAAGTAAGGTTTACTTCAATATCTTTTTTACAACAAACCCAGGGTGCCAAAAGGTTTTGTTCCTTCCCGCTGAGATGTTGGACTAGTCTCTTCTCCATTGTCATTGTACGGGTTGTTATGTATTCACCGATAGCGGCTAAGAAATACAATGTGTATGGTTCTTTAATATTTTTCCAGATCAGATCGTTGTTGCAGGTCAGCTGGCGATAGGCTCCTATTTCCTTGATATAACAGCTACCAACATATGTGGCATGTCATCCTCTGTAACTGTTTCAGTGATAGTCACAGAGGTAAGATAGTCGAGCCAATCCTTGAGAAAATATCTTGTTTGGTGCTGCACAAACAGTATACAGTAAAAAACCCTCTAAACCGAAATTCTAATAGAGAAGATTTTAGATAGGCAGGTGCTTATTGCAGCTGAAAGTAATACAAAAAGCTCATAGAGAACTTTTTGCATGACATTCACCTTGCATTAAGCTGTCACATGCCTCTAAGACCGATATTTAACTCCTTGCATGCTGGCGGTGAAACTGTGATTACCTTAGCAAACAGTTTGGATCCAGATGAGACGCCGCATAATGCGGTGTCTCATCAGGATCCAAATGGTTTGTCACTTTGACCATATTTGTGCAAAGAAATGAGATCATTTTTATTTTTTTAATTGAAGCAGACGACAATTGTTGCAGACGAAAAATTAGAGGTATAGTAAATCGAACGTCCGGTTTAGAGTGGTTTTACTATAGACCATTAACTCATTTGCTCCCACGATCCCATATACGGGACGTAGGCAAACAGTGTAGACTCTGATCAAACGCAGCATAATGCGGCGTCTGATCAGAGTCTACACTGTTTGCTGATAGGAATTTCAATATAAAACAAAACGAAATTCAAAATTTACGCCAGGAACCCCTTCAATTAAAACTGGATATTTCCAATATATAAACATGGAATAATTCACTGGGCGCAAATGGGTTTACAGATCGAGATAAGGTTGATAAGGATCTACTACATTTGTTATGAAAGTTGTCAGATACTATTAAGACACTTATCAGCACCACATAATTCTCGTCAGCAATAAAAGTCATTCGCTGTAAATTGTTTAGAATGGACTTTGCTTCAAATTATGCTCTAAAAAGGAAATGAGATAAATCAATGCAAATTTCAAAGCAATAACGCACAGATATAGAAATAGAGTTTGAGACAAAAAGTGAAGTCCTTGATCAGACGCCGCCTTTTCAAGGCGGCGTCTGATCTAGGACTGCACTATTTGTCGAGGTGCATTTTTGCGACATTGGCGGTGAAAGGGTTAAACTGTTTGACACGTGGTCAATAGGTTCTAAAAAGACAGTGTAGTATTTTCTCAAATCGGAAGTTGTCAAATTTCGTCTGATTCAAAATAGTTCAGTAACAATGTTTACAGCTACGTAAGGGCTAATCATACTTATCTGAATTTCAGCTGTTAACAAACCTAGTTACAGACCCCATAACTGATTCTAAAACAGACGGCTCCAGCGATGTAACAGAACCACCAGATATAAAGTCGACACTGTACAGTAACGGAGCAGCAATAGTGTCTACAACTGATTCTGCTACATCAAATGACAATGAAACGTTGTGGTCTGATATTTCAGACGATGACGGTAAGAGTATATTTAGATAGACACAGTAATAGTGAAGAGAGTATCGATACGGATTCATTTACATAAAAGCATTGTAATAGTGAAGATGGTACCGATAAGGATACCATAACATAGTCTATGTTATAGTCATTGTGATAGTGGCAAATATTTATTTAAATATTAATTCTAAAAATGATGATGGTATCGGTAAAGTTTCATTTGTATAGTAGTTGTAATAGTGTCATTTGGATAGTAGTTGTAATAGTGTCATTTGGATAGTAGTTGTAATAGTGTCATTTTGGATAGTAGTTGTAATAGTGTCATTTGGATAGTAGTTGTAATAGTGTCATTTGGATAGTAGTTGTAATAGTGTCATTTGGACAGTAGCTGTAATAGTGGCATTTGGACAGTAGCTGTAATAGTGTCATTTGGATAGTAGTTTTAATAGTGGCATTTGGACAGTAGCTGTAATAGTGTCATTTGGATAGTAGTTGTAATAGTGGCATTTAGACAGTAGCTGTAATAGTGTCATTTGGATAGTAGTTGTAATAGTGTCATTTGGATAGTAGTTTTAATAGTGTCATTTGGACAGTAGCTGTAATAGTGTCATTTGGATAGTAGTTGTAATAGTGTCATTTGGACAGTAGCTGTAATAGTGTCATTTGGACAGTAGCTGTAATAGTGTCATTTGGATAGTAGTTGTAATAGTGGCATTTGGACAGTAGCTGTAATAGTGTCATTTGGATAGTAGTTGTAATAGTGCCATTCGAATAGTGAAGATGGTAACGCCATTGGCTCATTTACACAGTCATTGTATTAGTGAAGGTTGTAACGACAATATTTCACAGGAGCTTTCCGCACAACTTTCGTAATGTATTAAAAACACACCAAAACTCTGTCTTAACCTTTTACTCCATATATTCGCCTGTCTACGTCTTTGCAAACAGAGTAGACCCAGATCAGACGAATCCCATTGGAGCCATCTGATCAGGGTCTTCTTTGTTTGCTTTTGATATAATATAGATATGATTCTACAGTTTCTGCCATTGCCAAACAATCCTATCCACGTGCACAAATTAAGGCTAATTAAAATATTCATGACGGCATTTTTTCTTACATGAATATTCATGGAGGAATTGGTTAAAACTACACCAGAACATGACATATTTTCAATGGTTGCTGTAGACGTGTTTCACTGCAACTGTGTATGTAGCGCGATTTAAGTGGATGTATGAATGAAGCTTAACCCGTTACTCCATAAATACGCCTTTCTACGCCTCTATAAAACTCACTTCTTGAAACCAATATGATAGATTGCTCCATGTGAGCAAATGCTATATTTATCACAATGGTTTCAAAAACTAAACAATTCCCACATTTTCCGTTTTATCTATTTATCACAATGATTGCAAAACTAAACAATTCCAACATTTTCCTTTTCTCTAATAAATGCTCTATTTCGGTAGATTTATTCAAAGAGCATCAGAAAATAATGTATTAAAATGACCCTTACGCATAAAACATGCTCAGATGACTCATATAGGACTCATCTCATTTTGATTTGCTCTGTTCGTATTTGCATCTAAAGTTACGTCGAACACAGTCAGGAGAAATGTTGAAACCATTTTAATAAATAGAGCATTTGTTCCTATAGGAGCAAATGTTGTATTTATCATAATAGTTTCACAAAGTGACTTCTACAGAGTCGTCAATTGTCTTCAATATGAGGGAATGGGTTAAAGGAACGAGTCAATTTCTATCCACGCCCTCAATCTGAGGCATCATCATGCATAGGTCGGGAATTTTACAAGCTGTGTACATATAGGTCTTCATTTTGCAAGATTATAGTCTTCTCAGAACTAAGACATTTGTTATCACAGTCCTCTGAGAAAAAAAGACAAAAACATCTGCTATATTCTCCATTGTATCTAAGTGAATCTGAAAAATGTGATCATACTCAGCTGAAACTGTGACCACACATGTCTGTTGTGAGAGAATCGTGTTGGTCTTAGGGAAATGAGGCACTGCAATAAAACACTGTAACGGCCCCTAAATTGTGTTAATTATTTGGTATTCAGGGCAGGTGGCCGCTTAAAGCAAGGTGAAAGTAAAGCAGAACTCTCTTCTAATAGGAGCGTTCTGTTTTACTTTCACCTTGCTTTAAGCGGAGCGTTCTGTTGTAACTATAGGAGCGTACTGTTTTACTTTCACCTTGCTTTAAGCGGAGCGTTCTGTTTTACCTATAGGAGCGTTCTGTTTTACTTTCACCTTGCTTTAAGCAGTCACCTGCCTTTAACACAAACTACTTGATGTAATTTAGTGGCCATTATAGAGAGGTTTTTCTGTACAATGCTATTTGTAAAAAAGGTTTTAACCCATTCACGCATAGGCTAGTTTTAGTACATCTGCTGAAAAGGGACATTTACTAGAATAAAGAAAACGTTCAGGATTGTGTAGTTTTTAAATCATTGTGATAAATGGAGCATTTGCTCCATAGGAGCAAATGTTCTATTGATCAAAACAAATTCAAAAAGTAACCTTTTTTCACGGGCGTCCGTACGAGGGAATGGGTAAATAAGTGTTCTTTGAGCAACTCTATGAGACATAGTTATCTCTGTCTGGGATATACAAAAGATATTCACCCTGACCAACCACCGGTCCAGGAACACAATGCCTGGACATACTATGTTTTCAATCGTTGCTACTCGGCGGTTTCGATCAAGCTCAGAGTACCTTATATATATGCATCAGCTCTATAATCAAGCATTTAACCCTTCGCTTGCTATTCACGTCAATAAACCTACCTGTAAATAGTGAAGACCCAGATGAAACAGCTCCTGCAGGAGCTGTCTCATCAGGGTCTGCACTATTTACAAGTTGATTGTGCAACCAGTGCACTCCACAGCAGTGATTGCACAGCGAAATGCTTGTACACAGTGAAGATATATGTAATTATACAACAGGGTATGGGTAAAGAAGGAGAAATGTATTTTAAAATTCAGCAAGCGAGGGGTTAATAGCGTGATTAGTCCCGGCGCAGTTCACATTAGCTGTTGTGCAAAAGTTGGGTCCGGATGAGTTTTTTTTTATAATAATGTATCCTTCATGACAGCAACGATGCTTGAAGGTTTAAAAGAATATCACGTGTCACAATACCTCGCCATTTTCTCAATTACGTTTAACCCATTCCCTCCTACCGACACATAGTTTTTAAACCATTGTAATAAATGGTTGTATTTATCACAATGGGTTCAAAACTACATCATTCTAAAATTTTCCTTTTCTCTAGTAAATGCTCCTTTTCTGTAGTTTAATTCCAAGAGGTTAGGTGTAAAGATAGTATAGGAAATAATGAGTTAAATCAATATACATCACCGCCTCCGTGCTAATGCATTTGCTATGTGCACAGTAGTCCATGTAGATGTCCATTTGAGTTATTGTTTAACAGTCCTTGTGACAATACTCATACATATGTTTGTTTTATTCATAGACGATGACTGGAAGTATGGAGTGGGGTTTTCTGTAACCATTGTTTTACTGGCGACGCTTGTGGCGGGTGCGTACTGTTTATGGAAGTGGAAAAAGAACAACCAAGTAACAAAACCTAAACACGAACTGGAAAAGGAAGCGAAAGTGTCGGAAAACAAAGAAGACGAGGCTAAAGATGGCGATGCTGTTGATGATCGAAAAGAAGAAAGTGTAGCATTAGAAAACCAAGTCTGAAAATGAGCAATTTAGGTGTTTATCAAGTAATTTTTATCGTAGGATTTTCAAACAAAGTAGGTAGATATTAGAAATATTATCTTATGAGGAAAACACGCCGTTTGACAGAAAGCACTGATATGAGGAGTGTTAAGCCATTACGTGAAGAATGTAAAATATAATGACACCATGAATAGTGAAAAGACGTTTTGTTTTTATAATGGCTTCAGAGCACAGAATTATGTAGTCGCCACTGCATAAACAATATAATCAGACATGTATCATTTCATAAGCAAATAGAGAAGACACGCATTTGAGAGTAACTTTGGTCCAGTCGAGAAGTCGTGTTGCTCTCATCAGGATCCTAGCAATTTGACAATTAGTAAATAGTTTCTCAGAAGCTTATTGGAATCGGAAACAGTCTTCACGAATCAAGTACGTGTTAATAAGTATTACCACTCAATTATTTTGTCTTGCCCTGCATTAAGCAACTACTACTTTTTTAACATTATGTTATGCAAAATGAATGACATCTTAAGACAGGTTCTACTGTAATTCATCAATATTTTGTAAGAAACAATGACATCATTTATATCGACTAGATTAATTGTTATAATTGCAAATGGCCACAGGAATGTATTCCCGTAGCTGAAACTATATTATATTATAAGCAAACATAGCACAATTTGATCACACGACTACTGTAAGAGCCGTCTGAACTACGTCTACCCTGTTTACAAATGTGTATTTATGGAGTAAAGGGTTAAATATTATGGGGACAATTTAGTCATTTGTTGTAATATCACAAACACTTGACTCCAACAATAAATGTCTATGTTCAACACTTCGCATTAGGACGAAGCATGTTACCAAGGCTGATTATCAAACTCAGCCGATGTGACGTCCAGTATGATGTAAATGATGTTTTTCTGCTAATGAATGTAAGGAAATATGGACTCTGTCCATATTTCAATCCGAGTCTTCATTGTAGACGAATTTCAAAGGACATATCGGTCCAAAGTAAAGGTAGATGTTTAATTGAGCCATACAATTTTGATACTAGCACACTAGAATCTTTTGAAGTTCAATTATTCTGCTACCGATACGGAATCTACCCTTTACAATCCGCTTGACTTAGATGATACGTCGGGTATGTAACCTTCTAATAACATTTTTTAACAGAAAATGAAGAAGAATCATGTTTGGCATATGAAATAGACGATTCGAAACTTATTCGCCGAGGAAAGTGTTTGCCATTTCCCTCATATAAACGTTTATTCATGCCATATGAGCCGTCTGATTAGGGTCTGCTCTGTTTGCTTATAAAATAATAATAGATTCATCTCTACAACTTCCGGCAAAACCAAAACATTCTATGTACATATACCGTTAAAAAAAATAAGATAATAAATATTCACGATGATAAAGGTATAATAATGATTAATAACAATTATCACGATTCATATATTCTATTACTATTATCATTGTTATTAAAGCTGCGAAAATATCAGATACAGTAAACCCTTCTAAACCGGGCGATACATGTAGTATAAATATTGTTTTGGAGTTAGGTGACAACTTAATACAGAGTGAAAGTCACGCAGAAGCATGTATTTCAACCTGCATGAAGCAATAATCTGCATAGACCTCTACTAGAATTCCGGTTTAGAGGCGTTTTACTGTAGCAGTTTTATAATACAATAAAACCCCTTCTAATGCGACCACTTAAAATGGGTATAAATGATGGGTTGTAGAGGCAGGTGGTAGCTTAATGCAGGACAAAAGTAATGCAGAAAGATCCTCTGGTAGCTTCCTGCATTACTTTTGTCCTGCATTAAGCACCCACCTGCTTATAACGACACCCATGTTTATTCATTAAGTGGTGGTATTAGAGGGGTTCTACTGTAAGTATGTCAAGCTGAAGAGACTGACTCTGTTATACCGGTGTCATTTGAGCAACTTGCTCATACAAATAATGCAGGTTTATGGAAAGCACCACTCGAAGCGTTCACATTATGCAAATTTTATTTAAGTCAATGTTTTTGGAAAATGTATGTACAAACAAGCAAAGATCACATAAATATTAAGAAAAAAGTCATATCTGTGATGAAATAGAGAAGTGTTAGGGACTGGCTAACATCAAACTGAAACAGGAGGGCAATTTCGCTCCTTGTTGCACGTCTAAGTGATGGTCAATTCAAGTTGAAACAAAAATGCCATAACATAATTAATACCTGTATTTTGTAATATACGTCACATTGGAAACTGACACCGAATTCATAAAAAATAAAGCATTACTTAAGGTAAATTTAAGTGGTGATGTACGTATAACTTCTAAGTGAAAAGTAAAATGCTTTTGTATTATTCACATTGTTTAACCTTTAGCCTGCTATGGGCGGATGAGTGAATACCTATGCAAACAGTTTGGATCCAGATGAGACGCCGAGTAATTCGGCGTCTCATCAGGATCCAAACTGTTTGACATTCTGATTATAGCTTGAATTCTGAATTTGTAGCCGATGAAAAAGTATGTAAAACTAATTTGCTTAGCGGGCTAAAGGTTAAAACGTAAATAATCGATTTGACAATGTATAACAACTCTCCATAGCCTGACACATGTTCTGCTAGTGGGGACACTAGCTATACCTGACGCAATGTTATGTCTTTACTCCATAGATACGTATTTTGGCGCATTTGCAAATAGAGTGCACCAAGATTAGACAGCTATTGTAGGGGACATCTAGTCCGGTAATGCTATATTTGCTTATGGAATTATAAAGATCTTTATCTACAGTTTATACCATGGCCATAAAGTTAGGTATCCATGAGCCATTTACAAAATCCACTTTTAATATTCATACATTCACTATTTCTTAAATGAATATTCATGGAATAAAGATTAAAACAACATGATAAAACTCTGTATGTAATATCTAAGATTGTTCTAGCATGACAAGTAATAAAGAGAACACGCTCCAACAGATACAAGGGTCATTGGTTTTGCATAATATATATCGGAACACTCTGTTTGTGCACGTTCTATAGCATATTTGTGCAAACAACTAAGGACAATACTATTCAAATGAAATGGCCATGGTGCACGTGGAGTAATAAACACATTCATCAAATTAACGACCTGTCATACAGTCATCTACACATATATGTTAATCCTTACCCAGTTGTTAATACATACAGTAAAACCTCTCTATAACGGCCACTAAATTGTGTTACAGTAAAACCTCTCTATAACGACCATTAAAGTGTGTTAATTAGTTGGTATTTTTGGGCAGGTGGTTGCTTAAAGCAAGGTGAAAGTAAAACAGAACGCTCCTATAGGAGCGTTCTGTTTTACTTTCACCTTGCTTTAAGCATCCACCTGCCTTTAACAAAAATACTTGATGTAATTTAGTGGTCGTTATAGAGACGTTTTACTGTAATTAGTTGGTACTTAGAGCAGATGACTGCTAAAATCAAGGTAAAAGTAAAACAGCCACCTGCCTTCAACACAAAATACTTGATGTAATTTAGTGGCCGTTACAGAGAGGTTTTACTGTAGACTTATAAACAGTAGATAAAGGAGCACACAGTTGTTTCTTTATATCGGGAGTTTCAGCGACATTTCAATACTTGTGACGGGTGTCTATAAAACAAGCTACTGCTGCTAAATGCATTAAAATGCAATGCCTATAATAGTTAAAGTTATGTTGAGGGGTTCTTTTGAGAGTGTTCTGCAAAACTGTTTACCTCGCATTATCTACCAGCTGTCTTACCCCTTTACTCCATAAATATTTATGAAAGAAATCATGGTATATCTAATATCAATTAGATTATTTTGTATGATGGTAAATAAACGCAAGAAAAGTTGACCATTACAGAAACTCTAGAGTCATATCTACACTAAAACCCCTCTATAACGACTATTAAATTGTGTTAATTAACTGTAATATAGGGTAGGTGGCTGCTTAAAGCAAGGTGAAAGTAAAACAGCGTTCTGTTTTACTTTCACATTGCTTAAAGCAGCAACCTGCCTTTAACACAAAATACTTTATGTATTTTTGTGGCCGTTATAGAGAGGTTGTACTGTATATTAATTCATAAGCAAACATGGCAGAACCTGGTCAGACGACTCCTACAGGAGCCGTCTGATCTGGATCTACTCTGTTTGGAAAGGAGTAAAGGCGTCTATATGAAGTAAATGGTTTAAAGCAGAATTTAAATATTTTTAAACTTAAGTGGCGGTTGTAGTGAAGTTTTATTGTAAAAACAATACCGAGAGTCATGACAGTAGAACTATAAGTGAGAATCCGTATTTGCAAACAGTGAAGAGTCAGATAGGTCTCTAAATAGATATGCTACGTCAACAATGGTAAGCGAAAAAATCCTTTGGTCCGAGTTTGCGATAATGCAGAGTTTGATGGCATGTTTCCAACATGGCCACTGATTTGGTTCCTGAACAGTTTTTGAAAAGCCATACGTCATTTGTCCTTGTTTCTATGGTTCATCTCATTTGCCAATTCTCTGGTCGGACTAAAATAGGTTTTGAACAAACGAAATGCAATCAAACACGATGCTGATATCACATATCTACAGACGAAAAACGGAATTCCGTAGTGAAATATCAATGAATACATCCAACAACCTTTGATACATTCAATCGATATAATTCAGTGGTTGCTTCTGAATCTATTGCTTAACTCTCAGTCATTTTTCGACTGCAACAATTGTCGTCTGCTTCAATTCTTAAAATAAACTTTATCTCATTTTTTGAAAAATATATTGTCAAGATGACAAACAGTTTGGGATCCTGATGAGACGCCGCATTATGCGACGTCTCATCTGGATCAAAACTGTTTGCATAGGTAATCACAGTTTCGCCGCTAGCGTGCAAAGCGTTAAGATGATATGTTATGAACAATGTTAAACATGAAATAATAAACACTTTTTCATCGCTTATCAGATTTTTAACAACTTAATATTCATACATACATTAAATGTAACGATAATATTACACATTTTATATATATGGAAATATCAGCCAATCATTACAATAAAATAGACAGAAATAAGAAAATGGGGATACATTTGAACAAGCTCGCAAGTGTTTGTTGGATCTTAACCCTTCGCTTGCTATTCACGTCAATATACCTACCTGTAAATAGTAAAGACCCAGATGAGACAGCTCCTGTAGGAGCTGTCTCATCAGGGTCTGCACTATTTACAAGTTGAGTGTGCAACCAATACACTCCACAGCAGTGATTGCACAGCGAAATACTTGTAATTATACAACAGGGCATGGGTAAAGAAGGAGAAGTGTATTTTAAAATTCAGCAAGCGAATGATTAAAATCTAGTTTTCGTATTACAGTGGTTGTAGTTATGATACTTGGATAATGTCAATACAGTCAAACCTCTCTAAACTGGACATTACATTTGGTATATATATATCGGTTTATGAGACAGGTGGCAGCTTTACTGCAGCGTGGAAGTCACCTAGGTGAGATTTCTGTATGACTTTCACAGTATTAAACAGCCATCTGCCTAAAAGTGTCTAAATTCTTCTCTACTAGAATTCCGGTTTAGAGGGTTTCTCTGTATTAGACATATCTACAAATATGCATTGACAAGCTACAACCTCGAGATCTTGCGGGAATGTACTGCACTATCGTGATAATTCAACATTCGTACAGAAGAGTTCAACACCAAAGTACGTTGCAGGCAATCACATGTTGGTAATAAACGAGCTCAACATATTGATACGTTGCAGTAGTGATGTGCCGATTAATCGTAGTACTCGGCGATCACGTCGAGAAGGTTCCGGCGTGATGATAAACCAAGGACATGCCATCGTCGACGATTTATACATAACCTCATGGATACCATACAATTTTAGCAACAGTAAAAGCCATACAATGCTAAACATCTTGATCAGAATTTCACACAATGTTAGTCACATTGTTTTGACTGAACATACTCATTGCGCAATCTAAGATTTAAAATAGAGTTTACCATTATTAAATGTCATGTTTTAGACAAAGGGACTAGTCTGGATATACATTGATTACAAGACCTACATCCCATATTTTGCTTATACCAAAGCTCAAAATAATAAATCTTTGATTTTATGGCTGAATGCATGTAACAAAAATGTGACGTGTATTTTGACATGATAATCTTAGAAAAAGGCCCTTAGTGGTCGAAATATTAGATCAGAGCAATTCAAGTATTTATGTATTATATTAATTCCCTATTTTGGAATATTTTCTTCATTGTGGGTTATGGTATAGCCTAGGATCTGGTGGTGAGCACCGAACACAGAACGTAAGTTCATGTTGACGAGTTGAATACATACATCTTTTACAGTGAATTATATTGGTTGGATTACAAACTGCTGTTTCAAAATCTGGACCACTGTTTTAACCCTTTACTCCATGAATACGCATGTCTACGCCTTTGCAAACATATTGGACTCAACTCAGAAGGCTCCTATAGGAGCCTTCTGATCAGGGTCTGCTCTATTTTCTTATGGTATAATGCAGATATGAATCTACAGTTTCTGTCACGGACAAAACTTTATGTGTTCATAATTTATTATTCATGTGTTAGATATATAATTAAAGTAAATCTGATTTATATTCAGTTTGTAACTATCTTTATTTTACATGAATAACAATGGAGAAATGTTGTAACGGCTGTTATACCGACTAAGTCATGGGGTAAAACTGACCTTACTAATAAACTGTATCGTCATGGCATACAGGTTATCGGCCTAATATATACATGTACGGTAAAACCTCTCTATAACGGCCACTAAATTAAATCAAATATTTTGTGTTAAAGGCAGGTGGCTGCTTAAAGCAAGGTGAAAGTGAAACAGAACGCTCCTATAGGAGCGTTCTGTTTTACTTTCACCTTGCTTTAAGCAGCTACCTGCCCTAAATATCAACTAATTAACACAATTTAGTGGCCGATATAGAGAGGTTTTACTGTATGTACATATAGATATTTTTATTTGCATTATAAATACGCATGTCGTCATTGAACAGATATTAACCCTTTACATAAATACGCATTTTACGCCTATGCCAACAGAGTAAGCCAAGATCAGGGGGCTCCCATTGGAGCTACATGTACCTGATTAGGGTCAACTACATTTGCTAAAGATATAATATAGACATGGTTCTACAATTTCTGTAATGGCCAAAAGTCCCCCTGTCAATGTGTCATTACAAAAAATGATATACTTTATATTATTCATGTCATTATCTTTAATTAAATATTCATGGAGTACTGATAGAAGTAATTTACAAGGTAGTCATCTATTAATCCAGCGTTCTGTATCACTTTATCACCATAGTGCGGTCGGTGAACGAATATTAGTGTTCACACTGCAACAGTACCTTTCTACAAGTCTCCTTGCGCTGATAATTATTCACCAGGTAAATATTTAAATGCAGATTCAGAACAATACATGTCCACGTATGTCAACGAAACACATTATCATACATTCTCACGAAAAACATGTTAAACCATCGGGTTGGTATAGTAAGAGGACGATTAAAGGCATACAAAACCATAATGTGCATATCGTACATGTTTTGCAAATTACAGAAATTCTATACAATTAAAGGAGGTGTTTAGAGAGTAATGGGTAATGAAATATATACATATATTGTGAAACATACATAATGTTAAAGCTCATATTCCTACAGGTAGATTACACATACGTTAAATGTCTAATGCTGATTTAAATTGATGGATACTAAATAAAACATTATATGTCTTATTTTGTAAAGTTTGTTGATTTAAAGCACGCTGCTGGTATTCAGTTATACGACAATGCTATTTTAATGCATTCCCCAAAGATACGCATTGTAACGTGTTAAAACCTAGTGTATACCCAGATCAGACAAATCCTGTATAACCAGTCTGGTCGGGGTCTGCTTTGAAGTGATCAGTTCATGCATAAATGTTCATGGGGGGAATGATTTAAAGGTACTCTTGTCAGTTGTATACATGTACCGGCAATGATGTTGAACAAAGACCATATGGGGAATCTCTTTGACTTGAAACCTCTAACAAGACACGACATATGTGTTACGAAACCTTTCACTGTACAATGATTGCTGCTTCAGAACACAGAAACACTTCAATTACGGAAACATACTTTAACCCATTTGCTCCCACGGTCCCATATATGGGACGTAGGCAAATAGTGTAGACTCTGATCAGAGTCTACACTGTTTGCTGATAGGATTTTCAATATAAAACAAAACGAAATAGATAATTTAGGCCAGGCACCCCTTAGATAAAAAATGGACTAATCCAATATATAAACATGGAGGAATCCACTGGGAGCAAATGGGTTAAACGTTAACATTTATATAAATCTACCTAGAGCTGTAGACAGGAGGAGCGCTAATATACGGTAGAACATGTCTTAAGGCGCCATTAGAGAGAGGTCTATTCATGTGTCTACAGGGCAGATGCTAGATTAATGCAGGTCAAACATAATGCAGAAAGGTCCTATAGGAGATTTCTGCATTTCTTTTTGCCTTGCATTAAGCAACAACCTGCTTTTTAAAACTCCCATGTTCAATAAAAGAATATCCGCTTAAGACAGGTTCTACTGTAAAAATGGAAGTATTTAGACTATTTAGGCAGGTGGCTGCTTAATGCAGGGTGAATGTTATGTAGAAAGCTCTTAGACTAGCGTTTTGCATGCGTTCACTATGTATTAAGCTGCCATCTGTCTTACAGATCAATACTGGTATATATTCAAGTGTTCGAATATCAATTTCTCATAAATCTCAGCCTAAGCCTATTTTGTAGGTAATCATTAGAATCACATCAAGAATACAATTCTAATGCATACTAAGAAGATAGGACGTTGCAGTAACATGTAGAAAACAAATAGATCCCATATCAACAGCTCTGTCCTGTGTTCAATTCACACAAATCGTTACAGTTTTATGCAACAGTTCGCAACTTTTAAGACAGAAAAGCTGCGATTATTGTTGTCATTTCCGTAATCTCCGTCTTAACCCTTTCCCTCATTTGTTCTGTTCCTCATATAAACGCGTTTTCGCGCATCTGCAAACAGAGTAGGTGCAGATCAGACGGCTCATATCGGAGCCGTTTGATCAGGATCTGTTCGGTTTGTTAATGGGATTTGAAATATCTGTTTCTTTACTTTCTAAAGTGGCTACAGTTCCATCTTCTATATTTCATTATAACTATTTTGTCCATGAATGATCAGTAGGTATTGGAATTTGGAATAAACATAGAACAGGGAAAGGGTTAAAATTCACGATCAGTTGCACACAGCTGTAGTAGTTACTGTTAATTGAACGCAGGTCTGGTATCTATTTGCAAGCATAAAATGTGTAATGAACAGTACGACACATGAGCAATGGCGGTGGCATTCAGATAAAAGAACTGTTAACATAGAGTCATTATCAGTGACCCTGTTTGGTATGACTATACAACCCGGTGTCCGTAAATGTAACTAAAGGTGCGGCAACGGATGAAGCGAGGCCCGGCGAAGGATATTCGTGAAACTGAAATAAAGATAACTGAAAATTAACCCCGTTTTAATAACTACCAGACTGACAGATGCATGAATATGTGCGGATGATCTGAATCTAAGAGTATGATAGCCGACTAAAAGAATCTCGTAAAAATATTTATCCCGTTCTGGAGTAAAACACGATATTTTGTCTGCAAGTATTATCGTACTTTTTATTTCTAAATTATATGTTTCATACATTATTTTTCAAATCTGCAATCAGAGTGTTAAACACTGAATCCTGAAGTGACGCCGAGTTATTCAGCTGCAATGCAGTTTATGGGTCAATAAAGATTTAACACAAAGCAACACGTATGAAAATACTTAAGCCTTATTTATCAGCGAAAATACCACATGAGATTGGTGATGTTCTTAAAGAAACACACACAGAGAAAATAAATAAATTCAATCTAATATTAATTACAAACTGATGTGTAACAAAGGTGTACATAAGGAAGAATAAACCTGTATATAAGCATTGCATTATCATCGCTAGACATTATTATTTAATTTTCTAACAAAAGAATTTGATAGTATAAACCGTCAATTTTAAAACAAAAGTTTTCGTATTGATGGAATTGTAACTGTTCGTATTTGTTTAATCTAATTCCCTATATTTGGTTTCAGATTGAACTCATCCTTCAACCTTTTACTCCATAAATACGCATTTCTATGCCTTTGCAGACAAAGTAGACCCAGATAAGACGGCTCCTATAGGAACCTTCTGATAAGGGTCTGCTGTATGCTTATGAAATAATATAGATATGATTCTATAGTTTTTGCTATGGTCTAAAATTCTACTGTTCATGTGCCATTATAAATATTAATCTTATTAATATTCATAATGGCATTATTTTCTTGCATGAATGTTCACGGGGTAAAGGGTTAAATCATCTTTATGTTAGTATTGCCATGACACTACATTTGTATTACCTGGAGAGAGGGCATTATATAATGTTGTAAAAAATGTGTAGCCCAATCTCATGCATGGCAATATATGCAATAAAATATATCTAAACTTATGCTGTAATAATTACTTACACCCGAATTTTCTCTTTCATGATAGCCAACTTCTTTTAATGCCTCCAGGGTTTGCTTCTTGACAATTCTATTACCCATAGGTGTCTTTCTCAGAAAATGAACGATGCAATAAAATATCAACTTAAGGTAGTGCATAATTATAACAAGAACACGCATGATTATCATTATGGACATATTTGTAAACGAAAGTAAAATGGAAACATAAAATACCATCGGAGTTGCAGGTTGTTTTGTGTGCAGTGCCGTTAAAGTTATACCCTACGAACGTGTATCTAAGAAAGAAATACTTTGTGAATTTGAATTAGCCTAAATTCTACGGACACTAGGGGCTGCCTGGCTTTGGTCCATTCTGTTTGCAAATGCGCAAAAATACGAGTCTACCAAGTAAAGAGTAGAACCAAAAAACAAACAAACAACACAAGCACAAACAACACAGTAACACAGTGACAAAAATGATTTATTAATTAAGTACACATTATGGAGAAAGGTTAGTATTCCGAAAGAAATACTAAATTGTAACATGTGAAAGTCTCTTGAAGTTCTTAAATCGTGACATGTGAAAGTTTCGTGAAGTAAAACAATCATTAATTACATCAGAGAGGGCAGGGTAATCGTTTCTTGATTTATGATGTTATGACATGATGTTAACTCAAGTCAATGCATACGCATTCTGTGCAAACAGATTAATCAATATCAATCAACCCTCGAAGGAGCCGTCCGTTTAGGATTTGTTCTGTTTGCTTTTAACCCTTCTCTTGCTGAAATTTAAAATACACCCATGCCCTGTTGTATGATTACATATATCTTCACTGTGTACAAGTATTTCGCTGTGTAATCACTGCTGTGGGGTGCACTGGTTGCACAATCAACTTGTAAATAGTTCAGACCCAGATGAGACAGCTCCTGCAGTGCAGACCCTGATAAGACAGCTCCTGCAGGAGCTGTCTCATCTGGGTCTTCACTATTTACATGTAGGTATATTGACGTGAATAGCAAGCGAAGGGTTAAAATAATATAGTTCTGATTCTATAGTTTCAGCCATGATAACAAAATATATTATCCATAGTGCCAGTATGAAAATTCAGTTAATAATATTCATAATGTCCTGATTTCTCACATGAATATTCATAATAAAAAGTGAAAGGTAAATGGCATGTATGTTTTATTGTATTTACAAACCATACAATTTCTATTCACCTAATTTTCTAGATTGCTTATTCTTATTTGTCCTTACAGACGATATACCAAGTATACCTTGGAAATATTTATCAATTGTTTTATACATCAATACATCACTACAATTTATTAAATGTTAACAATGAGCATTTTGATTGTGACAGAAACGTCGGAATCAGATCTATAGTTCTCAATAATCAAACAGAGCAGACTCTGATTAGACTGTTTTAGGTCTACTCTGTTAAGGTCGCCTATATGAGAGAAAGTACCACGTACTTAATAATACGTCAAAACTATACACCCAATTTATGCAGGCTTTAGTGGAAACAAAAAACCAATAGCTTATTAACCCATTTGCTCCCACGATCCCATATATGGGACGTAGGCAAACAGTGTAGACTCTGATCAGACGCCGCATAATGCGGCGTCTGATCAGAGTCTACACTGTCTGCTGATAGGAATTTCAATATAAAACAAAACGAAATTGAAAATTTAGGCCAGGCAACCCTTAGATAAAAAATGGACTAATCCAATATATAAACATGGAAGAATCCAATGGGAGCAAATGGGTTAATTTATATACATATGATTACAGGTCAGTACCTACCGTTTTCTCAGCGTTGTTTTGTTTTAATTTGCGTATTCGCTTGTGTATGCAGTATTCGATAAGGGCGATAACCATTGCGAAAATAAGTCCTCCGACCAGGATGTGGAATATCCCAGAAACATTGCTCAACGTTAAAGCACTAGTAGTTGCATCCTGTACAAAAGTTAAAAGAAAATGTAAAACCCCTCTAAATCGGAATTTTAATTAAGAAAAATTAGGTCTCTTTAGGCAGGTGACTACTTAATGCACGGTGAAAGGCATGCAGTAAGCTCCTTTGGGAGCTTGCTGTGTGACTTTCAAACTGCATTAATCTATAAAGTGTCTAAAAGGTCGGTATTGACGCTAAGTTTAACGTCCGGTTTAGAGGGATTTTACCGTACATGTAAAACAGCAATAACGCTATGTAACATCATTCAATCAAGCATCTTTCAAATAGCTGGTATTAAGGTATCGGAACCGAGTGTATAAAACATTTGCAAACAGTGTAGACCCAGATCAAAAGGCACCTGGCATATCCCTTTGAGCATAGTGTGCACTGGTTGTTATCATCGGCATTCATTTAGTGATGAAATTACAGTAAAACCTCTCTATAACGACCACTAAATTGTGTTAATTAGTTGGTATTTAGAGCAGGTGGCTGCTTAAAGCAAGGTGAAAGTAAAACAGAACGCTCCCATAGGAGCGTTCTGTTTTACTTTCACCTTGCTTTAAGCAGCCACCTGCCTTTAACACAAAATAATTACTGTAATTTAGTGGTCGTTATAGAGAGGTTTTACTGTAGATACAGTTTTTTGTTTTATTAATATTCCGAAATGCAGGAACCATTATTAATTATTCAGAAGGTAATTGTCTCATGAAATCTGCTCAGAAAACAATTTGGGAATGATGGAAATACGTCAATATGAGGGAATTGGTTAATAATATTGATAATTAGTATACTTCCAACAATACATAGGACATTGATGTTAATAATTAATCAGTACAGACCAACAGTAATGAGACAACTTACACGAAATTTTGTCACTGAAATAATGATAAACGGTAAGCAAGGAACTCTTCTTTTCTTACTTTCTCGAAATGAAACTTTACCAAGTAAAATCATTGTCACACTGCTTCGGTTGCTGGTGACCATTTTAATTACATTTTTGTAATTTTGATCTGAATTTTAAACTGATTTATCGCTTCTCAGATGTACTAGCGAACACGATTTACTAAAATAGAAGTACTAGAAATCCTTTATCTGGAACACCCCTTATCTGGTGTATTCATACGCGCGATTAGGCGAAATCAATGCAAGGGAAGTTTTGTTGTATAAATTTCAAAGCGAAACTAAAATAGCGCAACCTTATTATTTACCGTTTGTAGCTATTTGACACGGCAGTCGTACGACGCAATGGAGAGAACTAGTACTTTACAAAACCCCTTAACCCTTACGGCGTCAATTTTTAATTGTCGTTTGCAATCCAATTTTGTTAAATCATATGGTAACATAAGGAAATAAAATAAATAAATGAAAATTTTAGATGAATAAAGCACATATATAGAAATAGGGTTGAGATAAAAAGTGAAGTCCTTGATAAGTGAAGTCGTCTGATCTGCGACTGATCTGGGACGGCACTTTTTGTCGTGGGGCAATTATGCGACATTGGCGGTGAAAAGGGTAATTTGTTTGTTGTTAGGGCGTGTTTAAGCGAGAAAAATAATCAAGCATGGGTTTTATCAAAACCGGTGGCTTCTACACCTTCGGTTTGTCTGTTCCTGTCTAAATTCCGTTTAGAAAAATAACACAATAAAATAAGTAAACACTTGAGACAGTTTTTATATAATATTATTTTCTTACTTTCAAATTCTTGACTATGTAAAAAGCATGTTTCTGTTTCCGTTCTAGGTGAAATTTGCCAAGCTACTTGCGATTGCTGTCCAACAAAGAAACAACTTGATGAAACTTTCAGAAAATTTAATATGGTACTGTAGAACCGCTCTAAACTGGAATTATAGTAGAGAAGCATGTATATACTTTCAGGCAGGTGGCTCGTTAGTGCAGGATGAAAGTCATACAGAAAGGAGCTTTCTGTATGACTTTCACCCTGCATTAAGGTGCCACGTGTCTTCCAAGACCGACATTTATACAAAATATAATGTCCGGTTTAGAGATTATTACTGTATATGAATACAAAATCACTGATCCGTATAGTTTATATGGAGACGCTTAAATTGTTACAGACCTATCTGACTTACCTTTGAAGTTGTTCCACACATACCCTTTGCATACCACCACTTCTGTTCTAATTTCTTCAGCTCACCGATCTCTCTTAGATGAAGCACAGCTAGATTCAACTGCGTCCTATATAAAATGACACCACCGTAATGCAAATTACGCTTTAACCATTCTCTTGCTGAATTTTAAAATACATTTCTCCTTCTTTACCCATGTCCTGTTGTATAATTACATATATCTTCACTGTGTACAAGTATTTCGCATTGCAATCACTGCTGTGGAGTGCACTTGTTGCACAATCAATTTGTAAATAGTGCAGATCCAGATGAGACAGCTCCTGCAGGAGCTGTTATCATCTGGGTCTTCACTATTTACAGGTAGGTATATTGACGTGGACAGCAAGCGAAGGGTTAATAACCAAACAAAGAGCTATTTAGTTAACCCTATGCCTCATACAGACCCAGGCATCCCCAAATGTAAAAAGCTCCTATATTACCTTTCTGCATTACTTTTGACCTACATTAAGATATAATTGCCTTAAAGGCCCATAATTATACTTCTTTCTGATGTCCGTTTATGACAGGTTCTTCTGTAATTACAAATTAATCTGCGTCTCATCTGGATTCAATTTGTTTTCAAATGCCGGCCATGTCGCGCTTAGCATGAGAAAGGTTAAAATACATAACCTCTCAATTTTATCTGAGCTGCAGCAAGGCAACATTTTTACGCCATGTATTGAATGAGCGTATATGGCAGATATCTGAGACAAAACTGACAGAACATAAACCCCTTGTTTCTGATCACAGTGGCTAGTGATATCAGTGTAGGACCAGACGGACGTTTAACATCAATGGCTAGAACTGGTTAAGCTTAACAGGAGAACACGAATATTTAAAGCATATACATGTTGTATGTTTAACTATTAGTCGTATTTCTTTGTCAAATTCTGTAGCTACAGTTCTGCTTACACAGATGACACACGTCAGTTTATTGATTTTCGTTATGATTCCTACAAAGCACTTACCTCAAAGGAAACAGTAACGGAGTTGCTATACCATATCCCTTGTTGTCTAAATTAGTCCCAACCTTCATCGTGTTGCAGGGTTTCCGCTGATTGTGGTATGCATTGAAGGCCGACTCCAACATGAAGGCGTAGAGTCCCTTACCCTGTCTGACTTTCTTCACGCCCTCAGGTATCGAGGGAGCCAACATTCGATCATTTGATTTCATAAACTGCCACATGCGCCTATATACATCTACATTGGAAGTCTTTGCGAAGACAGAAACAAACACGTTATTAAGTATAAACCGTAAACAGATAACAAAATGTTGAGTTCATAAAGACAGATAGATTGTAGATTAATACGAAACGAATATTAACCCATTTGTGCCCACGATCCCACATATAATGCGGGTCTGATTAGAGTCTACACTGTTTGCTGAAAGGAATTTCATTATAAAACAAAACGAAATTGAAAATTCAGGCCATGCATACCTTAGATAAAAAAAATGGACTAATCCAATATATAAACATGGAAGAATCTCACTTGGCGAAAATGGGTTAAATATACACAGAGCTACAGATAAGGTGCGTATTCAATTACTAAATAATGATTTCTCCATTAAGCCCTATGTTGTGAGCACTATTTAGAATCGCAGATACGTTTCTAAGGAGTGGTCAAAGAATGGAGTTTGGTGGAACTATTCTTAAACATACTCTTATTCACAGTCTTATCTATTCCTATGATTTCTGCATATTTTTATTCTTCATTATTCGGCATTCTGTTAACATTCTTAAAGCATTCATCCATTCATTATTAACCTCTTCATGACCATGAATACAGGTCTGTGATATAAGTATTATTATTATACTACATTTATAATTATAACGCTATTTTTACACACGTTATGTGCGTTCAAAAAACGTGATATCATATGCAAACTGTATGGAACCAGATGAGACGCCGAGTTACTCGGCGAATCATCAGGATCAAAACTGTTGACGCGTTATATATCTTTTTTGTTTCTTACTTGATGTAATTTAGTGGCAATTATAGAGGGGTTTTACTGTACATTCAAAGAGTGCTAGATGCTAACATGATCTAGCGCCTACAGGAGGCATGTTTTACTTACGGCCACTAGATCTATACCATAATTCATAATAATAAATAATAATAATAGTATATAAAACATAAATGGCGCCAAGTTATACCGTATTGATAATTTTAGTCAGTTGGCAATTAATTATAAGACTTAGTGATAAGAAAACATGTTTCGTTGGAGGATTGTAAACATATTTGAACTGGACACCGACGAATGCCTTTCATCACTCCTTTTAGCCCTTTCCATGTTCATGTAACAAATACTAACAACATGAATATTTATTAGCTCAACTTTTATAATGTTAACGTTTCAAGAGAATTATTTTACTTGAACATAAACTGTAAATCCAGAGCTATATCGTTTCAAAAGCAAACAGAGCAGACCCTGATCAGGTGGTTCCTATAGAGGCCGTCTGATCTGGGTCTACTTTGTTTGAAAATCAGTGAAAATGCGTTTATATGAGGGAAAGGGTTAACCGTGCACTTCACGAGTATTCACACAAGACTCTGCCTGTTATAGTGCACTAACCTTTAGCCTGCTGAACAAATTATTTTACAGAAGTTTTCACCTACTTCACTTTTAAAATTCAAGCTATTACATGTATCAATACGTCTACTAATATGCAAGCAGTGTATCAAACAGTTTGAATCCTGATGAGACGCCGAGTTACTCGGCGTCTCATCTGGATACAAACTGTTTGCAAAGGTATTCACTCATCCGCGCATAGCAGGCTAAAGGTTAATGTATTAAAATATAAAATAGGGAAATTGATTCACACGTAACGTATCAGATCAGTAACATATGTACATGTACAGAACACACAGCAGATCATAATCAGACAGTTCCTATAGCAGCTGTCTATTCTGAATCGTGCCTGTTTGCAAAAATACAAAAGGGGGTACTATTGAGTAGATCTAAATATTTAATACGTAAACAAGTGTAAACAGAACTACAATGAGATCAAACACTGCACTAAATGCCTAAAATACATATCGTACCAAATAGCATCAATTTTACCTCAAAGAAGCTTCTACTGGAGCCATAACTGAGTGTTCCGTACGTCATTTTGGGGTTGTTTACAAGGTCATCGGCCGAACCGATAGGCGGCGTTAGCCTTTCTATGGTCAGAAAAGCTGCCAGATTAGCAGTATAGGATGAGATCAAAATCAGCGTGAAAAACCACCACGCACTACCAACAATACGCCCCGAGTAGGATCTGAAATACACCACTGCGTGAAGCTGAAAACATGGAATCATTTTCCGACTGCGACAAGTTATATAATTATGCATAATCAATATTTCGATTAGTTTAAGGTGACACTGTCGGTCTAGTATCAAATATCTTCGATGTTGATTATACCCCGAGACTAAGTTACTTGATACGAACGTTTTGTTCAAGCTTTTTAAAGTTTATTAACAGATAAAGATCTAATGTATTTGCTAATGTTATTGAGCTCGGCATAAGCAGGATAATGGTTAATGTATGGGACTTCACTGTTTGCAAAGGTAATCACACATCAGACATAGTATTGAAAGAGTATCTGTAGATACATGTTTAAACTGATTAACCCTTCCACCGCCAATGTCGCATAAATGCACCAGGACAAATAGTGCAGTCCTAGATGAGACGCCGCCTTTTCAAGGCGGCGTCTAATCAGGGACTACACTTTTTGTCTCAATCTCTATTTCAAAAAGTTTATTCCTTTTATATTTGCATTTATTTATCTCATTTCCTTATTTTACTGACTGATTTATCAAACTTGGATTGCAGACGACAATTAGAAATTTGGCGCCGAAAGGGGTAACCCTTCACCTAATAGAGATGTCTTTTCATGCATTTTGCGAACGGAGCATACCCAGATCAGACGGATGCTCTAGAACCCGTCTGATCTGAGTATGCTTGGTTTGATTATGGAATAATATAGATCTAATCCTTTACTTTCTGCCATGATCAAATATTCTTTTGATCACATGTCATTGTTAAAGTTCCACTAATTTATAATCAATATACCATTATTTAATAAATGAATATTCACGAGGTAAAGACTTAAGCAATTTCTTACTAAAAGTTCTTGAATTACAGATATACTTATGTTCTGTGTGTTTTCTGCATACTTACACGTCGTTGAGTAAAACAAGTATGTTCATATATTGCAATGAGTTAACAACTCAATTCGTTACAAAATAAAAAAAAAATCACGTAGTTCAATATATTTCATGACGTCACAAATATAGCGTTACTATGGTGACGATGCATCCAGGGCCTGATAATTTCTCAATAATTAGCGTAAAGCAACCGTTGGGCTGCGTTGTGATCAATTAGGCAATTTTCCAGAGAGAAAACATTCCAAAAAGTTTTAAATGTGAAAAAAGAAACTTTTTATGTCACAAATACAGACTGAACAAATATCGGGGAAGTAGGAAAAGTGAGAAAGAATCGAAATAAGATAAACATGCAAAATAAATTCCAAACTTCTACTGAGAACACTACGTATTTGATTTGTTCTATGTGCGATAAGTTGTAAATAGTGCATAGCAAGTCCAGCCGCAACATCGGAAACGCCTGATCAAGTAGTACGTAGTTAAATTAACCATTTCCCTCATATATGTATAAGTGCATTTTCACGCATTTGCAAACAGAATAGATCCAGATCTGCCCTGTTTGCTTATGAAATTATTATATATCAAAGTCTTCGCTTTCCACCAATACCAACATATTCTGTATACAACTGGCATTTTAAAAATTCAGCTAATAAATATTCATGACATCATTATTCAGTACCTGAATTGTGAACAGGGAAAGGGTTAACACTTTACTCCGTAGATACGCCTTCGAATGCATGTGCAAGCAGGGTAGATCTAGATCCTGTAGAAATCGTCTAATCAGAGTTTGTTCCTCTGTGTGCTTATGGAATAATGCAGATCACGAGTCTACAGATTCTGCCATGATCAATATTTACTATACTCACCTACCATTTACAGCATAATCTAATTTACATTGTATATTCATATCACACTATTTCTTACTCGGAAAAGATGGTTTAGTACATAGTTAATACTTTATATTTCGAGCGGTATCGGACATTACAACTTTTTACGCAGTAACTGATCTAACTCTAAACTGTTTGTAAGCCCCAATGGCATATTTTTCTATTGGTTGGCTAGAAAAAGGCTGTTTGTTTTGCAAATTTATCTTTGAGAGAACGTGTAGATACATGTTGAATTATGCTGCAACATAAACTTAATTTGAATTTAGTAGAAAAACAACAGGTAACTTGTTAACCATGTAATTATATCGACAACTGACCCATTTACTCTCACATTATTTAGGGAAACTCGTCCTGAATTCACTTTGGATTCCATCGATTGTGCATGCGAGGAGCACAGCAAATACAATATATGCTGGAATAAGCCATTGTCATTGATGGGCTCAGAAAACAGTATAGACCCTGGTCAGAAGGTTCCCTTAGGAACCCTCTGGCTCAACACTGTTTGCATATACACCTTTAACTCATTCTCTCCTAAGCTATGTTAGACCCAACCTCGTTGAATACATCTACCGAAAAGGAGCATTAACTATAGAAAATGAGAGTTTAAGAAATGTGTAGTCTTGAAACCATTGTGATATAGAGCATTTTCTCCATTGGAGCAAATGCTTTATTTATCACAATGTTTTCAAATTGTGAATTTTATAGTGACGCAAAAATGCGTCACTTGGGGGGTAATGTGTTAAGGGGCTCTGGGCACTATTGTGTTAAGCCTGAGAAACAAATGTGACTGTGTGTTCATTCAATATACTGTGCGCACTCGTGTGACGTGTGAGGCATGCATATCTCATAACCGTTGTTTAAAAGAAGAAGAAAACGTCTGCATGTCTAGAATGCATTATGAAAGTCAAATGTGCTTGTTACGATGCAACATTAGAGACACAATTTTGGTAACAATGCAAGATGAAAGACAAACGTGTGGCTAAGACAAAATGGCTATTAAAATGCACAATACAAAAAAGCTATCACTGTCATCTACAAACGAACATAACAAAACACTATGGACAACCAAGGGTACAGGTTAGTTATTAAAGAAGTTTACAAACGTGAAAATCATATGCAACAATTAAAAACGGTTGAAAACAAAAAAGATCTACATAAATCAAACTATGTACTATATTACATAAACGTTTGTGACAAACCGCTAAATATATACGTTGGTGTATTGTGCCAGTAAATGAAAAATGGCCTTTAACACCAGTTCTGGTGAGGAGTAAAATCGTTAGAGTGCTGTTAAACCTGTTCATTACTTTATAACCCTTTCGTGCTATGGGCAAAGTGTTGTTAAACAAAGGTGGTATCTAAATCTCATATCGAAGCAAAATATTTTCACTTTCTTTTTAAATTCTTAGATTGTCGAACGGTTTGAATACGGATGAGAAACCGAGTTACTAGGCGTCTCATCTAAATCTTAACTGTAAGCAACATTTATGTGAATATGACGATCACAAAACATATAAGATAAATGATGCAAATTTAAAGTCTTATTCAGTTCCGGGAAGTTTTCGTTATCTTTTATATCCAGTATGAAGCAATCATAAAGGAAGGGTGTGTAGCCACATAATATTGTTTATTTCAGACTCATTACTTTAAAAGATGATATGATAGAGTGGCGTCACTATTTATCCTTTAATGCGTCAAATACAATTCTTTAAAGACGTAGCAACATAAGTAAGAATCTTGTAAGTCTTAACTATAGCACTCCTACCAACCTTGGGAAAGTATCAGAACCCTGCTGCATAAGTGCACCAAGAGAAAACCAAAACGTATTGGACAGATTAAAATTATTGACAGGTGTGCCGTCCTTCACTTCCTGGTCCGACCACTCGTAGGGACTCCAGCGGCCGACAAAGAAGAGCACCAGACTGACTCCGAGGAAGGCGATGGTCACACAGAGCCATACTGTGCCGGACAACGGGTACATGAAGGAGAACACTCCCGGTTTATCCTTCTCTGGCTTCTTGATCATGATACTGATGCCGGTCTGCATGAACGGTTTGGTGAAATCAACGACTCTTTGTCTTTCGCGACTGATGGTCAATGGCGCTATAGCGATATCCGCTTTCTGGAATGAGATTCATGTGATGTAATTATTTGGTTGTGGAATAAGCCATCAGTGTTTGACGATATAATCCATGCAATATCAAATGCATAACTTCGCTTAATAATTATTAATGGCATACGTTGCAGACCCTGATCAGATGGCTCCACTAACAGTCCTCAGGTCTATGTCTACAGTGTTTGCAATTGGAAGTTCACTCGTTTCTAGGTGTTAAACATCTTTAACCCTTTCGCTGCCAAACTCTGTCGTCTGCTAACTTTGTCGTCTGCTATAAATTTTCATTTTTTTTTATTTTCTTCATTTTTGTTTCAAAAACATAGTAGCAGTAACAAACAGTTTGGATCCTGATGAGACGCCGAGTTACTCGGCGTCTCATCTGGATCCAAACTGTTTGCAGAGGTAATCACAGATCCGGCATTGGCAGTGAAAGGGTTAACATAAAAACTATTTTCAAAGTTTGATACAATCAACAATTTTAACAGTTTGAATGTTACGGTCTACTTTGTGAATATCATTGCAAACAATTTGGAATCAGATGAGACTTAGCCTAAAATTGTTTGACATTCTGATTATATATCTTTGAAAAAATATTGAAGAAAGCCTGCTTCGAAATCTTAGTGTGAAGTCTTTATCTATAGTCGGACATTTGCTCAGCAAACCACAGGCTAATTTAACTCAATAGATACTAATGTACCAAATAGTGGCATCATGGACATTAAATATAATTTAAATGTATAATATTACATAAACAAAAGAAAACTTGGTCACGGCAGAACTGTAAATTCAAATTTGTATTATTCAATTAGCAGATCAGGCCCTGATCAGCCGGTTCCTACTGGGGCCGCTTGATATGGGTCTTTTCTTTTTACAAAGGCGTTAAATTGCGTATATATGGGGTACATTGTCAAGAGCCGTCGTCCACGACCGTAAATAGTGAAGCTCATAGGGTTCGTCCTATTAAAGATTGCGTCATCACTCGTACCTTAAGGCTACTACTTGCATACATGTAACAATGTTGCTATGCCAATTCTACTACAATAGAATCTGTTTTAAGCGACCTTGTATTAATTGGAGACATGAGTCTTAAATAGCAGGTGGTTGCCTAATACAGGGCAGAAATAATTCAAAAAGCTCTAATAGGAGCTTTCTGAATTACTTTTGACCTGTATTAAGCTACCACCTGCCTAACATAATCACAATTAGACCTCTTTTTATGGTCGCTTAAGACAGGTTCTACTGTAATTCAGATTTCGAATCAGACATTCCATTATATTTTATTAAGATATTCATAAATTTCAGTAACTTGTGATACATGTAACTATGCCAATCTAGATAGTTTATTTCATATTGTTTATATGATTGTAGTAATAAATAGAGCATTTACAACACTGTGATAAACATAATATATAATTTTCTTATTTTCCATTAAAGTAAATCATTTATCTTCATAATTATTGCCTATGTCAGACCATCAATAACAAGGACCACATTGGAAATAAGAGCAATAGTTTCTCTTGTTTTGTGTCATCCTTGATATTGATGTGACTGACATGATTCATAACACACATACATGTATAACATTATTAGTATTATTATCATTTTTTATATTTTATAATTTTAAAATATGTTTGTGATGTTAACTATTGTCTATTTGCTCGATATTGAAATAAATATATCTATCTAGACATTCTTGCAATTACTTTACAAAGACGTATCCCTTACCATGCCATGTAAAGTACACGTTTGTCAAACACTCATGTCTCAATCGCTGAGTTACTTGACGTCTCGCCTGGACTCAAGTTGTTTGTAATGCCAGACATATTGACATCATTAATAGTAATAGAGTTTGTTTATACAGGCACATAAACACAGACAATTTGACCAAGACAGAAACTAAAGAATCAGATGATGTACATGTAATACAAACAGAGAAACCCTGATCAGACAACTCCTACAGGAGCTTCTTATATTGGTCTACTTTGTTTGCAAAAGCGTAGAAAGGCGTATTTATGGTGTAAAGGGTTAATCAGTAACAATTGTTTCACATCCTGAGTTACTTGGCGATTAGGCAATTGCAGACATGTCGGTGACGTCATAAGATATAATACTATATTGGTACATACCGACCTCTTGTTTGACTTAACCGGACATCCTTCCTCCGATATTAGTTCTCCGACCATACCATTCCAGCAGCCCTGGTCCACATACCTAGTACCATATTGTCCGTCCCCAACTAGCTCTATTTTATATTCATATTTCGTTGTACTGGCCTCGGAAATGAGCTTAGCCAAATCTATACAGTAACCCTTGAATGCAAAAAAAACCAGGAGTAAAGTAAAACACATCTAAACAGGAGTTTTAGTAAAAAGGAATGTATATCCTTTAGGCTGCTCGCTGCTACATGCAGAATGAAAGGTATGCAGAAAGCTCACAAATGAACTTTCTGTATGAGTTTTACTCTGCATTAAGATGTCACCTGCATTGAAGGCCGGCTAGGGCACTGTAAAACCTCTAACTGGCCTTTTAGTACGGAAAAATGTTTAGCCAGATGGCTGTTTGGGGCAGGATCAACGTCGCGCAGAAAGCTCATTTACTCAGCATTAACCCTTTCCCTGATAAATATTCATGTAGGAATTAATGACGTCATCGGTATTAATAAGATGTTTTTATAATGGCATATGAACACGTGACATTTTGGCTCAGACAGAAGCTGTAGAATCAGATCTATATTACACCATAAGCAAACAGAGAAGACCCTGATCTGGGTATACTCTGTTTGAAGATGCGTAAAAATGGGGAAAGGGATAAGTATATGATCTACCTTTTTCAATGCAGTAAAAATAAACACATAGGGTTGGTTATTTGTTATCAAGGATTAGGTTGTAGTTTATATTAATCGATAACGAATAACAGTGTGGACCCAGATGATAAGAAGGCCACTGCTTATGCTACAGTTTAGATCTGGTTTCTTTAAAACAAACCCTGAATATTCTTGGTAAGTTTGACCTTTTGACGTTTTGAATAGTCCATTTGAAACATCAGCATTGGACGGGTTAAAAGGGGTACATAAATAATGTTAACCATTGTTATTTACACGTGTCATCAATGACACTTCATCTGTCTAATTTTCGAATGGTGTATTCTAAACTTAAAACTGGTTAGGCGTACAGTGGCTATTCAAAGTTTTTCGTTTTAAAAATGAACCTTCTCATCAGGGTCTACACTGTTTGCAAAGGTCATTAGGGACTCGTTTCCGCCACTGAAGGGGTTAGTGCCGTTAATATAGTTCTAGTATTGTTTTTCTCGTAAATACTGTCGTTGAAAAGTTGAATAATTTTGAATCTGGTGTGAGGTCAATTTACTTCACATCTAATCTATATTCAAACTATATACATGTACACGATATTCACCCATATAGTAATACAGTAATTGACGAGCAATGGCAGAATATCTATACTCTCAACAGGACTAAGTTTCTATCTAATTAAAGGTTATAAAAAGGTACAAACCTCTAAAAATCTGCCGTCTACCAATGGCCAGCCATTCTTTTCGCTGGACTTCTTGTACTGCACAAAGGGTTCTGACTGTAAACGATATAAACATTATACAGTAACACCCCGCTAATGCGACCACCAAAAAGATGTATAATTCTGGGTCTTAAATGCAGGTGGTAGCTTAATGCAGGTCGAAAGTTATGCAGAAAGCTCCTGCAGGAGCTTTCTGCATAACTTTCGACCTGCATTAAGCAACCGCCTGCTTTTAAAGACATTTGTTTCCATTCATAAAGTGGTCGCATTAGAGGGGGTTTACTGTTATGCAACACTGCTTCGATATAAACACATTTTGGTGCGGAAAGTTTAACATTTATTTCATATGGCATGAACTTGTCACAGTAAGCAATCAATGATAATACATATTATGTGTAATAAGCTTGTGTTTTTTTTATTATTATATGTAACACAATTAACGAATTTATTCCTATATTATTTTAGGACAACATATCTTATTTTGTAATAAGCCATTCCCATCGATGACTTCGGTAAACAGTGCAAACCCTGATCAGAGTTCTCCTGCAGGGTTTCTCAGATCTGGGTTTACATCGTTTTTCTGTGTCCTTTTCAGGGACACGTGACACTGCTGAGTTAAATGCATTCACCTATAAATTCATTGTATACCAGTAGCAATTGCATACAAATGACAAACTCTTTTCATATGAAGAGCCGTCTGTAATGAGTCTTCTTTGTTTGCAAACAGCGTTTTAATGGAGTAAATGGTTAAAACAGGATGAAACTAATGCACAAAGCTGTGTGAGGACTTTTTTGCATGACTTCTATCCTGCACTAAGCTGCTATATGTCCTATACTATACTCTATGAATTAACGTTAGATTAGTTTATTAACCTTTAGTCTCCTATGGGCGGATGAGTGAATACCTATGCAAACAGATTGGATCCAGATGAGACGCCGAGTAATTGTAGAATCATGTATGTATTATACCATAAACAAATACAGTACATCCCGACCAGACGGCTCAAATAGGAACCCTTTGCTCTATTGTTTGGAAAAGCGTAGAAAAGCGTAGAAATATGGAGTAGAGTGTTATTAAGATCGATAATGATACTGATACAGTCGGTATTACCCAACAGCTCGAATCCAATGCAGTAACTCGGGGTTTCAAGAGGCTCCAAGCTGTCCCACATTCTGTCAATAGTTTCTCAAAATTTGACTGAATACAAAGTAGTCAAATTTCAGTAGTGAATATTATGTCACAGCGGTAAACTATTCGGCTTAGACAGGTGTTGCAGTCGTTACAAGTGTATTGTTTGTTCCTTGGGCATCGGGTTGTTGTACTTACAATAATTGTGGTGACTCTAAATGTTTTGTTGGGATGTATGGTCGGCGCCTCCAAAGGCGGCAGTTCTGCGAGAGTTGTATTGAGTTTGTTCTTTTGCGTCCATGATCCGACCTGTGTGATACAATAACAGTAATAAATTGTGATATATTTCATAAATTACATTTACTAAAATGAAATTTGAACAAAGTTAAAAGAATCTACACATCCGACAACTCGGGCTCGTTGACAATAGTTAATAGTTTGAATGCGGGAACGAGTGTACTCGCAGTAACAAACAGTGTAAGTCCATATTTCAGGTATACTAGAGATTCTGCACTATTACATATGTATAATATATAACTTTCTTCAAATCCATAAGGCCATCGGTCCATGAGGAAGTGTATACATAGTATACACATTAAACATATATTCAAAACTATAACTGACAAAAATATAACTGACAAAACTACAACTGACATAACAATACATAAAACATCAGTAATGTAACTTTTTTCTGAAGAAGGTTGCTAAAACCTAGGGTACATTAATAGGGCTTTTAAAAGTTTGAGATAAGAAAGTACATTTTTACAATGTGCTTGCCATCATACTGTGACTAGAGTTACACTACAAGAAAAGCATTGATGTAAACATCAAAGGGCGCCATTATAAAGAACAGCCATGCTGGTTTTGTTAAAATCTAATGTGAAACAAAAATGCTTAGAATATGAGTGATCATGATACTTATACGTTGCACTAATGAAGATATATAAACGCAGACAAATGAATGATTTTTACATGAAAATAAACACTGATTGGCATTATATTAATAAAATCATGCAATCATTCAAAGGTTTAGTTCAGCATACTGCTCTTGGAATTAGTACAGACATAAGTATGATTTCAGACACCCTATCAAACAACGAAATAATAATACTTAAAACAACTAAATAATGAGTTTGTCCAAAGCTTTTCAATACTGGGAATTTAAGAAATGAATCAACTACCGAAATAGTTTGAATTATAGTTTGATAGATAATTAACACGTTTTTATAAATTATTTGCGTTGATTAATGACGGATCAGTCATTATTACATCTTAGAAAAGAAAAGTATCATTTTCATTGTAAAATCTTATTCATATATTAATAAACTCTGATAAGATAAGCTTAATGTAGCACACCTATTTGCAACAAATCTGGAGTTTAACTGTATAGAGGATCTTAAATGAATGCTCATCACAAACTGCTTCCACGAAACGAGCCTACTATAATAATATGACACGAGCTTTAGCGAGTGTCACATTCATAACGGCAAACGAGCTCTTCGAAAACAACATGCAATGAACACTAATGTAAGATTCTTTATCACAAAAGCCTTAAAAGTGTAATAGAAACCTTACAAACCTTAGGCTAACGATTGCTAATTAACATAAAAAACGCACTAGTGCATTATAATACAATATAAGCCTATATATCAGGTATACATGAGATTCTGCGCTATTATAATACAGTTTTTAATATCCATGATGTCGTTATTGTTTACATGTATATAGCCTAATATCCATGTAGTAGAACAGAGCTCTAGATGATATGCTTAAATTCCACTCTTTAGAATCGTCTAAAACAATCTTTTGTAACGTCATATACGCTGTAGAATCCTATCGTTATAATATCATAAGCAAACAGGAGCCGTCTGATCTGGGTTTACTCTGTTTGCAAAGGCGTAAAGGGTCAAAGAAATTAACAAGTATAACTTTACCTGTCGTAATTTTTTCTTGTGCTCTAGATGATGGACGTAGAATACATGTTTTGTCCGTGAGCCATGGTTATCAAACTCGACATTGCCCGTCAGGCCGTACGTATTCACCTGTGTGTGTGTGGATAATATACAGGTACAGTAAAACATCTCTAAACCGGACGTTCAGTTTAGTATAAAGACGGGTTGCAGCTTAATGCAGAGTGAAAGTCATGCAGAGGAGCTTTCTGTATGACTTTCACCCTGCATTAAGCAGCCACCTGCCTAAAAGTATCTAAATTCTTCTCTTCTATAAGTCCGGCTTAGATATGTTTCACAGTATTGCAAGTATATAAATGTAGCATGTACATATGCATGTACGTCTAATGGACGTTACTGAATTTAAATATTGCCTTGATTTACCACTATGCTGTTTACAAATAGAACGAATGCATATATTTCTATGTTGCATATAAATGGAAACATTTTGACGGGTCCAGTTTAGCAAGTGGGTCCACTTTGGCTTCGGGGATCGTGCGTTAAAGATGGAAGTAGTAGGTCACATGCTGATGTTCAGCGGCAAAGGCTGCGAAATCTTACTGATCGGCCCAGTGTCAGTTTATAATATAACTGGGTGTGGTGTCATACCATATACGTGTACCTAATGCACACTATCACAGTATAGTAACACTGTATACAGTTCAAGTATACACACCGTCACTATATAAATGAAATAATATTTGTGGGAGTTAAACCCAACATACACACTTTTTCTTTTGAATATAACAACTACATGTACCCATATCAGGATCTGGTGTAAATTTAACTCATCGGCTTTTTCATCTCAAGCTTTTGAGAAACTATAGACCGAATGTGAAAACAGATTAGATCCCGATGAGACGCCGGGATACTCGGCGTGTCACCTGGGCCCCAACTGTTTGAAACTGCCAGTTACATTGTAGTTCGCAGATCGCGGATAACGGATACGATTTAAAGAATATTTCAACGAATATAACATACCCGTCTGTGGGCTTGTATTTGTACGTTTCATTCAGTTCATAATATAAACATAACAATTATAAAGTAAATATCCCGTATTGTCACTAAAATCGCATATTTATTGGTTCCAAAACAGCTGAGGGCTTAAAGCAGGGAGAGTCAGGTGATGACTTGTTGATTTCGTTCTATATTAAGCAGCACCCTGTCGTTCTCTCTTGTTTCTTTTCACTCATTTGTAAACAAAGATAACACGGATAAGACGATTCTTGTAGGAACCGTCTGATAAGGGTCTGATCTGTATGCCTACTTCAGCCCATATTTATCTATGTCATTATTTCTTAAATGAATATTCAACAGGGAAAGGGTAAGACGGCCCATATATATATGTACATCTATTCTCTCTTGAGACCGTGTAAGGTTCACAGGAATCCAATGCATATTACCTAAACATGGTCACTCGCGAAATGTGTTTCTGTATAACAAAGGGGGAAAACTCCACATACTACAAACTATGAACTCCCACAAAGGAAGCAAACTCCTCGAACTACAATATCTATTTGCAATGCTTTCATACTTTAATTATAATGATGGTGTTTGCAGCATTATTCGGTTTTGCAAACCGCTTGGATTCAGACCACAAGGTGAGTACATGTATCTCATTTGATGCCAGTAGATCAGAAGTTGAAAAAATAATTAAACAAAGATAGTATTAACTGTATACCAGATACAATTCATGTAAAAAATAAAGATTGAATTAATATTAAATAGCTAACGTTTTGTAATAGTATTATAAACAATGGAATGCTGGTATTCAAAAATGACTTAAGGAGACGACATTTATATGCTTAAGGTTTAACCCTTTAAAATTGAATGTTTGGAATAACAAACACGTTATTGTTTTACTACAGAGTGCATTCAGTATGAAAGACTTAACCCATTCCTCCACATGCTATTTTCAGACCCAACCTCTTTGAATAAATCTACCAAAAAGGAGTATTTACTACAGAAAAGGGAATGTTTTAGAATTGTGTAGTTATGAAACCATTGTTATAAATAAAGCATTTGCTCCCATGAAGCAAATGCTCTATTTATCACAATTGGTTCAAAAGTGACTTTTACAGAGGCGTAGAAAGGGGTATTTATGGATGAAAGGGTTAAACGTTTTAATAGTTTTAAATGACAAACAGTGAAGGCAATAATCAGAGAGCTCCGCTACGAGCCTTCTGATCTAGATCTACACTGTTCGCAAAGACAGTACACGCGTGTCACGTGTTGAAAGGGTTAGCATATAGGCACAGTGTAACGGCGTTTACTTGGTTCAGTTCTTCCAACATTTGCTTCCCATCAAAGGTCTGTCGTAGTATCTCGCCGCTACAGTTACAGCAACTGTTGACGTTGGGTACGCCGGATCTGCAATATTGTTAGAGGATGTTTTCATTACATGCTTCTCTCTAAAGCAGCATCTCGCGGATATTCATATAAGACAAAATGACATCTTCTATTAACCCTTTACGTTATTGATATTAATTATCCTGGATATTAAATAGATTCGTTTTTCATTGGCATACAGGAAATGTTGGTCATGATAGAAACTAGAATCATATCTATATTATTCCACACGCGAACAGAGCGGACCCTGATCAGATGACCGTCTGATCTGGGTCTACACTGTTTGCAAAGGCATAGGTATGCATATATATGTAGTAAAATGTTAAATACATGGATCATTATTATGACATATGAATCAGGAATGTTTGGCGCTTGAAGAAACTGTGGAATCTGCCCCTGAGGTTATAAAGCATTTTGCCTGAGTCTGAGATTGGCAAGATTCTGAGCTTGCTCAGAATCTGGCCAATCAGATGCTTGAGAATGATCTGAGACTCAGACTCGGGAGTTTTATAATTCCGGACCCAGTTCTATAGCATTCAATATGCAAACAGAGCAGTATCATATTAGATGACTGCTACAGGAACGGTCTGATATGGGTCTATCTACTAAGCCATAACATGAATATACATGAAGAAAGGGTTAACACTTTTTATAATGAATATTCATGTGAAAAATAATAGTTCTATGAATATAAATACGATGACATGTAAATTATATATAAATGCAGAAAAAAGTTATGACCATGGCTGAAACTGCAGAATCAGGTATATTTCATAAGCTTCAAGGGACCATACAAATTGGTTCGAGATAACAGAAGTTCGAGTTATCCGATGTCTGATCTGGACAATTTATACAGGAGCTTTCAGCATTACTTTAGACCTGCATTAAGCTGTCACGTGTGTTTCTAGATATGTGTAGTAATGCATTTTATAGCAATTCTGTATTGCAAGTATTGGAGGCAGCGATCGTTGTATGTACACTACTTCCATATAGTGTACGGGATGACACACGAGTACATGATGTACCCGAGTACTCAGATATTCGCCACAGTCCTAGCCACGTACCTGTGTGATCTGCCCCTACCATATCCGCCCTGGGCGTTTTTCTGTTTTTGTTCTATCGTTTTTGCTGCATTCAGCATAACATCCACAGTGTCCATAACAAGAGCAACGTCAGTCTGAAAATACATCATTAGTTACAGTAAACATTCTCCAAAGCGACCACCTAAGCAGGCATAATAATGGGTCTTAAAGCCATGGGATAGTTTAACCCTTTCCCTCATATTGACGACTTTTGGCGACTCTGTAAAAGTCATTTTGCGAAACCATTGTGATAAATAGAGCATTTGCTCCTATAGGAGCAAATGCTCTATTTATCACAATGGTTTCAAACTAAACAATCCTAAAATGTTCCTTTTCTCTAGTTAATGTTGCTTTTCGGTAGGTTTATTCAAAGAGGCTGTATCTAAAAATAGTCTATGAGGTAATGGGTTAATGCTGAACGAAGGTTATGCAGAAAGCTCCTAGCGGAGTTTTCTGTATTACAGAAAAACCTCTCTATAACGGTCACTAAATTACATCAAGTATTTTGTGTTAAAGGTATTTAGCTGCTTAAAGCAAGGTGAAAGTAAAACAGAACGCTCCTTTAGAACGCTCCCAGAGGGGACATTGTTGCCACCAAAAGATCTATCGCTTGCCTCTAGAACCAAATTTAAGATATCACTTAACTTATTCCCTCCTAGACTATTTTTTATACACAACCTCGGTGAATTAATCTACCGAAAATGAGCATTAATTATAAAAAAGGATAATTTTAAAATTGCGTAATTTTGAAACCATTGTGATAAATAGAGCATTTGCTCCCATGGAGCAAATGCTCTATTTATTACAATGATTTCAAAGAATGAGTTTTACAGATGCAAAAAAAGCCGACAGTATGAGAGAATGGGTTAAGTAATATTTATAATAATGTTATAGTTATACAAACCGTCAATTTATGTGATCTTAGGTTATCGTTTTTCCGAAATGCAGACAACAGCTTTGCATTTGTATGAAACTCCATATCAACAATGCTGAATCCCGTGATATTCACGCCTCCGTACACAAATATATCAAGGTCAAGTTCGTCAATGCCCTGGAACAAATATAAAAGTACATCATCGCAAAGCCGAACATTCAAATACGTACCTTTATCGGTCCTTAACCCATTCCCTCATATTGACGACTTTTGACGACTCTGTAGAAGTCATTTTGTGAAACCTTTGTGATAAATAGAGCATTTGCTCCTATAGGAGCAACTGCTCTATTTATCACAATGGTTTCAAACTACACAATTCAAAATTTTCCTTTTCTCTAGTTAATGCTCATTTTCGGTAGATTTATTCAAATATGGTGTATCTAAAAATAGCCTATGAGGTAATGGGTTAAGGCAGTAACAGCTTATTGGCAGAGTGACAGACATCTCTTGGAACTGTCTGCATAGCGTCCCTCTGCACTAACCCATTCCCTGTTCTATATTTATTTCAAATTTCAATACCTGCTTAATATTCATGGACAAATATTTATAATTAAATATGGAAGCCATTTTAGAAAGTGAAGCAACAGAACTATCAAATTCCATTAGCAAAAATAGCAGACCCTGATCAGACGGCTCCTATAGGAGAGTCTGGATCTACTCTGTTTGCAAATACATTGTACGTGAACATGTGTTTATATGAAGGAAATGGTTAAGCAGTTACATAGTGACACCTTCATGCGGGAAGACAGCTACAAATGTATGCAGAAATCCCTTCTATATGGTTTTCTCTCTGTATTACATATAACCCTTTCACCGACAATGTCACATAAATGCGCCAAGACAAACAGTGCAGTCCCAGATCAGACGCCGCCTTTTCAAGGCGGCGTCTGATCAGGGACTTCACTTTTTGTCTCAAACTTTATTTCTATATCTATGCTTTATTCCTTTGAAATTTGCATTTATTTATGTCATTTCCTTATTGTACCGAATAATTTAACAAAAATTGGTTTGCAGACGACAATTAGAAATTGGGCGCCGAAAGGGTTAAGCGGTTATCTTCTGTATTACATTTGTATACATGTACAGTATTAAAAGTTTGAATAAGTGCATTTACACGGTACATGTATCTATCTTTATATAGGTCGAATCACATGGAACTACATGTAGTGTGATTTTCCAACTTTCAACAATTTAGACATACGTGATGACGTTTGCAAACAGTTTAGATCCAGCTGATACGTCAAATAACTCGGTGTCACATTAACCCTTACAACACCAAACCTTTAAATGGATTATTCCAAAATTCACACTGGTCAAGCTAATGATGAATATATAGGGATTTTTCTAAAGAAAAAAGTAATATGACAAACAGTGCAGACCCTGATGAGAGGGAGCCTGTAAGAGCCCCTCGTCTGGTATTCACTGTTTGCAAATGACATTAGTGACCCGTATCCTACACTGAAACGTTTAATACTCAAAAATAAAAGTCGGACAAGAAATGACACAAAAAGAACTATATAGTAATTTGCATATTTTATCAGACAACAAAGTTTGAAGACGAAATTGACTAGGTGATGAAAGTTTAACCACTGCCCTCATGCTGTCGACTTTTGTCACATTTGTAAACTGGTATAGCTTGCACTGATGAACCATTTCCCTTATGTAAGCGTATTTTGACGAATCTGCAAACAGAGTAGACCCAGATCAGACGGCTCCTATAGGAGCCGTCTGATCGGGGTCTGCTCTGTTTGCTTATGGTGTAATATAGATCTGAATTTAAAGCTTCTGTCTGAGCCAAAATGTTATATGTTCATACGCTAATTATAAAAATAATCTTATTAATATTCATGACGTCATTAATTCCTACATGAATATTCATCAGGGAAAGGGTTAACGTTTTACCTTATGAATATTCATATCAGAAATGCTGACTTTATGAATGGTAATTAGCAGAATTACTATAAATATGGGATAGGAACAATGGCGGATTTGTTAATGGTAATTAATGAGTATTGTGATAAAGTACAGTAAAACCACTTTAACCGGACATTCAAATTGGTATTAATGCTGATTCGTAAGACAGGTGGTTGCTTAATGCAGGGTGACATTCATGCAGAAAGCTCCTAGAGGAGCTTTCTACATGACTTTCACCCTGCATTAAGCAGCCACCTGCCTAAAGTATCTAAATTATTTTAGTAGAATTCCGGTTTAGATGTTTTTTACTGTATAACTTATATACAGACAGGACAGGCCCTGACTAAACACCCACAAGAGCTGTCTGGTCTAGGTCAACTCTCAGTCTACATTAAGTTATTATTCATTAACCATCATTATCTAATTATTTCACTTAATCTTTTAACAGTAATACTATTTGTATTGCAGGGTCTGCTAAGAAAGGCGAGGATTACAAATGCCCCGTCTTTCACCGGACCATGATCTGGGGCCTACGTGGTTTGCAAAACTCCCAAATGAAACATAAACTTTATTTTACGGAACCTTACTGAAATAATGAATATGGGCCTGCTTGCATTGAAAGCAGATGTGTATACAAAGGTGTGCTAAATAAGTAAATCTCCATAGAATTTTTCCAACATTAAGATATACTATACATTAAAACCCTTACTTGTGTTCCTTGAATCGCTCTCTGTTGAAAATGGGGGAGGGGCGTTATTATGGCCGTGTAAACAGTATACATGCACACACATCAACCGTAACACATGGCCAGAGTCTACACTGTTTATCATCCAAACATGATAATTATGTTGTTAGTAGTAATTTGCTCTTTTTTTCAAAACAGCTTTAGCCTGCTGCGGGCGGAAGAAACATTCCCTTTGCAAACAGTTTGGATCCAGATGAGATGCCAAGAAATTCGGCGTCTCTTAACTCAATCTCTCCTAGACTATTTTTAGATCCAACCTTTTTGAATTAATCTACCGAAAAGGAGCACTAACTAGAGAAAATGATTGTTTTAGAATTTTGTAATTTGAAACCATTGTGATAAATAGAGCATTTGCTCCTATAGGAGCAAATGCTCTATTTATCACAATGGTTTCACAATGTGAATTTTATAGACGCGCAAAAATGCGTCATTAGGGTGTAATGTGTTAATGATCCAGATAGTTTGATATTCTAACCGTGCTGTACAAAAGAAATGCTAGATAAAGCAGCTTCATGTACTTAAATCAATGACGTTTTCTATCAACCTAAACTTGCTCAGCAAGCTAAAACGTATCAGATTCTTCATCCAAGACGTATTGTCTGACCTGGATTTCTACTGCTTGCAATCAAATTAAACCCATTGTTTGCTATAGCGCGGACCATGTTTGCTGCGGAATACCATGATAAATCACCATTCGACACTTACCAAAATTCCAAGAATGTAGTGGTATCCTTCTCTGTTCATACCGACATCGACTATCTGAAAGAGAGGACAAAGCTAATTCTAAACCTAATCACTCTGACCCAACCTAAATCGAAGTTGCAAACGGCTCAGATCCGGACGAGTTGCCGAGTTTATTACATATTTATTATATAAATATGCGTACACAGATACTAAAATCGTAATTTCTCCAGGAGATATTCCTGAAAATGTTGAAATGTACGCATCTTATCTGGACACTCATTCAGTAGCTTACATGTACCAATATCTTATTAGAATCGAAAGTAATCTAAATTGCATGAGATCAAAGTTTGAGCAAACCTTTACTATGCAGCGGGGCAAGGATCATGCTAAGCCTCCGACCTGAGTGGCAGTTGCAAGCAGTTTGGATCCAGATGAGACTCCGAGTAACTCGGCGTCTCATCAGTATCCAAGCTGTTTGACACTCGGTCAATAGTTTCTAAAACGCTTGTACGAATTTGAAGTAAGTCAGAGTTTTGGCGGATATAATGTTTTCAGCACGATACGGGTTAAACCAGTTCTGTGCTCATCCTGCCGCACATTTTATGCATGGTATGATTTTAACAGCAGACAGTATATAGTTCTGATTGCCTTTTGAAGCATGGGAAATGGTAAACCCATACTACGCTATGAAATAAGTGTTCTCTAATCTGCATCTGGAGCAATGTTGACCGCTTCAGGTTCGATAAAACTTTTGCGAAACTATTGACACGAGTGCCAAACAGTTTGGTATCCTGATGAGACGCCGAATACTTCGTTTTCTCAGTTGGATCCAAGCTGTTTACAAGCTCGAGTCAGTCCGCAAATAGCGGAATAAGTGTTAATTTGTGGCTCAGACTTTCATCGATCTTACAGACGGGGGCTAGTGATGCAAAAAAACAATTGTTCCGCTGAGTGCGCCTGTGTTATAATGTATGGACGAATATAATGACGTGCTGACCACCGGTCATGTTATACAATTACCAGCTAATAAGATAGAAAGAGAGGTTCATATAGGTTAAGCCAAAAGTATTAGAACCGTGGCACAGTCTGACAGAATGCTGAGCTGCGGAGGACGGCTGGATTAGTTTTGTATCCTGTAGGTAATTGGTGGCCTGCCAGTGTTGCTCTTTAAATGGCATCCTCGGACAAGGCCAAACAAATTGTCAGATGGCTATATAACCTAAATACTTCATAAAAACTCGCATTGGCAGTAGATTTTTACCATGAAATAAACTGTAGAAATAGCTATATGTTATTTCATAAGCGAACAGAACATAACATGTATAGACAACTCCTACAAGAGCCACCTTATCTTGATGTACACCGTTTGCAAAAGGTGCCTCTGTGGAGTAAAGGTTAAATATCAGGGCAAACATAAAAGCAAATTTAGTCTCAAGCACATTGAACAAAATACCGTCTTACTTGAAAATCTCAACCGTACATACAGTGCTCCTTCTTCTCGTCAAACATACCTAAACGACTATCTGATCAGATCATGACACGGACAATTACGTAAATTCAAACTGCGTACAAAATTAGCACGGAATCACAAACTACTATTTCATCATTCTGTCTATAACATTATGTAGTCCCAGATCTAACTCTACGTTTCTAACGTCGGGATGGTATGCATGCAGTTTTCCAACAAATCTGTTCATACCTAACAAGAATTTGAAATTATTAACTTTATATTGTAATTACCGTTTGGATACCTTTCCATGCAACAAATCATAATTCCAGTAACATACACTAGTATACAATAGTATATCTAAAGGTGCACGTAAAACAAACCTTTTGCAAAACACTGTTATACGCATATCTCGATGAAAGGTCAAGCACTATTCGTTTTGGTGGGGGACCGGAATGATCAATTTTCCTTAATATTTCATAACAGTCGTCAACATTGATTATTCTCCGGGCCCTGATCGTTGGAGTATAAATATCGTCAAATGATTGGTAGAGCTTTTGGAGCCGAAGAAGACCTGCACATATAAATACAAACCAACAGATAAACATGCGTATTCAAGTACCAAAATCGTCATTAAAATCTCCACCAATCCGTATGTTGTGACTACTCATTGTCACAACATAGGGGTTGGTGGAGAAATAAAGAAGTTATTTTTAAAAATGTTTTAATTTACGCATCTTAATTCGACCTCTGTACAGTGATACAAAACAAACATGATAATACAGTAGAATCCCTCTAATGCGATCACTTAATGAATAAGCATACCTGTTTTGATAAGCAGGTGGTTGCTTTATGCAGGACGAAAGTTGTGCAGAAAACTCCTATAAGAGCTTTCTGTATAACTTTCATCCTGCATTAAGCTACCACCTGCCTCTGCCACTGTGAAATATGCCCCTTTTTGCTGGTCGCATTAGAGGGGATTTACTGTACACTGTCGAAGACAAATCGTTTAGAACTTATATAGCATAATCTAAAGCTAACTTAATGTTTGGCATATTAACCCTTCGCTTGCTATTCACGTCAATATACCTACCAGTAAATAGTGAAGACCCAGATGAGACAGCTCCTGCAGGAGCTGTCTCATCAGGGTCTGCAATATTTACAAGTTGATTGTGCAAACAGTGTACTCCACAGCAGTGATTGCACATCGATATACTTGTACACAGTGAAGATATATGTAATTATACAACAGGACATAAGTAAAGAAGGAGAAATGTATTTAAAAATTCAGCAAGCGAAGGGTTAAAACAGATGGTTGCCTATTGCATGACGAAGGTAAGATATACAACTCCAAAAGGACTTGTCCGTATAACTTTCATCCTACATTACAATACGCTACCACAAAGTCTTAAGACCAAGAATCATAGCACCGTTTGGCGTTCTATTTAGAGAGATCTTAATGTAATTGCATGTAGCATTGTGCCATCAAATAGATTGTCCTCTTTGCAAACAGTTTACATCCAGATGAGACACAGAATTATGTATACTCGCCAAGACGCTGTGTTTTAAAATGGAAGAACTCGTTTAGTTAATGATGATACTTTCTAATGACAACGTTTATCTGTGCATGTTAAATATTTGAACAGTTCCCATATAGTACAACATGAATATCCTTGCACTAAAGTCTTGCAAAATCCAAATATACTAAGGGGTTACATGCTATGCAGGATGGCGCGGTATTTGATAAAAACAAAACAGGTTTAAAGCGCCACAGTATATCGTGGATCACTTCATGAAAATGCAAATACAGTATAACTCCTCTAATGCGACCAGTTGATAAATAAACATAGGTGTCTTTATAAACAGGTGGTTGCTTAATGCAGGACAAAAGTAATACAGAAAGCTCCTCTAGGAGCTTTCTGCATTACTTTTGTCCTGCATTAAGCTACCACCTGCATCTAGAACCCAGAATTATACCTCTTTTAGGTGGTCGCATTAGCGGGGTTTTACTGTACAGATATATGGCTTCCTGGCAGCTTTATTCGTGTGAATAGTTTGCAAACATTGGCATTACTCCAGTTCTCAAAGCATTGTGGTACTTGTTTTATTTCAATATTACATATACAATCGAATGTGAGAAATGTTGAAATTGAATGAGTTCGTAGATATACAACACGTCTTAGGTGAATTATTTCTCTGTTGTTTTACACACCAACATATTGTTCAAATTTAAAGCTTTGTTATTTTGTTTTCTCTGCTTTGAGTACGACTCGGATATTGACACGTGTTTACCAATATATTCCATTAATATTCCTGTAAGAACTAATTATATAATGAATATATGTTATATGTGGGAACGGGTTAACCCGTTCCCTGTCAAACACCATCGTCTGCAAAATATGTCGTCTGCTCTATTCTTTCTATGTTTCAAATACATAATCATAGTACCCAAACAGTTTGCATCCTGATAAGATGCCAAGATACTCGGCTTCTCATTTGGATTCAAACTGTTTGCGTAGATAATCACACATGCGACAATGCGTAGATAATCACACATGGGACATGCGACAATGGCATTTTGGAGTAGTTCTGATGCAATCAAGCTTTTGGGAAACTATTGACCTGAATCTCATTTGCAAACAGCCTTCATTCAGACGAGACACACAGAAACTCGGCGCATCATCAGGGTTCCAGTTGTTTTACACTCGGTCAAAAGTTTCTCACAAGTTTGACCGGATCAGAAGTAAGGATTTAACAGATTTGCATATACTTACTATAGGATACTATTATAATAAACTTGTCTAAAGCGGCCACCGAAAAGATGTAAGATAGAAGGTAGCTTAATACAGGTCAAAAGTAATGCAGAAAGCTCCTATTGGAGCTTTCTGCATTACTTTTACCCTGCATTCAGCAACCACTTGATCTTTAAGACACCTTTGTCCAGTAGATGATTAGCCGCTTAGAACAGGTTCTACTTATTCAGAAATTATGGGTCATGTACCTTACAGAGGCATAGAATAACTCGGCTGACTAAAGATGATTGCAAACAATAGGCGAATTCGCAATTGACAAGAAAAGGGTAACCTTCAATAGTAAGAGAAAGGTTATATTTTTGAGACAAGTGCTGATGTAAATGCAAAGCCAATGCATGGACGTCTTAACTGGGTGGAAATAATGATTGCCTATAATTGTATTTGGTAATACCCACTTTGCAGATTTCTCAAAGGGACGTCTAGACATTTATGTGAAGAAAGATTTACACAATAAATGTTGACATATCTGTTCTGAGAAACTATTGACCGAGTGTTAAACGGTTTGGATCCTGATCAGACGCCGAGTTATTCGACGTGTCATCTGGATCCAAACTGTTTGCAAGTGCGAGTCAGGTCGAAAGCAGCTGGATATAGGTTTGCAATGGTATTACAGTAAAACCTCTATAACGGCCAATTAATTACATCAAGTATTTTATGTTAAAAGCAGGTGGCTGCTTGAAGCAAGGTGAAGGCAAAACTGAACGCTCCTATAGGAGCGTTCTGTTTTACATTCACCTTGCTTTAAGCTGCCACCTGCCCTAAATACCAACTAATTAACACAATTTAGTGGCCGTTATAGAGAGGTTTTACTGTAGAAGTACCATCATTTAACAAACAACATATTAAGGACAGTTGCTCGTATAAGACAGGTTAATCAGTGTCAGAGTAGTATGACTGGTTCCAATCCCAACTTATCTAAGTACATGCATGTTACAGAACATTGGAACCACGATACTATTTATCTGTATCCGGACATTGTCCCAAAATGGGAATTAAAGATATCGAGCACCAAGTCAACCGCCCAACCAACTCTAGTCAACCACCCAACCAACTCTAGTCAACCACCCAACCAACTCTAATTCTGTCTGCGGTTTATTCCTTGCAATTTGGATATTATTAAATATCAGACATTTAGAAAGTTGGAACCGAAAGAGTTATGGAAACTTACGATTTATTGTTTAGTCTATTAACCCTTCTCTTGCTGAATTTTAAAATGGATGTCTTCTTCTTTACCCATGCCCTGTGGTACATTGTATAATTACATATATATTCACTGTCTACATTTTTTCTCTGTGCAATCACTGCTGTGGAGTGCACTCGTTGCACAATCAATTTGTAAATAGTGCAGACCCTGATGAGACAGCTCCTGCAGGAGCTGTCTCATCAGGGTCTGCACTATTTACAGGTAGGTATATTGACGTGAATAGCAAGCGAAGAGTTAATTCATGTCTGTTAATAGTACTATTTTTGACATTCTTACCGTCATTAGTGTCGAACAAATAGTACACAACGGAGTACCAGCGGAAGAATTTGATGACGTCGGCGATTGCGTCAATCGTGGGCGGAAGTAGACTAATGTCATATACATAGGGGTCGTAACTGCTGCTCCCCCTTCCATTTGGTATGAGAGTGGGTACACCCAGGGAATGTGCGTATGACTGCACGCTGCTGTATGTGTTTGGATGGTAGTCAACAATCATCATGATGGCTCCGTCCGACACTTGTTTACACACTGAAAACAGATAAAACAAACATAACATTAATCTGCAATAACATATTAGAACATAATATTTATCTTTATTTGGCATTTGGAAGCTACTGCCTATTCATAGAAAATGTAAACGTTCAGTATAAATAACGAACTGTAAGACATGATATGTTCATAAAAAGCATTAACAGAGTATGCCAGCATCTGGGTGTGGCATATTTACATGCCCACGGTAAATACAAATGTAATTAACTGTTACATGTATTTCTTAATTTCACGCACCCCCCCCCCCCATTTTAACGGTTAATGAGTTGTTTTGAGTTACTGTTTATTATTCTTTTTTCTAAATATTGGCCAACGACAAAATTATGCACTGAAATATAGTACAGCAATTCTATATTTGCTGATACATGTACATGTACATTTGTATTTATACATTGAAGGTTAATCTTTAATTTATAAATACATACATTAGAATTACACTACTATAAGAAGAGAGTGATTAATACCATGATTGTCTAGAAATATCTAGAACTCTCATTCCTGTAGTAAGACTCATTTTGATGCAGCTATAAGTATAGAAGACCTATTTCATTTTGTTGTTTTTTAATCGTTAAGGCCATATTTATTTACTCTTTCAGTGATAAGTATTTGTATCACTATTATACATGTTATATATAGATTTGAATAAAGAGCTATATTCAAGGTTCAAACTTTAACATGATGATTTTACGATGTATTTTCGTGGGGTATCTCCATGTTTCACCGAACAGTCCATTTAAATTTGAACACCTTTTTACGCCGTGCCCTTTTCTTGCAAACTTGAAATGGACAAAGCTCAATGCCCGTTCATTCTTTAGCGCAACCCACCCCTCGCCAACAGAGCATGACATGAATTTCATATACATGTACACACAGCTTGGATCCAGATGAGACGCCGAATAACTCGAGGTCTATGTCTGGGTTGTAGAGGCAGGCGGTTGCTTAGTACATCAATGCATTAAGTGACCAGAGATACCAGTGTCTATTCTCAAACTGGTCGCTTTGGAGAGATTCCATTGTACATATAGCTATTGTGGATATTTCATTAATAAGCAATTATTCTACAGTTGTATTACGATATCTCGAACTAAATGTTTAGTCCTTCGAATACGGAAATGCTCTAAAATGTATCGCTACAGATCTATAGAAACACACGTGACAGCCTAATACAGGTCTAAATGATGGAAGCTCCTACATGAGCTTTCAGCATTACTTTAGACCTGTATTAAGCTGTGACCTTGAGAAAGTGTTCATATTAGAAATATGATGACTGGAACTTCTGTTATCTCGAATTAATCTGTATAGTCCCTTGTAGTTCGAGTTACCGACGTTCAACTGTATTCAGATATATACAGTAGACCATGTCTTAAGCGACCATCACACCAGCTCTAGTTATGGGTCTGAAGGACAGGTGGTAGCTCAACGCAGGTCAAAAGTAATGCAGGAAGCTCCTATAGGAGCTTTCTGCATTACTTTTGCCCTGCATTAAGCAACTACCTGTTTTTAAGATTGCCTTCAATCAATTCAAAGTCGCTAATACCAGGTTCTATTGTAGTCTAACCATTCTATCAAGAAAAATGTTAAACATAGTGCTACACAACAAAACCTTCTTAACAATTTATCCCTGTCAATTCAAGCCACGGAAAAATAGTTCATATGGGAACAGAATGACAATAGTAATTTTAGTAGTCGTTTACTCTGGAGACCATTGGAATTGATAACTTGATGAATGATCAATGATATGTGTCTTCATGAATCAGTCAGAGACAATAGTGTATATAGTCTGGAATCATTTTCTTCATATATAATTTAACCTATCTTAGGCGGTCATTCATTTCTTGAACATGAGTCGTAACAGTAGGTGGTTGTTTAGGGTAAAGGCAATGCAGATAGCTTCTACAGTAAAACCTCTCTATAACAGCCACTAAATTACATCAAGTATTTTGTGTTAAAGGCAGGTGGATGCTTAAACTTTAAAGCAAGGAGCGTTCTGTTTTACTTTCACCTTGCTTTAAGCGGCCACCTGTGCTAAATACCAAATAATTAACCCAATTTAGTGGCCGTTATAGAGAGGTTTTACTTCTATTAGAGCTATTTGCATTATGTTTACCCTACACGAAGCAACCACCTGCCTAACAGAGCCATAGCTAGACCTCTTTTTGATAGCCGCTTAAGACAGATTCTACTGTAGAATGAAATAAACCAGTAAGTGATTTCAATATGTTTATGCATAATATGAAACACTAAATGTATTTGTCTTATCTTATAATCCTTTATTCCATAAATATGAATTCTAATGCTTTTGTGAACAGAGCAGATCCAGATCAGATGTCTCTTATAGATCATATTCTACAGTTTTTGCCATGCTCTAATTAATCACAATGGTTTCAAACTACAAAATTCTAAAAAAAACCTTATCTCTTGTTAATGCTCCTTTTCGGAAATTTTATTCAAAGAGGTTGTATCTAAAATAGCCTACGAGGTAATGGGTTATACAGGTCAAATTAATGCAGAAAGATCCTGTAGGAGATGTCTGCATTATTTGGACCTGCATCAAGGTACGACCTGCCTTACATAGCCGGACAATGTTTACTGGTCGTTTAAGACAAGTTTTACTGTATTCGATACTGTGGCATTGCTTCTGAGTTTTGGGCATGGTATTTGAGTTTAACGTCGCATTCATTAAGAAACGATGAATACATGTATAAATACGGGCATTAACCCTGTCCCTGTTCTACGTTTGTTCCAAAGTTCAATACCTATTGAATATTTATGGACAAAATGGTTACAATGAAATATGGAAGTTGGAATTTTGTAGCCGTTTTAGAAACTAAAGAAATAGATCTTTCAAATTCCACTAGCAAACAGAGAATATCCTGATCAGACGACTCCTATAAGAGCCTTCTGATCTGGATCTACTCTGTTTGCAAATGCGTGAAAACACGTTTATAAGAGGGAAAGGGTTGCGTACATGTAGCTGACATTTAATGGCCTCATAAACCACGGCACATTTGACATTGGCACAAACTGTAGAATTAGATTAATATATTATTTCATAAACAAACAGCCGATACCCTGGATCATACGGCTCTTATATAAATCGTCTGGTCAAGGTCTACTCTATTAACAGACATGTTAAAATGAATATTTATGGAGTAAAGATTTTGCATTTACCTTGAAATATGATATTTACTAACCCATTATTCATAGGTTATTTTTAGACCCAACCTCTTTGAATAAATCTACCGACAAGGATCATTTAAAGGAAAGGTTTAGAATTGGGACGTTTTGAAACCATTGCGGTATATAGAACATGTGCTGCAAAGTGAAAGCACTGTGATAAATAGAGCACTTGCTCATATGGAACAAATGCTCTATTTATCACAATGGTTTCAAAAATGACCTTTACAGAGGCGTCAATATGCGTCAGTTGGCGAGAATGGGTTAATATTATAGAGTCTACCTAGAGCAACCATTCAATGGATGGGTCTATAGGAACAGGTGATAGCTTAATGCAGGACTAAAGTAATGCAGAAAACTCCCTGGTAATCTTTCTGGATAAGTTTCGTCCAGCATTAAGCTACCACCAGAAAAAAACACCAGACAGCATCTGTACGAATAGCAAATACACAGTACATGTATATGGAATTGCATAATAAGCAATAATGATTATTTCGGACATGTTTCACTAATTAAGGAAACATAAACGATTTATATTCACCCAAAAAATGCTAGGACTGAAACAACCAAACTTTAGAAATTCGAATGGGTTTTAACATTTTTCGTTCATTCTTGCTTGCTACTAAACTTACTCTGTAGTTATAATCACTGTCAGAAGGAAGTACATATCCAATGTTTTACCTTTCTTAATAAATGTGAAACCCATGCACTACCACTATCATTATCTGAAGTTAAAATTATATCCTGTCATTACAATGTACGGACTCATATTTGCAAACAGATTTGATTCAGATGGGACGCCGTGTATAACCCGACTTCTCATCAGGATCCAAGCTGTTTGACATTCGATTAGTAGTTTCTTAAAAGATTGAACAAATCAGACGTAAGAGAAAATGGTAAGAGATCGGAGTTTGAGTAGACATTGCTTGTGTAACAGGGGAATGGTTAAAATTGTATCCTGCCAATGTAACGTATTGATCCGAATCAGCACTGGTTAAGTTTCTGTGCATTTATAGCAGTCGCTATAATTTGCAGTGATGGTTTCTGTCCCTTGCAAGTCACTAAGCAGAGTACAGCAGAACCTTCTTTAAGCGGCCATTTAGTTATTCAACATATGAGTGTTAAAATGCAGGTGGTTGCTTAATGCAGATCAAAAGCAATGCAGAAAGCTCCTATAGGAGCTTTCTGCATTACTTTTGACCTGTATTAAGCTACCACCTGCATTACAGACCCATAACTAAGCCTCTTATTGATGACCGTTTAAGACAGGTTCTACTGTACACTCATTTTCGCTTAAGCGCTATAGAGACGCATCTAACGTATGTAGAGTCAGATGTAATCCAGCGCATTCAACGAATTATTGGCTCTAAAAAATTTAACCCTTCGCTTGCTATTCGCGTCAATATACCTACCAGTAAATAGTGAAGACCCAGATGAGACAGCTCCTGCAGGGTCTGCACTCTTTACAAATTGATTGTGCAACCAGTGCACTCCACAGCAGTGATTGCACAGCGAAATACTTGTACACAGTGAAGACATATGTAATTATACAACAGGGCATGGGTAAAGAAGGAGAAATGTATTTTAAAATTCAGCAAGCGAAGGGTTAACATTGCTTTGTTTCACCAGGCGCTTCAGGAATATTTATGTAAGACATAATGACATAATTATGCATATTAATTAGCTTAATGTTGCTGTGTTTATAATGAGACATGGACAGGAAATGTTGGCCATGAAGTTACTGCATAATCAGATCGATATCATTTCATAACTAAGCTGACAGACCCTGATCGGACAGCTTCTACAGAAGATGACTGATCTAAGTCTACTCTGTGTGCAACGGCGTTAAACTTTTTGCACGCTAGCGGCGAAACTGTGATTACCTATGCAAACAGTTTAGATCCAGATATGCGGCGTCTCATCAGGATCCAAGCCGTTTGTCATCTTGACCATATTTTTGCAAATATGAGAAAGTTTATTTTAAGAATTGAAGCAGACGACAATTGTTGCAGACGAGATTTTACTTAGCGTGCAATGGTGTTAATAGGCTATATGCACTTACGTGACAACTCTTTCGCTGTCAATGATGAATCAATGGACACCCATGCAAACAGTTTGGGTCCAGATAAGACGTCGTGTTACTCGGCGTCTCATCAGTATCCAGACAGTTTGCTACTTCGATTGCGCTTGGTTAACCCTTTCCCTCATATAAAAAGCACTTTCACGCATTTGCAAACATAGTAGATCAAGTTCAGACGGCTCCTATAGGAGCCGTCTGAACTTCGTCTGCTCTGTTTTTTACATTTGGCATGGTATAGATCTGATTCTACAATTTTTGTCAAAGAAAAACAATGTCCTTGAGTAGTTCAAGACTGAAATATTCAGGACTGAAAAGCATATAGAAACTATAGATCTAATTCTAAAATTTCTGTCAAAGAAAAACAATGTCCTTGAATAGTTCAAGACTGAACTATGTCCTTGAATAGTTCACGAGAAATATTCAAGTCTGAAAAGCATATAGACACTGTTGCAGATTGTTTAGAAATAACAAGTCGATATTCAGATGAGACTTCGTGAGATTCGATGAGTAGTAAGATCCACACTACAGCGATGTGGGTTTCTTGTTTTTCAAAATATGGAAGACAGTGGTTTTCTTTTGCTTCTTCTACAAATATCTATTTCGATGACATTTTAACCCTTTCGCTGCCAATGCCGGATCTGTGATTACCTATGCAAACAGTTTGGATCCAGATGAGACGCCGAGTAAACTGTTTGTTACTGTTACAATTTTTGAAACAAAAATACGAAAAAACGAAAACAGAAAATTGTAGCAGACGACAAAGTTTGCAGACGACACAAGTTGGCAGCGAAAGGGTTAACCTAGTATGGAACCCGTATTCAAGGCACCACAACTGCATAATACTTACGCCATAAATGATTGACAGTATCCGACAAATTACTTTCAAAATAATACCGTCTAAATGCGATCTGACAAATCCCAGAAATAAATAATTTACCATCCCTATGCAATACTAATAATGCCTGACAGATAGATATAAACGTATTCCCAAAAATGACATTTGAAATTCGTCAAATGGATATGTAGTCCCAGTTGCCTCGATCAAGAACTAAATCCAGTTTAAAATGTCTCCTGAGCAAGTAGATATAGTTAATAATTTACTTATTCGATGTTTATTCCAAATTTCAATACCTACAGTATATTCATGGACAAAACAGTTCTATTAAAATATGGAAGATGGAACAGTGTAGCCATTTGAGAAAGTAAAGGCAGAACAGAAAAAACAGAAATATCAAAATCAATCAGCAAACAGAGCAGAGCAGACCTTATTCAGACGGCTTCTATCGGCTCTACTCTGTTTGCAAATGTGAAAAAAACGTTTATATGAAGGAAAGAGTTAACGATCCCACACATAGAACCCCTCTAAACAGTTTTTTTAAAACTCGAATAATATTGTAGGTCCTTTTAGGCAGGTGTCTGCTTAATGCACGGTAAAGTCATGCAGACAGCTCCTTTGGGAGCAGTTAGGAAATCTTAAAGAGCGATTTTATACTAGTGTTACCGTCCGGTTTACAGGGGTTTTATAATATAATTTTACAATTGTGTATCATATCATTTGAAATCACCCAATGGTGAAATTATCCGCGACACGGCTCACATTACCAAGCAACTTTGATCCAGATGAGACGCAGAGTATCCAAGTATCAAATTAACCCATTTGCTCCCAGTGGGTTCTTCCATGTTTATATATTGGATTAGTCCATTTTTTATCTAAGGGGTGCCTGGTCTAAATTTTCAATTTCGGTTTGTTTTATATTGAAAATCCTATCAGCAAACAGTGTAGACTCTGACCAGACGCCGCGTCATGCGGCGTCTGATCAGAGTCTACACTGTTTGTCTACGTCCCATATATGGGATCATGGGAGCAAATGGGTTAATCGAAGAGACAATTCTAAAGAGTGGTCACAACTTAGGGTTTGTTTGAGAAATAAAACAGTTGTTCTTGAAAATATTTTGATTTACGCATGTAACCTGGACCACTATTCAAACCATTCATTTAGACGTACGGGTGATGTGGATGCACGCACTAACTCTCATATTACATACGACAGACTCGTAAAATACATGATAACTGGAACCCATCCAGTTTTTGTAAGGGGTTCCTGCAATGATCATACACACTGGTGAAAACCTTTAACATTGATTGCTACAGTATACGATACAAGAGCCCTCTGATCTGGGTCTACAATGTCTGTCTCAGTCCCATATATGTGAGCATGAGAGTTATGGATTACATAGGCATGTTATCCCCCCCCCTCTCTCTCTCTCTCTCTCTCTCTCTCTCTCTCTCTCATAAACACTTCTATTAAATGTCACATTTTGTTTGCTATTGCATGTATATATAAATCTAATCAAATAACCCGACCCAATATTCCCTAACATATTTTAATATGTTTAAACTAAACTATGGATCAACTCTTTATCAGAGTCCTGTTCAATGATCATCATCACCCTTTACCCATCGTCGTCCACTGGACATGGAACCAGTTCCACGCGTCACAGTATTTCCATTCACAGTAAACCCCTCTAAACTGGACATTAAATTTAGTACAAATATCCGTCTTTGAGGCAGGGTGGCAGGTTAATGCAGGGTGAGAGGATATTTCTGCATGACTTTCATCCTACATTAAGCAGCCACCTGCCTAAATGTATCTAATTTCTGCTCAACTAGAATCCGTACTTTTAATTTACCCCGCTGTGAAAATAACTAGATCTGTTCAAGTCTGAACATGGTGCGATGTTGACTATTTCCGGTTCTATCAAGCTTTAGAGCAACTACTAAAGGGGTTTAAACAACTTGGACCCAGATGAGACGTCGATCTGTTTGCAAACGCAAATGAAGTATCTGATGGTGGGACAAGGGCTAAAACAACCTACTCACGATTCACTTGAATGACAAAAGTAAGCGGGCATTATTGATTTGACTCGCATGCCTCCCACATTATTTCCCCTAACAACGTCTTACAAGTACGAAAGTGAGAACGGTATATTGGACATACGGTATAATTTGTTAGACAGTCTGTTCAGTCAATCTACGTATCGTGTATTTACCGTAAACAGTCTGTCATACAAACCTGGCAAATAGTGCAAAAACAGAAAACTCTGGTCGTTCAGGGGCAGTTTGATCAGTATGTGCGATGTTGTTTCTCGGTAAGCTTCATTTAAAGTGACCAAATCAATGGAAATTTGGCTTTGCTAAGATAGAGAGTGGTATGAGAGTTGATGTTGTTTGTCTGAATATAAAGGGTATATTTGGTACATGTATTGGCGTGCTAGCCATTTACTCCAGAAATACGCATTTATATGCCTTTACAAACAGAGAAGACCTATGTCAGACAGCTTCTGTAACAGTTGTCAGTATCTGCTCTGTTTATTTATGATATAATATAAGGCAGATATGTCTACAGTTTCGGCCATGGCCTAACAATTCTGTATCCATGTGTTGTTGCAATAATTAATATAATTAACCATTGCCTCCATAAATATGCCTTTCTACGCCTCTGTATAAGTCACATTTTGACACCATTGTGATAAATATAGTATTTGTTCCTAAGAGGAAATGATCTATTTATCACAATGGTTTCAGAACTACAAAATTCTAATTTTTTTCTTTTCTCTAGTTAATGCTCCTTTTCGGTAGATTTATTCAAATAGGTCGGATCTAAAAATAGCCTATGAGGGAATGGATTGATATTCATGAGGTTATTCATTATTATACGGATGTTTTTGGGTGACACTGTATCTCGTTGAGCAACATCTCACCTTAAGCAAATGTCACCTTAACCCTTTACCTCCTAGGCTATTTTAGATACAACCTCTTTTAATGAATCTACCGAAAAGGAGCATTAACTAGAGAAAAGGAAAATTTTAGAATTTTGTAGTTTGAAACCATTGTAATAAATAGAGCATTTGCTCCTATAGGAGCAAATGCTCTATTTGTCACAATGGTTTCACAAAGTGACTTTTACAGAGTCGCCAAAAGACGTCAATATCAGGGAATGGGTTAACCCTTTCAACGCTGAATTTAAAACGGACTATTCCAAAACTGAAACAGGCCAAGCTTATCGTGAATAATCAGGGATAATAGTCTTACAAATTAAGTGTAATATAAAAAACAGTGCAGGCCCTGATAAGAGGGCTTCTCTAGGAGCCCTCTCTTCTGGGTCTACGTTGTTTACTAAGCGCTTTAGTGATTCGGTTCCCGCACAGAAATGGTTAATAAGTTATGTTTTCTCCATTTCTGTTAAAATATTTATCGGAGTGTCAGGCAGTCTGGATCATGATGACAGCTGACGCTGTTGGTGTATCAGCCTGCGTCACACTCTTGAAGGGTGACCACTCAGAAGTCCAGATTAGATGCATAAATTAAAACATTTTCAAGAATAGATAATTTTTTTCTCGACAAAACCCTATGTTGTGAAATTACGATTTTAGTACTTGAGTACGCAACTTTATCAGTTGATATGTAACCGCATGATAAGCCTTTATTAATGCCGTACTCACATGTTATAGGTAAATAAGGGATGCAGTGCCTCAACATTGGGGAACAAAGGTTCTTGAAAGTTTCAGTAAATATCAAACATTGACATGGCGTTTACTGTTTGATACATCAGCAATCATTAACCTAAGGTACACTGTGAATTCACTTCATATATAGCATGGGGCATCCGAGGTCGAGTGGTTATGGTCCTTTACTGAAAATCACTTCGCCCCTAATCGCTTTGGTTCGAATCCCGGTCTGGGCATTTGGGTGTTTTCACGCGAAAAAGCCTTTCAGTTGGCCTGTAGTATATCAGTGGTTCTACTGGGGTGTTTTGTGCATGAAACAATGCAGCATGTTCCGTGGACGGGAAAAACCTCTGGGGTCTTCCTCCACCTGTAATTAGCTGGACTTCGCGATATGACTGAAATACTGTTACATTTGTAACGCAAGGTAGGCTAACAGGTGATGCTGACTATGAAATAGTAAACGTTGGCTTACCCAAACACTCCAATAAGTATCACCATCGGTCTTTAAGACAGGTGACCGTATAATACAGGGTGTAAGCCATGCAGAAAATTCCTCTTGGAGATTTGTACATGACGATCACATTGCATTAAGCAGTCACCTACCTTAACCGTTTTCAGTTTCTATTTTATACTAAATGTTCAGATTACAGATTACTGAAGTTTTATTTCATATTCAGTTCTTGTCTGACCCATTTTCAGACAAACGACTTATAAACTTCAGCACTATATGTATAGATACATGGAAAGTAAACACCCTTTAAACCAGAATTTTAGTAAAATATTTAGATACTTTTAGGCAGGCGGCTGCTTAGTGCAGAATTAAAGTAATGCAGAAAGCTCCTATATGAGCTTTATGCATTGACTTTTACACTGCATTAAGCTGCCACTTGTCTTCAAGGCCGATGTTAATGCTCAAGTGAACGTCCGGTTTAGACAGGTTTTACTGTATAATATTAATACTTTGTCCCAAAGCAGATTTATAACTGCTTTAAATTAAAACATTTATTCAGCTTGTCATAAACTGGGTCACGCTGTAAATAGATCATAATTATAAAACAACGACCTATTATATACTATAACCTAACTCAATTTATATTATACCGTGTCACAGCAATGTTGATCTGAAAAAAAATGCATTTCTAAGTCATTTATTTCCTGTGCTTTTGGAACCATCATTCAATTATTTGATTTGTACATGGTTACATACATTTGTAATTTCAAGTGTTTTATTACATACCCAGTTTTCTTAATAGTCGGATATTTTAAAGATCCAAAATATGACACATGTACATGTATGCAGTACAGAGATATAACAGATTAATAGAATCAAGCATGGGTTTTGTTAAAGACGGGGGTTTCTATACCCGAGGTTGGTCTGTTCCAGTCGGAAACGAGCTTTAGCGAGTTTCCGATAGGAACAGACCAACCGAGGGTATAGAACCCCCCCGGCTTTAACAAATCCCATGCTTGATTATTTTTCTCGCTGAAATACGCCCTAAAACCAAGAAAATTAACGAATTTGTGAAGTACTACTTTACATTGCGTAATACGACTTCCATATCTAATAGCAACAGACCGCAGCATAACTTTAGGCGTGACACCAAATTCTTGCATAAAACGTGCGGTTGTAGTCCCGCTAGACCATGTATTAACAAGGCGATTCTCGTGCTCACGCGCTGTTGTTGACCGGTTTTAATTATACCTATTACGGGCCTAAGGTAAACAATGGACGCGAATGCTACAGCGTTTTGACCTAAGCTAGGTGAACGCCGGGGTGTGAGTATTTCCAGGAGCACCGACAATGAACTGTTTTAGTGATAGACATATTGAATGAAATTCCGTGTAAACGGTATTTGATACAATCATGAATTGACGTCGAAAAGAAAACAGTGGCACAGAAGCAGCATAAATCGCCGAAGTGTCAAAGAAGTGTATAGTTTTGCTGCCGTTGTTTTGCCTGTATTTTGAAGAATTAAATTGATGCAGGAGAGCAGAAAATTGGTTTTATGCAAGAATAGCGTTAACACACGTTTGTTTTCGGGCAATACCATCTGCAGTGTCCCTCGGGAATGTTGTTTCCCTCGCCCTTCGGGCTCGGGCCAGCAACAGTCCCTCGGGACACTGCAGATGTTATTGCCCGAAAAAACGTGTATTAACCCTCTAATGACGTCATTTGTTATGACAACCACAAACGTTACGTTTTGGCGTAAATATAAATGACTGAGTGACTACAAAACAACGTCTTCGGTAAATTAAATAGGCTTTTAAAGTGTTTATATGATAAATAGAATTTCATATTCGTGCTAATTACTTATATTAATTTCAATTCATAAGGTTGTTGCCTATAGAAATGTTGGTATAATTCTGTAAGAAGTCCTTCCCTTGTATTGATTTTACCCAATCGCGCGTATGAATACACTATTCACGGGGTGTTCCAGATAAGGATTTCTAGTACGGCTATTTTTAGTAACTCAGCTTATCTAGCACGACTGAGAAGCGAGAAAACTTGAACTGAATCTAAGTGACCAGAGCTCCAGATAAGATGCATAAATTACAATATTTTCATGAATAAATTCTTTATTTCTCCACCAAAGCCTATGGTGTGACCACTCTTCGAGACGATTATAAAGAGTGGTCACAGCATCGGTTTTGGCGGAGACATGACAAGTTTAGTATTTGAGTACGAACCTTTATCTTTAGCTCTGTAAGACTGAAAGAAAAGTTTCAAGTTCGCTTTAGAAATGTATGGTTTGTTCCATCGACCCAAGTGAGTACATTGTAACTTCCCTGTAAGCCTTTGCTTGGTGAATATTTACGTAAGAAATAATGATACATGTAATAGGAATATCTATTTGCTATGTTTCAATATAGAGAATAATATATTGGTATTTTTCCTACTTACAATTTGACTTGATTGCGTCATTTGCTTGTTACATTATATGCGTCCTGTATAAATACATTACAAACCCTTTATATTAGCTTGGACACACGTATCGCCATGTGATCTGTATACTGTATACGTGAGGTTTGACCATTGCAGACACTGCAGAATCAGAACTATATATTTACATTCGCCCTGCAACGTCCTTATATAACCTTATTCTAAAAAGAAAGTTGCATTTTCCCATGAACGTTCATTTCAATACCAATCCGGTGAAAATATAAGAAATACAATGGAATATAAATATAAGAAATAAATGACGTGCTCCCAGTGTGCATGTGGTTATGCAACGCATAGCTTTACGAGCAAAGATTCACGTGAAGCCCTTCGGGCTTCACTAACTTTGCTCGTAAAGCTATGCGTTGCATAACCTCATGAACACCGGAAGAACGTCATTCATTTCTTAAATAATGCAATAGGCAAACAGAGTAAACCCTGATAACAAGTACACACAGGTATCGTCCGATCTGTATTTTTTCTGTTTGCAAACGCGTGAGAATTTCGACTCTTATCAGGTTAAGGATTAAAGAGGCATTCGTTGTGGAGCCGATCAAGCTGTCACAATATTGATGTTGGACAACATTTGAATTGCAGTCTGATGTAATCATAGTAGCAATGGAAGTAGTCAAAATTGTACCATATCCAACTTTAACCCTTTCTCTCATATAAACAACTTTTCACGTATATGCAAAAAGAGCAGGTTCAGATCAGGCGGCTTCCGTCTGATCTGGGTCTACTCTGTTTGCCCATGTCATGATGTAGATCTTATTCTACAGTTATTGTCAAAGAAAAACGTTTCCTTGAAACTCGTACATATATATTATAAAAGACCTAAGCCAATAAATGATTATAATGTCACTATTTCTTACACGAATATTGAAAAGGTAAAGGTGTAGTAGATAACGGCGTATGGCAAAAAAACCACAAAAAAAAAATACAAAAAAAACCCCACAACCCCCCCCCCCCCCAAAAAAAAAACCCCCCAAAAAACAACAACAAAAAAACAACAAAAAAACAAAAAAACCCGCACCAACAGGTTTAATAATATTTAACAATACATGCTGATCGGCATAAATGTTAAAACTGATATCAACTTTAGAACCCCAGTGCGCCAAGCGTCAATGTAATCTTATAAAATCCAATTACAAAAGGCATTTATGTCGTGAAAATTGTCTATATGCTTATCGATGCAATCCTATGGGAAATTTCGAGTACTGTAAAGTCTCACCATTGCGATCATATAATTCATTTTAAAACACAGAAATTTGTAATTGCAGGATGTTGCTTAATGCAGGACAAAGGTAATACAGAAAGTTCCTATATGAGCTGTCTGTATACCTTTTACCCTACCTACATTAAGCCACCGTCTACTTTAAAACTCTAGAGGCAGACTTAATCTGAGTGGAAGTGCATGTATTAGCGAGGGGTTACATTATAGGCATTAGTATACGAATCATATAAAACCCAAAATAAAACTCGCACCACTGCTGCTGCTGATGTAATTACATAAATGCCAGTATAATACAGTATACAATAGAACCTGTCTTAAGCGACCATTCATTTATTGAACATAGGAGTCTTAAACAGCAGAGCAGGTGGTTGCTTAATGCAAGGCAAAAGTAACACAGAAATCTCCTGCATGAGTTTCCTGTATTACATGCATGTATGACCTGCCCTAAGCTACAACATGCCTTACAGTTCCATAATTACACTTCTTTTAACCCTTCGCTTGCTATTCACGTCAATATACCTACCTGTAAATAGTGAAGACCCAGATGAGACAGCTCCTGCAGGAGCTGTCTCATCAGGGTCTGCACTATTTACAAGTTGATTGTGCAACCAGTGCTCTCCACAGCAGTGATTGCACAGCGAAATAGATGTACACAGTGAAGATAAATGTAATTATACAACAGGGCATGGGTATAGAAGGAGAAATGTATTTTAAAATTCAGCAAGCGAAGGGTTAATGACCGCTTAAGACAAGTTCTACTGTAGGTATGTAACAATACCCCGCTGTAATCAAAGTGTCTACTTAAATTTGAATCTTGTGTATTTGTTACAAAAATTACTTCCGATCCGACCACTGTCTCGACAAACTATTGACCGAGTTTCATGAAATAAGCTTTGGAGAATGTATTGACCAGTTTAAAGAAAGCTTGAATCTTGGGTTACTCGGTAATGTGTCTGGATTAACGATCTTTGTAAACACAACTCAGGTCGCGATTAAGGTCACAGTCCCACTAGCGTCTGCGATCGTTAAAGACCATCGTACGACGGGTTGCTGACGATCATGCATCAATTCACTGGTATTCGTAATAAGGTTCCACAATCACTTCCGATCTGTTGTGTGGTCACGTGGATCTTTGCCTAGTCTAATATAATATTTAGGCAATCTCAGGTGATCGCACGACAGTCATGGGTAATTGTAGAAAAGTCACTGACAGTCGTACGATTGTAGGGAAAATCACCAACGACCAGTTGAAGATTGTTGGAGACATTCGTCCGACGATCGAACGATTACATAAAACATCTAAAGGCCCAGTCCCAATTGGCCTTACGACCCCTTATGACCTGTTTACGATTGCTAGCGACCTCCTGTCGCCGATATTCGTACGAAGGTCGCACAACAAGTCACTGATAACCGCGGGTAGCCTTCAGTAATCGTTGGTAATCATTTCTTGTCGTGCGACCAATTTCAATCGCAGAGAGGTTGTTGATCATGCTCAACAACCGCCTTACGATCGAACTGGTCGCCTGTATTCTTTAAGGTGTAACCTTAGAGGGATTTAGGTAATCGTGAGATCGTCGTACGAAGGTATCTAACAATCCTTAACTGCACATGGTCGTTGGTGATCTTCCCTACAATCGTTCGACTATCAGCGACCTTTCTACAATTACCTACGATTGTCGTGCAATCACCGGCGACTGCCTGAAGATTGTCCGAGACTAGGCATTGACCACGTAACAACACAACAGGTCAGATGTAAATGTGGAACCGTCGTACAAATACCAGGGACGTGGCACACGACCGTCAACAACTATCTTACGTTGGTCGCATATATGTACATGTTGTATGCATCGCCAATGTGACTGCGAATCAATTTTTTTTCGAATTTAGTCACCGACAATCGCAGACGACCTTTGGTTTCAGAGGTCTCAGAGGTCGCCAGTGGTCTTTAACGATAGCAAGCATTATTCTTGCACAAAACATGCTGTTGTAGTCCCGCTAGACCATGTATTAACAAGGCAATTCTCGTGCTCACGCGCTGTTGTTGACCGGGTTTACTTATTCCTATTCGGGGCCTAAGGTAAATAATGGACGCGAACGCTATAGCGTTTTGGCCTAAGCTATGTGAACGGTACGAGTATTTCAGGGGCACCGACAATGAACTGTTTTTAATGATAGACATATTGAATGAAATTTCGTGTAAACTGTAGTACATACAATCATCAATTGACGTCAGAAAGGAAACAGTGGCCCAGAAACAGCATAAATCAAACGATGTGTCAAAGATGTCAAAGTTTTGTTACCGTAGTTTTGCTTGTATTTGGAAGAATTAAATTGGTGCAGGAAAGAAGAAAATGGGTTTTATGCAAGAATAGCGTTAATACACGTTTGTTTTCGGGCAATAACATCTGCAGTGTCCCTCGGGAAAGTTGTCCCTCGGGACACTGCAGATGTTATTGCCCGAAAAAACGTGTATTAACCCTCTAGTGTGACTGTAGCCTAAGGTTACCTCTTAAAGACCACCGGCGACCAGTTCCATCGTAAGGAGGTTGTTGTACATGATCAACACTCTCTCTACGACTGAAATTCGTCGCACGACTATAAACGATTACCAACGATTACTGAAGACCACTCAGCGATTATCAGTGACTTGCCGTGCGACCTTCGTACGAATATCAGCGACCAGAGGTCGCTAGCAATCGTAAACAGGTCTTAGGGGTCGTAAGGCCTAGTGGAACTGGGTCCTAAGGCTTAATATGGTTGAAGGGCATCGACTGATTTGGTTCCATTGCATTGCGGAGTAGAACTACATTTCATCTGGATCCAATCTGTTTGCAAATATCACTCAGATCGCAGTTAGCTGGATAAGAATTTAAATTTAAAATTTAATCCAAAAGAAACATATATGCTATAAACAGAACTATATTTGTGGATATAGTTACCAGAGGGTATACACTAAACCCCATCTTGTTTATTTTACTTGATAAAGGATTAAATGCTTACGTAATAATGCCTCGTTTTACAACTGCCATACGTGTTTTAATAGAATATTACAAACAAGTATTGAGGTATGGAGAAATACGATAATGGCAAAATCACTTTATAAATAAAGCGACTACTTCATCAAAAACATAGATGCTTTTAAGCCAGGTGGTTGCTTAATGAATGATGATACATTGTATATGCAGAAAACTCTCGAAGGAACATTCTTCATATATCCCGTCCTGCATCAACCAATTCCCTCATATTGACCACTTTTGACGACCCTGTAAAAGTCACTTTGTGAAACCATTGTGATAAATAGAGCATTTGCTCCTATAGGAGCAAATGCTCTATTTATCACAATAGTTTCAAACTACAACATTCTAACATTTTCCTTTTCTCTAGTTAATGCTCCTTTTCAGTTGATTTATTCAAAGAGGTTGGGTCTAAAAATAGCCTATGAGGTAATGGGTTAAACAACTACCTGTGCTTAAGACCGAAAGTTGAAAGTATTGAAATAGTTCAAGTTGCTTTTATAGGAAATCACATTTAAAATGTACGATGTCAAAGTAATGTTTGAAAACTATCTCAAGTTAGTTCATTATTTTACCTATTATAAAATGTACATGAATGTGCGTATATCTGTATTGATATGAAGATAAGAAATTGAATACACTTTAAAGCATAAAGTTTTTTGTTTGTGCAGAGTCTGTAATTCCTTAAAGAACGGTATTTATTTAGCCTAGATCAACGCTTTAATCGACTTGTGTGCATCATCATTAATGACATAATTAACTGAATCTACACGTATTTAAAACAATATAAAGTTAGCAACTTCAACCTACGTCTATGATCCCAAGCCCCATGTGATAGAGCCGTAGCAATAGCCTTCAGTAAGTCGCTTTATATCAAAGAGGGCCAACAACCAGAGCATCGGTGCTGTGGTCGGGGATAGTAATGAATACTATTAATACCACTACTCTAATATACTAAACAATCCTTCTTCTTTATTTCCTATAACACTGCCTGTGAATTATGGTGGTTTCGGCAAACTACCTGTTCGTCAAAGTAAACTTTATTATCAAATGTTTTATTAATTTATAGCAAAATAATAGTAAAAGTTTGAAAGTTTAATAGTGTTTTCGACAAACTGGTAATATTGGTCAGCAACCATTACCATGAGGTGATAAATATCAGTACATCAGTACTTTGATTTTATGGGAATTTCAAGGTCTTAAAATCTATTTTAAGAACAGGACTTTCGACAGTCAACAGTCTTCGGTCCCATGCTAAATATCTGCGTAAATAATGATTTTCTGTACTATATGACGTTTTATATGACGTTTTGACCGAACTCTAAGAAGTTTATAGAACATGTCTGTGTAACATGATGCCTTACATGTGTTGTGATTATGTCAATTATTGCATTGAATTCAATTCAAAAAGGCCGAAACATCTAATTATCATAAAACATAGTGTTTTGAAATAACTACAATTTCGTAAGGATTGCCCCCAGAAATATCGACACGTTAGCAGACTGTATATCAGAATTTTACATAGTTTGGCAATGTGTAGAGGCATATAAAAATGTTGTATGTCAGTCAAGGTATTAACTAATGAAAATACCGTTTACTACTAAATACTCGTAGGTCATATGCAAATTACAATGTAACATAGTTTCTCATTGGTGGAAAACTAGAACAAAAGTGAAAATAGACAGCTAGCCGCTGAAAAAAAGTATTATGATATGCTCGAATTCTAACTGGGTGCAATAATTGTTTTCGTCCGATTCTTGGAACAGTTTGAGAAGCAATTGGCCCAGTATCAAACAACTTAGATCCAGATGAGAGGCCGAGTTATACAGAATGTCATCTGAACTCAAGATGTTTGCAAATGCGAATCAAATCACACACAGTGCGGTAAGGTTTAGTCCAAACATTACGCCCACGTCTAATGCTTACTGTAATGTTCTGTTTGTCGAATCAGAATCTGTGTTTCTAGTGTAGTAAAGTCTTGCTAATGCAACAATATACAGTAGAACCACTCTAATGTGACCACTTAATGAATAAATATACCTGTCTTTATAAGCAGGTGGTTGCTTAATTCAGGAAGAAAGTTAAGCAGAAAGCTCCTATAGGAGCTTTCTGCCTCATTTTCATCCTGCATTAAGCTTCCATCTGCCTCTGCCATTGTGAAATATGCCCCTTTTTGCTGGTCGCATTAGAGGGGTTTTACTATAGTCTATTTATTTATGCGTCTTTAAAGGTAGGTGGTTGCTTAATTCAGGGCAAAAGTAATGCAGAAAACTCCTATATGAGCTTTCTGCATAACGTTGGTCCTGCACTAAGCTACCATCTGTTTTAAGAGTCCACAAGTATACTTCTTTTAACATTTAGCCTGTTGTGGGCGGATGAGTGGATACCTATGCAAACAGTTTGCATCCAGATGAGACGCAGAGTAACTCGGCGTCTCATCATGATCCAAACTGTTTGATACACTGATTTCATTTGGTAGACACATTGATTATAGCTTGAAATTTGAAAATGTAGTATGGGAAATATTCTGTAAAATTAATTTGCCCAGCAGGCTAAAGGTTAAGTAGTCGTAGGCAAGGGATTAATCGTTGTAACAAAAGGTCAAAATGACGTTTAGTCAGATATTTCTGTAGGCTGAATGTTAATTAGTTCAGCAGACACATACAATTATTGCTTGCACTTTTTGTAAAACTTGCACTTTCTTGCAAAGATTCCCGGACAAAAAATTGCACTTTATGATTTTCCGAGTTTTATTATTAAGCGGTAAGTATAACAAACACATTTAAAGGCACTGACTCTAAATTACCTTTGCAAACAGTTTGGATCAAGATTAGAGGTTGATTTACCAGGTGTCTCGTCAGAATTCAAACATTGCTACACTGATTATGTGACTCATATGAAACAAACAGAATCGTCATCGAAATATGAAAACGAAACCATTTGTTCGGCACACTTTTATAAACATACCAATGGTCGATACAAAACATTAATTGAGACGAACCGATCGCATACGTGTAGGTTATCTCCGTAAATACCGGTTAAGGTTAACCCTTTCGGCGCCAAATTTCTAATTGTCGTCTGCAATCCAAGTTTGTTAAATCATTCAGTAAAATAAGGAAAATGAGATAAATAAATGCAAATTTCAAAGGAATAAAGCACATATCTAGAAATAAAGATTGAGACAAATAGTGAAGCCCCTGATCAGACGCCGCCTTGAAAAGGCGGCGTCTGATCTGGGGCTGCACTATTTGACGTGGTGCATTTATGCGACTGCGGCGGTGAAAGGGTTAAGTAACTATTTCCCCGCCAAGTCGCATCTGTGAATACCTATGTAAACGGTTTGGATCCAGATGAGACGCCGAGAAATCTGTTACTGGGACTATGTTTTTGAAACAAACATGATGACAAGTAAATACTTGAAATGGTTAGAGGGCGACAATGTTAGAAGACGACAGAATCAAGGCATGTCAATGTTATAGTAGACCCAGTGGGAATACAAATGACTGTAGTATGATCTTGTTAAAAGATATTGTATATAGGTCAGAAGATAGTGAATATTTATTTAACACTTACCTCGTTGTTAAAGCATATTGTCTGCTTAAATCAGGTTAGGATTTAGACCAATTTCGACCACTTCCGGTTTGCATAGAGTGTCAAACAGCTTGGATCCTAATGAGACGCCGACTTTTATTTGGCGTCCCATCTGGAAAAAGACTGCGTGCAAATGCGAGTCAACTCTAGGGTTAACATAATGAATTGTTATTGATATGCGTTATTTCCCATCCGATGTTGTACTGGAATGTAAATATCCGTAAATGCCAGGCCAAGGTTAGCACTTTAGCTGCCAACTAGTGTCGTCTGCAGCATTTATCGTCTGCTACACTATCCGTCAGTTTATTTTCTTCAGCTTTATTTTAAAACATTATCACAGTAATAAAACGTTTGGATTCTAATGAGACGCCGAGTTACTCAGCTTCTCATCTCGACTAAAATTATTTGCATAGGCAATCACATATGCGACATTTGCAGCGAAAATAGATCGACTAAGTTCGTATACAACAATTGTCTTATTTTCTTGTAAATAATAATGATGACTTCTGTCTATACAAGTCACGCGATATATAATATTTCCTTGAATTATTATTGATGCGCATTTATTTCCCGTAATGCACCCCACACTGTAGTCAGACTAACATTGTTTCTTTTAACATTACCTCGTAGGCTATTTTTAGATACAACCTCTTTGTATAAATCTACCGAAAAGGAGCTTTAATTAGAGAAATAGACATTTTAGAATTTTAAGGAACTTTGAAACCATTGTGATAAATAGAGCAATAGCTCCTATAGGAGCAACTGCTCTATTTATCACAATGGTTTAAAAACCACATAATTTTAAAATTCTACTTTTCTATAGTTAATGTTTCTTTTCGGAAGATTTTTTAAAACGATTTGGTCTAAATATAGTCTAGGAGGGAATAAGTTAAGAAATACAGAATAATAGGTTAGTGCCGTAGATGGGACGCCTTTATCCGACGAGGGGAGAAAACGTTGAGGCGAGGCTTGCCGAACCTCAACTGTTTTCTCTCCGAGTCGGATAAAGGCGTCCCATCTACGGCACTAACCTATTATTCTATTTATCCAGTCAATTTAGTTATATCTTTTTACATAGACTCATAAAACATACAAATATTGATATTATTTGCATTGAAAATGCGGTTTTTCGATCAACGGACCTCCCTTTTCATTTCCGTTCTAAAGACGTAAACAATGAGCTGCCGCAGAGGAAAATAGTTTCGATACTTACAATACAAGACGGGAAAACGTGCTTGAATTTGAAAAATAAGATCATTTGAATCGAGAGTCGATATGTTAATTCAAACAGACATGGTTATTATTCTACCGGAGGCTCTACATGCAAATTCGAGTTCCGTCGTCTCGGTTTCTATCTTTAGATAGGGCTAACGTCACTCGTCAATGGAACTGAACAGGCTATATTTAGGTCTATGACCATCACCGCCCTTTTAAGAGTTTATCGATTAAATTATCATAAGAGTGATAAATGTTTTAATGAAGTTTTATTGTTTTATTTTATTATTTTTTTAAAAACGCGTCAATATAGTAGCATGGTAACTTTATATACATCTTAAATTTCGCTTACAGTATGTCTGGCCCGATAGCAGTGGTTACGATGGTCGCTTATCGTGCAGACAGCCCAGGTTCGATTCTCACCACTGACAATTGTTTTTCTCTTTTTCCTTTCTATCATTTTTTTAAATGACAGTTCGGGTTTTTACTTGGATACTTAATGATAATTATCCATATTAAGTGTTTTTTCTTTCAATTTAATACGTTATTTTTGGTAAAACAATTTTGAAGAAAAATTAAAAATAGTTCCTGTTGTAAGAAGAAATTCCTACACCTACTATACAAATAAACCTCTACTGTACGTATAAACTTAGGTTTATTATGCCACCCCTTTATTACGTCACTAGCGGCTGTAGCGACGGGATAAAAGAGATATAGTAAAACCTCAATTATTCGAATTTTCGTTATAAACGAATTTAGACCCTTTAAGGCAGGTGGCTGCTTAATGCATGATGAAAGTCATGCAGAAAGCTCCTAGAGGAGCTTTCTGTATGACTTTCACCATGCATTAAGCTGCCACCTGTCTTAAAGATCGATAATAATACGTATTTTAGTGTTCGGATAATCGAGGTTTTACTGTATCTGTTTATTTTACATGAAGGTGGTTCCTTTTAATGCACAATGGACTGTATAACAGTAGAGCCTGTCTTAAACGATCATCCAAAAGAAGTCAAATTATAGGTATACAAGGCAGCTGTAGGGCAGCTGGTAGCTTAATGCAGGGCAAAGTAGGAGCTTTCTGCATTACGTTTGGCATTGAGTAATAAACTGTTTGCTTTTAACCCATTACCTCATGGGCTATTATTAGATACAACCTCTTTGAATTAATCTACTGAAAAGGAGCTTACTTAGAGAAAAAGAACATGTTAGAATTTTGTAGTCTGAAACCATTGTGATAATTTATCACAGTGGTTTCAACAGGTTACTTTTGCAGAGACGTCAAAAGGCGTCAATATGAGGGAATGGGTTTAACGACTCAACAAATGAATCACCGCTTACGACGGGTTCTGTTGTATTAAAACAAACCTGGAGTGCAACATGAAACTCCGAATGTAATCTTTTAGGACAGGCTCTTCTGTACTAAGATTTGAATCACACAGAGAAACATTTCCTTTCGTCGCAGATATAATGGTAAACATCACTGTACTAATATAAAATTACACCTATCTTCAAAGTAAGATCAATGCACCAATTATCTATTCAATTTCCCCTAGAATTGAGAAACCGGGAAGCAACGCTGTCATTAGCTTAAGCCAAAATCATTCCAAAAAGTCATTAGTCTGTCATTTGTTAACTTTATACTCCATTAATACGCATTGTACGCGTTTGCAAATAGAGTAGACCAGGACTAGATGGCTGAGGCGCATAAAACATATACCTTATAATTATACAGTGTCTACCATGGCAAAAACATATGCCATTTTAAACCTTCATCTGATACATGTTAATGGTGTCTACGTGTATATGTCTTACACGAGTATCTAGAAAGTGAAGGGCTAAAGGAGTACAAGATAATTACTTTGGATAAATGAGGTGGTAAACGTATCGTAAACGTACGGGCGGTCCACATAGCTACAGGGTAAAATTCTTGCTCATTCGATCTAGAAACCTTTTCGATATTTTTTATTAACAAGACATCTTATTAAGCCTTCGCTTGCTATTCACGTCAATATACCTACCTGTAAATAGTGAAGACCCAGATGAGACAGCTCCTGCAGGAGCTGTTTCATCAGGGTCTGCACTATTTACAGGTTGATTGTGCAACCAGTGCACTCCACAGCAGTGATTGCATAGCGAAATACTTGTACACAGTGAATATATATGTAATTATACAACAGGGCATGGGTAAAGAAGGAGAAATGTATTTTAAAATTCAGCAAAAGAAGGGTTACGCCTAAATTGCAGGGCAGATACAAAATGGCAGTGTTATATCGTCGTTAATATACCTTACTGTATGGATCACGGTAGTAAAATTTGACCTTTTTATAAATTGCACAGGTTCGGAATCTCATATATATAATATTTAATCCTTTGAATGCGCAATGTTTAGTGTAGTTCCAGATGGCTCCTAGTGGAATCCTTTGATCAGGGTATCCACTGTTTTTTATTCCAAGCAAGCTAGCTAGTTTAACCCTTTCCCTTATGTAAGCGAATTTTCGCGCATATGCAAACAGAGTAGACCCATATCAAGCGGCTCCAACAGAGGCCGTCTGATCAGGGTCTCCTCTGATTGCGTATGGTGTAATACAGATCTGATTCTACAGATTCTGCCTGAGTCAAAATGTACTGTTTTCATTATGCAATTATAAAAAACAATCTTATTAACCCTTTCGCTGCCAATGCCGGATCTGTGATTACCTATGCAAACAGTTTGGATCCAGATGAGAAGCCGAGTTACTCGGCGTCTCATCAGGATCCAAACTGTTTGTTACTGTTACTATGTTTTTGAAACAAAAATGAAGAAAATCCAAAGAATGAAAAATTGTAGCAGACGACAAAGTTAGCAGACGACAGAGTTTGGCAGCGAAAGGGTTAATGTTCATGACAACATTATTTCTTACATGAATATACAACAGGGAAGGGGTTAAGCCTCCATTTTTGAGTATACTCTCTAGTTAAAAACTGATGGACTATTTCACTCTGAAAATTCAGCATTGAACTGGTTACAGTCATAGTTTTCTTTGTACTCAGATTTGAAAGGCTACACTCTCTAAAATAAGAAGGCTTTACCTCAGATTAGTTCCCTATGTTACAGAGCACCAGGAAGTCTGATTCACATAACCTATGCTGTAATAATGCATTAATACTTTGAATTTAGTCCATCACTGATTAATAGTGGCGTTCATTCAGTAAAACGTCAGTAAAGACAAATTTCGCATGATAAACAGTGCGAGCCCCGATCAGAGAATGCGATCGAATGAAATTGCTTTATGTTCGATCTGTCCTAAAATATAATCAAAGTACTGACAGTACTGAAGGTTTCGGACATAATGTATATCATATTGATTGTTTGCTGTTAATTTTTCTGAAAATCATGTCAGTAGTTTGGAAGACATTTAAAGAATTGTTTTATGAACATGTCACATACAGGGCGATTCCAATAGCTCATCTTGCCACTTTGTGCCAATAGAGCCAAAATTGATAGTTTATGTAGTAAAGAGCCATCACTCCGTTATTTGAAAGTAAGGGTCAAGTCAAGTCGTGCTTAGCATAATAGAATTAACGATTTCACCATTATCGTTGAATGAGAACACTGTAGGTCTAGACTGGACCCCGGATGATTCTGGCCATTACTTGGTCAGTACCAAACATATGCAAGAAATGTCTGATTTATAAAAACACTAATTTCCTTAACCCTTTCCCTGTTCTATGTTTATTCCAAATTTCAATACCTACTGAATATTTATGGACAAAATAGTTACAATGAAATATGAAAAGTGGCCATTAGTAGCCATTTAAGAAAGTAAAGAAAAAAAGAAAGAAAGAGTAGCCTATATATATATATATATATATATAAGTGTGTAGGCAAAAGGGGCATTTAACTCAGAATCCGACAACAATATATCGGACTTTTGTAAATACCACATGGAACTTTCAAAATCCGACGACCTTATGTCGGACTTCTGTTGTAAAAAAACACCATGCTGTTTGAACAAAGGCTTTTGGATTGACAGTAGGTAGTTGGTAAAATCTATTCATTTTATACTTGGAGATTTCATGAAAAATGGGTCTGTATAATTTGCATATTAAGTATGTACGTTCACTAGTCGTTGTTGCTTTTCACACCTTTGTAGAGTTTAAATAGAACCATGTAACAAAACCAAATGCAAATAGAAAAAAGATTCTAATATATATTTTATTCTTTATCTTTTTTGATATTCTTTTCTCTAAATACATTTTAAAGCAAACAAACTAGAAAACATAAGCATGCCTCTCGAAACTTGTTATGGACTTTTTAAAGCATTATGCTATATTAACATACAGTCCTGGTGTCAATAGTATGCATTTCGATGAAACGTAGAGGCAGGATCCAGACTTTGTGCTAGGACAACTATGAATTCGAAAGTACCATGTTCAATTTAAAATTGTCACCTGCTCATTATTTTGTGTATTGCATATATAACTATTTATATTCAATTAGTCTATGATTTGCATACTTTTATTTTAAAATTGTCAAACATCTAGGATCCTGATCACAGACCGACACACACAATGTACAACTGGCAATTAGGTCACGATAACCTGCATAATATTTGATATCTTAAGTTGTTTCAAAAGGAATTACTGCACAGTTCAAACTGACTATAAAAAATTCCCTGAGAATTTGAACAATAATTAAATCAACAAAAACAATAGTTTAAAAAAGTACATGTATATAGACACAGAGCGCAAATGGAACGGATCCATGTAAGAAACTTGATTCTCACATACCTTCCCTTATCTCCGAGTTAGAACAACAGGTTAAGATTTCCTTATCTGTAACACGTGTAAGATCACTTTAGAACGTATGACGTCATATATGACGCCAAGCCATGGAAAGCTATGTTTACATGTCATTTAAATGGCGAAAATACACTTTTTTGATATGTGAGAAAAAGAATCTGATGCTCGTTGGCTTTTAAGATCACATGTTCCTAAACTCACCATGAAAATGTTATTAAGCTCGCCAAGGCTCGCTTAATGACATTTTCTAAGGCTTGTTTAGGAACATGTGATCTTAAAAGACAACTCGCAACAGATCCTCTATTTCCTGTTCTATGTTTATTCCAAATTTCAATACCTACTGAATATTCATGAACAAAGTAGTTATAATGAAACTTGAAAAGTGGAAATGAGTAGGCATTTAAGAAAGGAATGAAAAAATCTTTCAAATTCCATTAGCCAACAGAGCAGACCCTGATCAGACGACTTCTATAGGAGTCATCAGATCTGGGTCTACTCTGTTTACAAACGCGTGAAAAAATATTTATATGAAGGAAAGGGTTAAGCGTTCTAGCACCCAAGCTCTCCTCTCTACCAGTTTGTACAGCTGAATAAGTCAGTTTGGAAACATTTTTGCAACTTTAGATTAAACAGACATGATAGCAAATAGTGAAAACCCTTCAAACGAGCCCATTAAGGAGGTGTTTGATCTGGGTCTGCCCTATTTGCATTAGTGTGTTTGTCAAAATACCTAGGGTAATTAGGGTATCACTTGTTAATCTCTGAAATACATTCAAAAATATAGATTTGTCACCTTTTACAATACAGTAAAACCCCTCTTAACCCGACTTCTAGTAGATAAGAATTTAGAAACTTTTTAGGCAGGTGGCTGCTTAATGCAGGGTGAAAGTCATGCCGAGGAGCTTTCTGCATTATTTTCATCCTGCATTAAGCTGCCACCTGTCTCCAAGACTGATATTTATACTGAATTTAAAGTCTGGTTTAGAGGGGTTTTACCGTACATGTATTTTTGAAATTCTATTTCTTTCAAACCAGATCTTAGCAACAACGTCGCACGACCATTGGTAAAATTCATCAGGAAACATTGTAATGTCGCAATGGAATCGAATTTCTGCATTTGAATTTTGATCTACCCTAGAAATAGTACCATTGATGTTCGATATTTCATAGTAGTTCACAAAATGTTGAAAGTGTATCGAAATATCAACCGTGGCTGTAATAATCAAATAATTCTTTTCGGTTATGTGTCCATTTCATGTACCTCCAACAATTCTATATTGTTCTGCAAAATCTAACAATTATGTTACTTTGGTCTACCTAACTATTACAACGGTGAAATGGGCTGTTCCAAAATTCAAACAAGTCAAGCTAAAATGAGCTTATGGTTAATATTTAGGGACTTTTCCAAACAATAGTGTAACACGACAAACCGTGCAGACCCTGATTAGAGGGCTTCTCTATGAGTCTTCTTACCTGGGTCTCCTCTGTTTGCAAATGGCATAAGTGACTAGGCAAAAAGTGCATTTAACTCAGAATCCGACAACAATATATCAGACTTTTGTAAATACCACAGGAAGGGTATGGGACTTTCAGAATCCGACGACCTTATGTCGGACTACTGTTGTAAAAAGACACCATGCTGTTTGAACAAAGGCGTTTGGATTGACAGTAGGTCATTGGTAAAATCTATTCATTTTATACTTGGAGATTTCATGAAAAATGGGTCTGTATAATTTGCATATTAAGTATGTACGTTCACTAGTCGTTGTTGCTTTTCACACCTTTGTAGCGTTTAAATAGAACCATGTAACACTTATATATTGGGACCCAAGCGGTGGCCGAGGGGAAAGAGCTGCGTCTATGAATCTCTAGGTCCTTGGTTCGAATCCCGTCAAAACCAAATATATTCTAATATATTTTTTATTCTTTATTTTTTTGATATTCTTTTCTCTAAATACATTTTAAAGCAAACAAACTAGAAAACATAAGCATGCCTCTCGAAACTTGTTATGGACTTTTTAAAGCATTATGCCATATTAACATACAGTCCTGGTGTCAATAGTATGCATTTCGATGAAACGTAGAGGCAGGATCCAGACTTTGTGCTAGGACAACTATGAATTCGAAAGTACCATGTTCAATTTAAAATTGTCACCTGCTCATTATTTTGTGTATTGCATATATAACTATTTATATTCAATTAGTCTATGATTTGCATAGTTTTATTTTAAAATTGTCAAACATCTAGGATCCTGATCACAGACCGACACACACAATGTACAACTGGCAATTAGGTCACGATAACCTGCATAATATTTGATAACTTAGTTTGTTTCAAAAGGAATTACTGCACAGTTCAAACTGACTATAAAAAATTCCCTGAGAATTTGAACAATAATTAAATCAACAAAAACAATAGTTTAAAAAAGTACATGTATATAGACACAGAGCGCAAATGGAACGGATCCATGTAAGAAACTTGATTCCTGTTCTATGTTTATTCCAAATTTCAATACCTACTGAATATTCATGAACAAAGTAGTTATAATGAAACATGAAAAGTGGAAATGAGTAGGCATTTAAGAAAGGAATGAAAAATTCTTTCAAATTCCATTAGCCAACAGAGCAGACCCTGATCAGACGACTTCTATAGGAGTCATCAGATCTGGGTCTACTCTGTTTACAAACGCGTGAAAAAATATTTATATGAAGGAAAGGGTTAAGCGTTCTAGCACCCAAGCTCTCCTCTCTACCAGTTTGTACAGCTGAATAAGTCAGTTTGGAAACATTTTTGCAACTTTAGATTAAACAGACATGATAGCAAATAGTGAAAACCCTTCAAACGAGCCCATTAAGGAGGTGTTTGATCTGGGTCTGCCCTATTTGCATTAGTGTGTTTGTCAAAATACCTAGGGTAATTAGGGTATCACTTGTTAATCTCTGAAATACATTCAAAAATATAGATTTGTCACCTTTTACAATACAGTAAAACCCCTCTTAACCCGACTTCTAGTAGATAAGAATTTAGAAACTTTTTAGGCAGGTGGCTGCTTAATGCAGGGTGAAAGTCATGCCGAGGAGCTTTCTGCATTATTTTCATCCTGCATTAAGCTGCCACCTGTCTCCAAGACTGATATTTATACTGAATTTAAAGTCTGGTTTAGAGGGGTTTTACCGTACATGTATTTTTGAAATTCTATTTCTTTCAAACCAGATCTTAGCAACAACGTCGCACGACCATTGGTAAAATTCATCAGGAAACATTGTAATGTCGCAATGGAATCGAATTTCTGCATTTGAATTTTGATCTACCCTAGAAATAGTACCATTGATGTTCGATATTTCATAGTAGTTCACAAAATGTTGAAAGTGTATCGAAATATCAACCGTGGCTGTAATAATCAAATAATTATTTTCGGTTATGTGTCCATTTCATGTACCTCCAACAATTCTATATTGTTCTGCAAAATCTAACAATTATGTTACTTTGGTCTACCTAACTATTACAACGGTGAAATGGGCTGTTCCAAAATTCAAACAAGTCAAGCTAAAATGAGCTTATGGTTAATATTTAGGGACTTTTCCAAACAATAGTGTAACACGACAAACCGTGCAGACCCTGATTAGAGGGCTTCTCTATGAGCCTTCTTACCTGGGTCTCCTCTGTTTGCAAATGGCATAAGTGACTAGGCAAAAAGTGCATTTAACTCAGAATCCGACAACAATATATCAGACTTTTGTAAATACCACAGGAAGGGTATGGGACTTTCAGAATCCGACGACCTTATGTCGGACTACTGTTGTAAAAAGACACCATGCTGTTTGAACAAAGGCGTTTGGATTGACAGTATGTCATTGGTAAAATCTATTCATTTTATACTTGGAGATTTCATGAAAAATGGGTCTGTATAATTTGCATATTAAGTATGTACGTTCACTAGTCGTTGTTGCTTTTCACACCTTTGTAGCGTTTAAATAGAACCATGTAACACTTATATATTGGGACCCAAGCGGTGGCCGAGGGGAAAGAGCTGCGTCTATGAATCTCTAGGTCCTTGGTTCGAATCCCGTCAAAACCAAATATATTCTAATATATTTTTTATTCTTTATTTTTTTGATATTCTTTTCTCTAAATACATTTTAAAGCAAACAAACTAGAAAACATAAGCATGCCTCTCGAAACTTGTTATGGACTTTTTAAAGCATTAGGCCATATTAACATACAGTCCTGATGTCAATAGTATGCATTTCGATGAAACGTAGAGGCAGGATCCAGACTTTGTGCTAGGACAACTATGAATTCGAAAGTACCATGTTCAATTTAAAATTGTCACCTGCTCATTATTTTGTGTATTGCATATATAACTATTTATATTCAATTAGTCTATGATTTGCATAGTTTTATTTTAAAATTGTCAAACATCTAGGATCCTGATCACAGACCGACACACACAATGTACAACTGGCAATTAGGTCACGATAACCTGCATAATATTTGATAACTTAGTTTGTTTCAAAAGGAATTACTGCACAGTTCAAACTGACTATAAAAAATTCCCTGAGAATTTGAACAATAATTAAATCAACAAAAACAATAGTTTAAAAAAGTACATGTATATAGACACAGAGCGCAAATGGAACGGATCCATGTAAGAAACTTGATTCCTGTTCTATGTTTATTCCAAATTTCAATACCTACTGAATATTCATGAACAAAGTAGTTATAATGAAACATGAAAAGTGGAAATGAGTAGGCATTTAAGAAAGGAATGAAAAATTCTTTCAAATTCCATTAGCCAACAGAGCAGACCCTGATCAGACGACTTCTATAGGAGTCATCAGATCTGGGTCTACTCTGTTTACAAACGCGTGAAAAAATATTTATATGAAGGAAAGGGTTAAGCGTTCTAGCACCCAAGCTCTCCTCTCTACCAGTTTGTACAGCTGAATAAGTCAGTTTGGAAACATTTTTGCAACTTTAGATTAAACAGACATGATAGCAAATAGTGAAAACCCTTCAAACGAGCCCATTAAGGAGGTGTTTGATCTGGGTCTGCCCTATTTGCATTAGTGTGTTTGTCAAAATACCTAGGGTAATTAGGGTATCACTTGTTAATCTCTGAAATACATTCAAAAATATAGATTTGTCACCTTTTACAATACAGTAAAACCCCTCTTAACCCGACTTCTAGTAGATAAGAATTTAGAAACTTTTTAGGCAGGTGGCTGCTTAATGCAGGGTGAAAGTCATGCCGAGGAGCTTTCTGCATTATTTTCATCCTGCATTAAGCTGCCACCTGTCTCCAAGACTGATATTTATACTGAATTTAAAGTCTGGTTTAGAGGGGTTTTACCGTACATGTATTTTTGAAATTCTATTTCTTTCAAACCAGATCTTAGCAACAACGTCGCACGACCATTGGTAAAATTCATCAGGAAACATTGTAATGTCGCAATGGAATCGAATTTCTGCATTTGAATTTTGATCTACCCTAGAAATAGTACCATTGATGTTCGATATTTCATAGTAGTTCACAAAATGTTGAAAGTGTATCGAAATATCAACCGTGGCTGTAATAATCAAATAATTCTTTTCGGTTATGTGTCCATTTCATGTACCTCCAACAATTCTATATTGTTCTGCAAAATCTAACAATTATGTTACTTTGGTCTACCTAACTATTACAACGGTGAAATGGGCTGTTCCAAAATTCAAACAAGTCAAGCTAAAATGAGCTTATGGTTAATATTTAGGGACTTTTCCAAACAATAGTGTAACACGACAAACCGTGCAGACCCTGATTAGAGGGCTTCTCTATGAGTCTTCTTACCTGGGTCTCCTCTGTTTGCAAATGGCATAAGTGACTAGGCAAAAAGTGCATTTAACTCAGAATCCGACAACAATATATCAGACTTTTGTAAATACCACAGGAAGGGTATGGGACTTTCAGAATCCGACGACCTTATGTCGGACTACTGTTGTAAAAAGACACCATGCTGTTTGAACAAAGGCGTTTGGATTGACAGTAGGTCATTGGTAAAATCTATTCATTTTATACTTGGAGATTTCATGAAAAATGGGTCTGTATAATTTGCATATTAAGTATGTACGTTCACTAGTCGTTGTTGCTTTTCACACCTTTGTAGCGTTTAAATAGAACCATGTAACACTTATATATTGGGACCCAAGCGGTGGCCGAGGGGAAAGAGCTGCGTCTATGAATCTCTAGGTCCTTGGTTCGAATCCCGTCAAAACCAAATATATTCTAATATATTTTTTATTCTTTATTTTTTTGATATTCTTTTCTCTAAATACATTTTAAAGCAAACAAACTAGAAAACATAAGCATGCCTCTCGAAACTTGTTATGGACTTTTTAAAGCATTATGCCATATTAACATACAGTCCTGGTGTCAATAGTATGCATTTCGATGAAACGTAGAGGCAGGATCCAGACTTTGTGCTAGGACAACTATGAATTCGAAAGTACCATGTTCAATTTAAAATTGTCACCTGCTCATTATTTTGTGTATTGCATATATAACTATTTATATTCAATTAGTCTATGATTTGCATAGTTTTATTTTAAAATTGTCAAACATCTAGGATCCTGATCACAGACCGACACACACAATGTACAACTGGCAATTAGGTCACGATAACCTGCATAATATTTGATAACTTAGTTTGTTTCAAAAGGAATTACTGCACAGTTCAAACTGACTATAAAAAATTCCCTGAGAATTTGAACAATAATTAAATCAACAAAAACAATAGTTTAAAAAAGTACATGTATATAGACACAGAGCGCAAATGGAACGGATCCATGTAAGAAACTTGATTCCTGTTCTATGTTTATTCCAAATTTCAATACCTACTGAATATTCATGAACAAAGTAGTTATAATGAAACATGAAAAGTGGAAATGAGTAGGCATTTAAGAAAGGAATGAAAAATTCTTTCAAATTCCATTAGCCAACAGAGCAGACCCTGATCAGACGACTTCTATAGGAGTCATCAGATCTGGGTCTACTCTGTTTACAAACGCGTGAAAAAATATTTATATGAAGGAAAGGGTTAAGCGTTCTAGCACCCAAGCTCTCCTCTCTACCAGTTTGTACAGCTGAATAAGTCAGTTTGGAAACATTTTTGCAACTTTAGATTAAACAGACATGATAGCAAATAGTGAAAACCCTTCAAACGGGCCCATTAAGGAGGTGTTTGATCTGGGTCTGCCCTATTTGCATTAGTGTGTTTGTCAAAATACCTAGGGTAATTAGGGTATCACTTGTTAATCTCTGAAATACATTCAAAAATATAGATTTGTCACCTTTTACAATACAGTAAAACCCCTCTTAACCCGACTTCTAGTAGATAAGAATTTAGAAACTTTTTAGGCAGGTGGCTGCTTAATGCAGGGTGAAAGTCATGCCGAGGAGCTTTCTGCATTATTTTCATCCTGCATTAAGCTGCCACCTGTCTCCAAGACTGATATTTATACTGAATTTAAAGTCTGGTTTAGAGGGGTTTTACCGTACATGTATTTTTGAAATTCTATTTCTTTCAAACCAGATCTTAGCAACAACGTCGCACGACCATTGGTAAAATTCATCAGGAAACATTGTAATGTCGCAATGGAATCGAATTTCTGCATTTGAATTTTGATCTACCCTAGAAATAGTACCATTGATGTTCGATATTTCATAGTAGTTCACAAAATGTTGAAAGTGTATCGAAATATCAACCGTGGCTGTAATAATCAAATAATTATTTTCGGTTATGTGTCCATTTCATGTACCTCCAACAATTCTATATTGTTCTGCAAAATCTAACAATTATGTTACTTTGGTCTACCTAACTATTACAACGGTGAAATGGGCTGTTCCAAAATTCAAACAAGTCAAGCTAAAATGAGCTTATGGTTAATATTTAGGGACTTTTCCAAACAATAGTGTAACACGACAAACCGTGCAGACCCTGATTAGAGGGCTTCTCTATGAGCCTTCTTACCTGGGTCTCCTCTGTTTGCAAATGGCATAAGTGACTAGGCAAAAAGTGCATTTAACTCAGAATCCGACAACAATATATCAGACTTTTGTAAATACCACAGGAAGGGTATGGGACTTTCAGAATCCGACGACCTTATGTCGGACTACTGTTGTAAAAAGACACCATGCTGTTTGAACAAAGGCGTTTGGATTGACAGTATGTCATTGGTAAAATCTATTCATTTTATACTTGGAGATTTCATGAAAAATGGGTCTGTATAATTTGCATATTAAGTATGTACGTTCACTAGTCGTTGTTGCTTTTCACACCTTTGTAGCGTTTAAATAGAACCATGTAACACTTATATATTGGGACCCAAGCGGTGGCCGAGGGGAAAGAGCTGCGTCTATGAATCTCTAGGTCCTTGGTTCGAATCCCGTCAAAACCAAATATATTCTAATATATTTTTTATTCTTTATTTTTTTGATATTCTTTTCTCTAAATACATTTTAAAGCAAACAAACTAGAAAACATAAGCATGCCTCTCGAAACTTGTTATGGACTTTTTAAAGCATTAGGCCATATTAACATACAGTCCTGATGTCAATAGTATGCATTTCGATGAAACGTAGAGGCAGGATCCAGACTTTGTGCTAGGACAACTATGAATTCGAAAGTACCATGTTCAATTTAAAATTGTCACCTGCTCATTATTTTGTGTATTGCATATATAACTATTTATATTCAATTAGTCTATGATTTGCATAGTTTTATTTTAAAATTGTCAAACATCTAGGATCCTGATCACAGACCGACACACACAATGTACAACTGGCAATTAGGTCACGATAACCTGCATAATATTTGATAACTTAGTTTGTTTCAAAAGGAATTACTGCACAGTTCAAACTGACTATAAAAAATTCCCTGAGAATTTGAACAATAATTAAATCAACAAAAACAATAGTTTAAAAAAGTACATGTATATAGACACAGAGCGCAAATGGAACGGATCCATGTAAGAAACTTGATTCCTGTTCTATGTTTATTCCAAATTTCAATACCTACTGAATATTCATGAACAAAGTAGTTATAATGAAACATGAAAAGTGGAAATGAGTAGGCATTTAAGAAAGGAATGAAAAATTCTTTCAAATTCCATTAGCCAACAGAGCAGACCCTGATCAGACGACTTCTATAGGAGTCATCAGATCTGGGTCTACTCTGTTTACAAACGCGTGAAAAAATATTTATATGAAGGAAAGGGTTAAGCGTTCTAGCACCCAAGCTCTCCTCTCTACCAGTTTGTACAGCTGAATAAGTCAGTTTGGAAACATTTTTGCAACTTTAGATTAAACAGACATGATAGCAAATAGTGAAAACCCTTCAAACGAGCCCATTAAGGAGGTGTTTGATCTGGGTCTGCCCTATTTGCATTAGTGTGTTTGTCAAAATACCTAGGGTAATTAGGGTATCACTTGTTAATCTCTGAAATACATTCAAAAATATAGATTTGTCACCTTTTACAATACAGTAAAACCCCTCTTAACCCGACTTCTAGTAGATAAGAATTTAGAAACTTTTTAGGCAGGTGGCTGCTTAATGCAGGGTGAAAGTCATGCCGAGGAGCTTTCTGCATTATTTTCATCCTGCATTAAGCTGCCACCTGTCTCCAAGACTGATATTTATACTGAATTTAAAGTCTGGTTTAGAGGGGTTTTACCGTACATGTATTTTTGAAATTCTATTTCTTTCAAACCAGATCTTAGCAACAACGTCGCACGACCATTGGTAAAATTCATCAGGAAACATTGTAATGTCGCAATGGAATCGAATTTCTGCATTTGAATTTTGATCTACCCTAGAAATAGTACCATTGATGTTCGATATTTCATAGTAGTTCACAAAATGTTGAAAGTGTATCGAAATATCAACCGTGGCTGTAATAATCAAATAATTCTTTTCGGTTATGTGTCCATTTCATGTACCTCCAACAATTCTATATTGTTCTGCAAAATCTAACAATTATGTTACTTTGGTCTACCTAACTATTACAACGGTGAAATGGGCTGTTCCAAAATTCAAACAAGTCAAGCTAAAATGAGCTTATGGTTAATATTTAGGGACTTTTCCAAACAATAGTGTAACACGACAAACCGTGCAGACCCTGATTAGAGGGCTTCTCTATGAGTCTTCTTACCTGGGTCTCCTCTGTTTGCAAATGGCATAAGTGACTAGGCAAAAAGTGCATTTAACTCAGAATCCGACAACAATATATCAGACTTTTGTAAATACCACAGGAAGGGTATGGGACTTTCAGAATCCGACGACCTTATGTCGGACTACTGTTGTAAAAAGACACCATGCTGTTTGAACAAAGGCGTTTGGATTGACAGTAGGTCATTGGTAAAATCTATTCATTTTATACTTGGAGATTTCATGAAAAATGGGTCTGTATAATTTGCATATTAAGTATGTACGTTCACTAGTCGTTGTTGCTTTTCACACCTTTGTAGCGTTTAAATAGAACCATGTAACACTTATATATTGGGACCCAAGCGGTGGCCGAGGGGAAAGAGCTGCGTCTATGAATCTCTAGGTCCTTGGTTCGAATCCCGTCAAAACCAAATATATTCTAATATATTTTTTATTCTTTATTTTTTTGATATTCTTTTCTCTAAATACATTTTAAAGCAAACAAACTAGAAAACATAAGCATGCCTCTCGAAACTTGTTATGGACTTTTTAAAGCATTATGCCATATTAACATACAGTCCTGGTGTCAATAGTATGCATTTCGATGAAACGTAGAGGCAGGATCCAGACTTTGTGCTAGGACAACTATGAATTCGAAAGTACCATGTTCAATTTAAAATTGTCACCTGCTCATTATTTTGTGTATTGCATATATAACTATTTATATTCAATTAGTCTATGATTTGCATAGTTTTATTTTAAAATTGTCAAACATCTAGGATCCTGATCACAGACCGACACACACAATGTACAACTGGCAATTAGGTCACGATAACCTGCATAATATTTGATAACTTAGTTTGTTTCAAAAGGAATTACTGCACAGTTCAAACTGACTATAAAAAATTCCCTGAGAATTTGAACAATAATTAAATCAACAAAAACAATAGTTTAAAAAAGTACATGTATATAGACACAGAGCGCAAATGGAACGGATCCATGTAAGAAACTTGATTCCTGTTCTATGTTTATTCCAAATTTCAATACCTACTGAATATTCATGAACAAAGTAGTTATAATGAAACATGAAAAGTGGAAATGAGTAGGCATTTAAGAAAGGAATGAAAAATTCTTTCAAATTCCATTAGCCAACAGAGCAGACCCTGATCAGACGACTTCTATAGGAGTCATCAGATCTGGGTCTACTCTGTTTACAAACGCGTGAAAAAATATTTATATGAAGGAAAGGGTTAAGCGTTCTAGCACCCAAGCTCTCCTCTCTACCAGTTTGTACAGCTGAATAAGTCAGTTTGGAAACATTTTTGCAACTTTAGATTAAACAGACATGATAGCAAATAGTGAAAACCCTTCAAACGAGCCCATTAAGGAGGTGTTTGATCTGGGTCTGCCCTATTTGCATTAGTGTGTTTGTCAAAATACCTAGGGTAATTAGGGTATCACTTGTTAATCTCTGAAATACATTCAAAAATATAGATTTGTCACCTTTTACAATACAGTAAAACCCCTCTTAACCCGACTTCTAGTAGATAAGAATTTAGAAACTTTTTAGGCAGGTGGCTGCTTAATGCAGGGTGAAAGTCATGCCGAGGAGCTTTCTGCATTATTTTCATCCTGCATTAAGCTGCCACCTGTCTCCAAGACTGATATTTATACTGAATTTAAAGTCTGGTTTAGAGGGGTTTTACCGTACATGTATTTTTGAAATTCTATTTCTTTCAAACCAGATCTTAGCAACAACGTCGCACGACCATTGGTAAAATTCATCAGGAAACATTGTAATGTCGCAATGGAATCGAATTTCTGCATTTGAATTTTGATCTACCCTAGAAATAGTACCATTGATGTTCGATATTTCATAGTAGTTCACAAAATGTTGAAAGTGTATCGAAATATCAACCGTGGCTGTAATAATCAAATAATTATTTTCGGTTATGTGTCCATTTCATGTACCTCCAACAATTCTATATTGTTCTGCAAAATCTAACAATTATGTTACTTTGGTCTACCTAACTATTACAACGGTGAAATGGGCTGTTCCAAAATTCAAACAAGTCAAGCTAAAATGAGCTTATGGTTAATATTTAGGGACTTTTCCAAACAATAGTGTAACACGACAAACCGTGCAGACCCTGATTAGAGGGCTTCTCTATGAGCCTTCTTACCTGGGTCTCCTCTGTTTGCAAATGGCATAAGTGACTAGGCAAAAAGTGCATTTAACTCAGAATCCGACAACAATATATCAGACTTTTGTAAATACCACAGGAAGGGTATGGGACTTTCAGAATCCGACGACCTTATGTCGGACTACTGTTGTAAAAAGACACCATGCTGTTTGAACAAAGGCGTTTGGATTGACAGTATGTCATTGGTAAAATCTATTCATTTTATACTTGGAGATTTCATGAAAAATGGGTCTGTATAATTTGCATATTAAGTATGTACGTTCACTAGTCGTTGTTGCTTTTCACACCTTTGTAGCGTTTAAATAGAACCATGTAACACTTATATATTGGGACCCAAGCGGTGGCCGAGGGGAAAGAGCTGCGTCTATGAATCTCTAGGTCCTTGGTTCGAATCCCGTCAAAACCAAATATATTCTAATATATTTTTTATTCTTTATTTTTTTGATATTCTTTTCTCTAAATACATTTTAAAGCAAACAAACTAGAAAACATAAGCATGCCTCTCGAAACTTGTTATGGACTTTTTAAAGCATTAGGCCATATTAACATACAGTCCTGATGTCAATAGTATGCATTTCGATGAAACGTAGAGGCAGGATCCAGACTTTGTGCTAGGACAACTATGAATTCGAAAGTACCATGTTCAATTTAAAATTGTCACCTGCTCATTATTTTGTGTATTGCATATATAACTATTTATATTCAATTAGTCTATGATTTGCATAGTTTTATTTTAAAATTGTCAAACATCTAGGATCCTGATCACAGACCGACACACACAATGTACAACTGGCAATTAGGTCACGATAACCTGCATAATATTTGATAACTTAGTTTGTTTCAAAAGGAATTACTGCACAGTTCAAACTGACTATAAAAAATTCCCTGAGAATTTGAACAATAATTAAATCAACAAAAACAATAGTTTAAAAAAGTACATGTATATAGACACAGAGCGCAAATGGAACGGATCCATGTAAGAAACTTGATTCCTGTTCTATGTTTATTCCAAATTTCAATACCTACTGAATATTCATGAACAAAGTAGTTATAATGAAACATGAAAAGTGGAAATGAGTAGGCATTTAAGAAAGGAATGAAAAATTCTTTCAAATTCCATTAGCCAACAGAGCAGACCCTGATCAGACGACTTCTATAGGAGTCATCAGATCTGGGTCTACTCTGTTTACAAACGCGTGAAAAAATATTTATATGAAGGAAAGGGTTAAGCGTTCTAGCACCCAAGCTCTCCTCTCTACCAGTTTGTACAGCTGAATAAGTCAGTTTGGAAACATTTTTGCAACTTTAGATTAAACAGACATGATAGCAAATAGTGAAAACCCTTCAAACGAGCCCATTAAGGAGGTGTTTGATCTGGGTCTGCCCTATTTGCATTAGTGTGTTTGTCAAAATACCTAGGGTAATTAGGGTATCACTTGTTAATCTCTGAAATACATTCAAAAATATAGATTTGTCACCTTTTACAATACAGTAAAACCCCTCTTAACCCGACTTCTAGTAGATAAGAATTTAGAAACTTTTTAGGCAGGTGGCTGCTTAATGCAGGGTGAAAGTCATGCCGAGGAGCTTTCTGCATTATTTTCATCCTGCATTAAGCTGCCACCTGTCTCCAAGACTGATATTTATACTGAATTTAAAGTCTGGTTTAGAGGGGTTTTACCGTACATGTATTTTTGAAATTCTATTTCTTTCAAACCAGATCTTAGCAACAACGTCGCACGACCATTGGTAAAATTCATCAGGAAACATTGTAATGTCGCAATGGAATCGAATTTCTGCATTTGAATTTTGATCTACCCTAGAAATAGTACCATTGATGTTCGATATTTCATAGTAGTTCACAAAATGTTGAAAGTGTATCGAAATATCAACCGTGGCTGTAATAATCAAATAATTATTTTCGGTTATGTGTCCATTTCATGTACCTCCAACAATTCTATATTGTTCTGCAAAATCTAACAATTATGTTACTTTGGTCTACCTAACTATTACAACGGTGAAATGGGCTGTTCCAAAATTCAAACAAGTCAAGCTAAAATGAGCTTATGGTTAATATTTAGGGACTTTTCCAAACAATAGTGTAACACGACAAACCGTGCAGACCCTGATTAGAGGGCTTCTCTATGAGTCTTCTTACCTGGGTCTCCTCTGTTTGCAAATGGCATAAGTGACTAGGCAAAAAGTGCATTTAACTCAGAATCCGACAACAATATATCAGACTTTTGTAAATACCACAGGAAGGGTATGGGACTTTCAGAATCCGACGACCTTATGTCGGACTACTGTTGTAAAAAGACACCATGCTGTTTGAACAAAGGCGTTTGGATTGACAGTAGGTCATTGGTAAAATCTATTCATTTTATACTTGGAGATTTCATGAAAAATGGGTCTGTATAATTTGCATATTAAGTATGTACGTTCACTAGTCGTTGTTGCTTTTCACACCTTTGTAGCGTTTAAATAGAACCATGTAACACTTATATATTGGGACCCAAGCGGTGGCCGAGGGGAAAGAGCTGCGTCTATGAATCTCTAGGTCCTTGGTTCGAATCCCGTCAAAACCAAATATATTCTAATATATTTTTTATTCTTTATTTTTTTGATATTCTTTTCTCTAAATACATTTTAAAGCAAACAAACTAGAAAACATAAGCATGCCTCTCGAAACTTGTTATGGACTTTTTAAAGCATTATGCCATATTAACATACAGTCCTGGTGTCAATAGTATGCATTTCGATGAAACGTAGAGGCAGGATCCAGACTTTGTGCTAGGACAACTATGAATTCGAAAGTACCATGTTCAATTTAAAATTGTCACCTGCTCATTATTTTGTGTATTGCATATATAACTATTTATATTCAATTAGTCTATGATTTGCATAGTTTTATTTTAAAATTGTCAAACATCTAGGATCCTGATCACAGACCGACACACACAATGTACAACTGGCAATTAGGTCACGATAACCTGCATAATATTTGATAACTTAGTTTGTTTCAAAAGGAATTACTGCACAGTTCAAACTGACTATAAAAAATTCCCTGAGAATTTGAACAATAATTAAATCAACAAAAACAATAGTTTAAAAAAGTACATGTATATAGACACAGAGCGCAAATGGAACGGATCCATGTAAGAAACTTGATTCCTGTTCTATGTTTATTCCAAATTTCAATACCTACTGAATATTCATGAACAAAGTAGTTATAATGAAACATGAAAAGTGGAAATGAGTAGGCATTTAAGAAAGGAATGAAAAATTCTTTCAAATTCCATTAGCCAACAGAGCAGACCCTGATCAGACGACTTCTATAGGAGTCATCAGATCTGGGTCTACTCTGTTTACAAACGCGTGAAAAAATATTTATATGAAGGAAAGGGTTAAGCGTTCTAGCACCCAAGCTCTCCTCTCTACCAGTTTGTACAGCTGAATAAGTCAGTTTGGAAACATTTTTGCAACTTTAGATTAAACAGACATGATAGCAAATAGTGAAAACCCTTCAAACGGGCCCATTAAGGAGGTGTTTGATCTGGGTCTGCCCTATTTGCATTAGCGTGTTTGTCAAAATACCTAGGGTAATTAGGGTATCACTTGTTAATCTCTGAAATACATTCAAAAATATAGATTTGTCACCTTTTACAATACAGTAAAACCCCTCTTAACCCGACTTCTAGTAGATAAGAATTTAGAAACTTTTTAGGCAGGTGGCTGCTTAATGCAGGGTGAAAGTCATGCCGAGGAGCTTTCTGCATTATTTTCATCCTGCATTAAGCTGCCACCTGTCTCCAAGACTGATATTTATACTGAATTTAAAGTCTGGTTTAGAGGGGTTTTACCGTACATGTATTTTTGAAATTCTATTTCTTTCAAACCAGATCTTAGCAACAACGTCGCACGACCATTGGTAAAATTCATCAGGAAACATTGTAATGTCGCAATGGAATCGAATTTCTGCATTTGAATTTTGATCTACCCTAGAAATAGTACCATTGATGTTCGATATTTCATAGTAGTTCACAAAATGTTGAAAGTGTATCGAAATATCAACCGTGGCTGTAATAATCAAATAATTCTTTTCGGTTATGTGTCCATTTCATGTACCTCCAACAATTCTATATTGTTCTGCAAAATCTAACAATTATGTTACTTTGGTCTACCTAACTATTACAACGGTGAAATGGGCTGTTCCAAAATTCAAACAAGTCAAGCTAAAATGAGCTTATGGTTAATATTTAGGGACTTTTCCAAACAATAGTGTAACACGACAAACCGTGCAGACCCTGATTAGAGGGCTTCTCTATGAGCCTTCTTACCTGGGTCTCCTCTGTTTGCAAATGGCATAAGTGACTAGGCAAAAAGTGCATTTAACTCAGAATCCGACAACAATATATCAGACTTTTGTAAATACCACAGGAAGGGTATGGGACTTTCAGAATCCGACGACCTTATGTCGGACTACTGTTGTAAAAAGACACCATGCTGTTTGAACAAAGGCGTTTGGATTGACAGTATGTCATTGGTAAAATCTATTCATTTTATACTTGGAGATTTCATGAAAAATGGGTCTGTATAATTTGCATATTAAGTATGTACGTTCACTAGTCGTTGTTGCTTTTCACACCTTTGTAGCGTTTAAATAGAACCATGTAACACTTATATATTGGGACCCAAGCGGTGGCCGAGGGGAAAGAGCTGCGTCTATGAATCTCTAGGTCCTTGGTTCGAATCCCGTCAAAACCAAATATATTCTAATATATTTTTTATTCTTTATTTTTTTGATATTCTTTTCTCTAAATACATTTTAAAGCAAACAAACTAGAAAACATAAGCATGCCTCTCGAAACTTGTTATGGACTTTTTAAAGCATTAGGCCATATTAACATACAGTCCTGATGTCAATAGTATGCATTTCGATGAAACGTAGAGGCAGGATCCAGACTTTGTGCTAGGACAACTATGAATTCAAAAGTACCATGTTCAATTTAAAATTGTCACCTGCTCATTATTTTGTGTATTGCATATATAACTATTTATATTCAATTAGTCTATGATTTGCATAGTTTTATTTTAAAATTGTCAAACATCTAGGATCCTGATCACAGACCGACACACACAATGTACAACTGGCAATTAGGTCACGATAACCTGCATAATATTTGATAACTTAGTTTGTTTCAAAAGGAATTACTGCACAGTTCAAACTGACTATAAAAAAATCCCTGAGAATTTGAACAATAATTAAATCAACAAAAACAATAGTTTAAAAAAGTACATGTATATAGACACAGAGCGTAAATGGAACGGATCCATGTAAGAAACTTGATTCCTGTTCTATGTTTATTCCAAATTTCAATACCTACTGAATATTCATGAACAAAGTAGTTATAATGAAACATGAAAAGTGGAAATGAGTAGGCATTTAAGAAAGGAATGAAAAATTCTTTCAAATTCCATTAGCCAACAGAGCAGACCCTGATCAGACGACTTCTATAGGAGTCATCAGATCTGGGTCTACTCTGTTTACAAACGCGTGAAAAAATATTTATATGAAGGAAAGGGTTAAGCGTTCTAGCACCCAAGCTCTCCTCTCTACCAGTTTGTACAGCTGAATAAGTCAGTTTGGAAACATTTTTGCAACTTTAGATTAAACAGACATGATAGCAAATAGTGAAAACCCTTCAAACGAGCCCATTAAGGAGGTGTTTGATCTGGGTCTGCCCTATTTGCATTAGTGTGTTTGTCAAAATACCTAGGGTAATTAGGGTATCACTTGTTAATCTCTGAAATACATTCAAAAATATAGATTTGTCACCTTTTACAATACAGTAAAAAACCCTCTTAACCCGACTTCTAGTAGATAAGAATTTAGAAACTTTTTAGGCAGGTGGCTGCTTAATGCAGGGTGAAAGTCATGCCGAGGAGCTTTCTGCATTATTTTCATCCTGCATTAAGCTGCCACCTGTCTCCAAGACTGATATTTATACTGAATTTAAAGTCTGGTTTAGAGGGGTTTTACCGTACATGTATTTTTGAAATTCTATTTCTTTCAAACCAGATCTTAGCAACAACGTCGCACGACCATTGGTAAAATTCATCAGGAAACATTGTAATGTCGCAATGGAATCGAATTTCTGCATTTGAATTTTGATCTACCCTAGAAATAGTACCATTGATGTTCGATATTTCATAGTAGTTCACAAAATGTTGAAAGTGTATCGAAATATCAACCGTGGCTGTAATAATCAAATAATTCTTTTCGGTTATGTGTCCATTTCATGTACCTCCAACAATTCTACATTGTTCAGCAAAATCTAACAATTATGTTACTTTGGTCTACCTAACTATTACAACGGTGAAATGGGCTGTTCCAAAATTCAAACAAGTCAAGCTAAAATGAGCTTATGGTTAATATTTAGGGACTTTTCCAAACAATAGTGTAACACGACAAACCGTGCAGACCCTGATTAGAGGGCTTCTCTATGAGCCTTCTTACCTGGGTCTCCTCTGTTTGCAAATGGCATAAGTGACTAGGCAAAAAGTGCATTTAACTCAGAATCCGACAACAATATATCAGACTTTTGTAAATACCACAGGAAGGGTATGGGACTTTCAGAATCCGACGACCTTATGTCGGACTACTGTTGTAAAAAGACACCATGCTGTTTGAACAAAGGCGTTTGGATTGACAGTATGTCATTGGTAAAATCTATTCATTTTATACTTGGAGATTTCATGAAAAATGGGTCTGTATAATTTGCATATTAAGTATGTACGTTCACTAGTCGTTGTTGCTTTTCACACCTTTGTAGCGTTTAAATAGAACCATGTAACACTTATATATTGGGACCCAAGCGGTGGCCGAGGGGAAAGAGCTGCGTCTATGAATCTCTAGGTCCTTGGTTCGAATCCCGTCAAAACCAAATATATTCTAATATATTTTTTATTCTTTATTTTTTTGATATTCTTTTCTCTAAATACATTTTAAAGCAAACAAACTAGAAAACATAAGCATGCCTCTCGAAACTTGTTATGGACTTTTTAAAGCATTAGGCCATATTAACATACAGTCCTGATGTCAATAGTATGCATTTCGATGAAACGTAGAGGCAGGATCCAGACTTTGTGCTAGGACAACTATGAATTCGAAAGTACCATGTTCAATTTAAAATTGTCACCTGCTCATTATTTTGTGTATTGCATATATAACTATTTATATTCAATTAGTCTATGATTTGCATAGTTTTATTTTAAAATTGTCAAACATCTAGGATCCTGATCACAGACCGACACACACAATGTACAACTGGCAATTAGGTCACGATAACCTGCATAATATTTGATAACTTAGTTTGTTTCAAAAGGAATTACTGCACAGTTCAAACTGACTATAAAAAATTCCCTGAGAATTTGAACAATAATTAAATCAACAAAAACAATAGTTTAAAAAAGTACATGTATATAGACACAGAGCGTAAATGGAACGGATCCATGTAAGAAACTTGATTCCTGTTCTATGTTTATTCCAAATTTCAATACCTACTGAATATTCATGAACAAAGTAGTTATAATGAAACATGAAAAGTGGAAATGAGTAGGCATTTAAGAAAGGAATGAAAAATTCTTTCAAATTCCATTAGCCAACAGAGCAGACCCTGATCAGACGACTTCTATAGGAGTCATCAGATCTGGGTCTACTCTGTTTACAAACGCGTGAAAAAATATTTATATGAAGGAAAGGGTTAAGCGTTCTAGCACCCAAGCTCTCCTCTCTACCAGTTTGTACAGCTGAATAAGTCAGTTTGGAAACATTTTTGCAACTTTAGATTAAACAGACATGATAGCAAATAGTGAAAACCCTTCAAACGGGCCCATTAAGGAGGTGTTTGATCTGGGTCTGCCCTATTTGCATTAGTGTGTTTGTCAAAATACCTAGGGTAATTAGGGTATCACTTGTTAATCTCTGAAATACATTCAAAAATATAGATTTGTCACCTTTTACAATACAGTAAAAAACCCTCTTAACCCGACTTCTAGTAGATAAGAATTTAGAAACTTTTTAGGCAGGTGGCTGCTTAATGCAGGGTGAAAGTCATGCCGAGGAGCTTTCTGCATTATTTTCATCCTGCATTAAGCTGCCACCTGTCTCCAAGACTGATATTTATACTGAATTTAAAGTCTGGTTTAGAGGGGTTTTACCGTACATGTATTTTTGAAATTCTATTTCTTTCAAACCAGATCTTAGCAACAACGTCGCACGACCATTGGTAAAATTCATCAGGAAACATTGTAATGTCGCAATGGAATCGAATTTCTGCATTTGAATTTTGATCTACCCTAGAAATAGTACCATTGATGTTCGATATTTCATAGTAGTTCACAAAATGTTGAAAGTGTATCGAAATATCAACCGTGGCTGTAATAATCAAATAATTCTTTTCGGTTATGTGTCCATTTCATGTACCTCCAACAATTCTATATTGTTCTGCAAAATCTAACAATTATGTTACTTTGGTCTACCTAACTATTACAACGGTGAAATGGGCTGTTCCAAAATTCAAACAAGTCAAGCTAAAATGAGCTTATGGTTAATATTTAGGGACTTTTCCAAACAATAGTGTAACACGACAAACCGTGCAGACCCTGATTAGAGGGCTTCTCTATGAGCCTTCTTACCTGGGTCTCCTCTGTTTGCAAATGGCATAAGTGACTAGGCAAAAAGTGCATTTAACTCAGAATCCGACAACAATATATCAGACTTTTGTAAATACCACAGGAAGGGTATGGGACTTTCAGAATCCGACGACCTTATGTCGGACTACTGTTGTAAAAAGACACCATGCTGTTTGAACAAAGGCGTTTGGATTGACAGTATGTCATTGGTAAAATCTATTCATTTTATACTTGGAGATTTCATGAAAAATGGGTCTGTATAATTTGCATATTAAGTATGTACGTTCACTAGTCGTTGTTGCTTTTCACACCTTTGTAGCGTTTAAATAGAACCATGTAACACTTATATATTGGGACCCAAGCGGTGGCCGAGGGGAAAGAGCTGCGTCTATGAATCTCTAGGTCCTTGGTTCGAATCCCGTCAAAACCAAATATATTCTAATATATTTTTTATTCTTTATTTTTTTGATATTCTTTTCTCTAAATACATTTTAAAGCAAACAAACTAGAAAACATAAGCATGCCTCTCGAAACTTGTTATGGACTTTTTAAAGCATTAGGCCATATTAACATACAGTCCTGATGTCAATAGTATGCATTTCGATGAAACGTAGAGGCAGGATCCAGACTTTGTGCTAGGACAACTATGAATTCGAAAGTACCATGTTCAATTTAAAATTGTCACCTGCTCATTATTTTGTGTATTGCATATATAACTATTTATATTCAATTAGTCTATGATTTGCAAAGTTTTATTTTAAAATTGTCAAACATCTAGGATCCTGATCACAGACCGACACACACAATGTACAACTGGCAATTAGGTCACGATAACCTGCATAATATTTGATAACTTAGTTTGTTTCAAAAGGAATTACTGCACAGTTCAAACTGACTATAAAAAATTCCCTGAGAATTTGAACAATAATTAAATCAACAAAAACAATAGTTTAAAAAAGTACATGTATATAGACACAGAGCGTAAATGGAACGGATCCATGTAAGAAACTTGATTCCTGTTCTATGTTTATTCCAATTTCAATACCTACTGAATATTCATGAACAAAATAATGGCTTATTATTTCCACTTTTCATGTTTCATTATATGAAACATAAAAAGTGGAAATGAGTAGCCATTTAAGAAAGGAAAGAAAAAGATCTTTCAAATTCCATTAGCCAACAGAGCATATCCTGATCAGACGACTCCTATAGGAGTCATCAGATCTGGCTCTACTCTGTTTACAAACGCGTGAAAAACATTTATATGAAGGAAAGGTTTAGTGTTCTAGCATCTCTACCAGTTTGTACAGCTTGGAAATATTTTTGCAACTTTAGATTACAGCTTGCTTAATCCTTACAATGCTGAGTGATGTTTCGTTTGCAACAATTGACGTCTGCGTCAATTCTTCAATAAACTTTCTTTCATTTTATGCAAAAATATGATCAAGATGACAAACAGTTTGGATCCTGATGAGACACAGAATTATGTGGCCTCTCATCTGGATCCAAACTGTTTGCATAGGTAATCACAGTTTCGCCGTTAGCGTGCAAAGAGTTAAGCGTATGACCTCTAGAGATTTTAGCATGATGTAACAGTTGCCCTGCACTACTGACCACCAGTGCGCTGTAACCTTGATACTGTAAAGGACGTAAAGAACAGAAGAAGTCTATTTAACCCTTAATTTCCCCATATAAACTTGTTTTCATGCATCTGCAAATAGATTCCACCCAGATTAGACAGCTCGCTCCCATAGATTCAGGGTCTGCTCTGTTGCTAATGGATCCACCTTCCATATTTCATTATAAATATTTTGTAAGATTCCGGAACCAGATTGTAAGCCAAGCACTGCACATGCGCGTATTCTCTTAGGGGGATTCCCGCTAGGTAGCGCTCGTGCAATAGGGTTTTCCGCCATAGTTTGAGTCGCAATCCATTTTATAAGGATTTCGGCAAAAGCCGAAACCCTAAAAAAATGGATTCAAATTGAGTGACAAAATTGGGTGAAATGGACAGTAGATCTGATTCAATCAAGCATTGACAAACTATTCAAATAGTGTCAAATAGTTTGAATCCTGGCGAGAAGCCGAGCCAGGGTCCATGCTTATAAAACGTTTAGTTGAGTCTTAGTTCGTTCTCAAGTTTTTGATTGGTCAGATTTGAGCCTTTGGCTCAAATCTGACCAATCAAAAGCTTGAGAACTCAAATCTGACCAATCAAAAGCTTGAGAACGAAACTCAGACTCAACTAAAAGCTTTATAAGCATGGACCCAGGTCGCTGATAGTTTTGTACAGGTTGACAGCCTCCGTTAACTGAATGTGGGAACCATAAGTGTTGTATTGTGCATTTGTATGAATGCAAGATAAACACAGAACAAGAATGATATTTAAACAATGCCAAGGGCGTGCATTGGATTTGATTGCTGAAGGATGATCACATCTGCATGATTACTTAGCGAAAATTCCAAAATGCATTCCATCCCACCAAAGCATTGATCGATAAATGTACTTTAGAACCTGTCTTTGAAGCGGCCATCAAAATGAGACCTAATTAAAGGCATGTAAGGCAGGTGGTAGCTTGATGCAGGTCAAACGTTACGCAAAAAGCTCCTAAAGGAAATACAATCTTCATTACTAATGCATTGCATTATTCAAGCAGCACTTGCTTTTTAACCCTTCGCTTGCTGAATTTTAAAATACATTTCTCCTTCTTTACCCATGCCTGTTGTATATTTACATATATCTTCACTGTGTACAAAGAGTTCGCTGTGCAGTCACTGCTGTGGAGTGCACTGGTTGCACAATCAACTTGTAAATAGTGCAGACCCTGATGAGACAGCTCCTGCAGGTGCTGTCTCATATGGGTCTTCACTATTTACAGGTACAGTGATAAATACGCTATTCCTACCCACTTAACGCGTTTCTTACGCGTTACCTAACCGTTCGTTACCCGTTTCTTAGCCGTTTCGTTAAACGGGTTTCTAACCGTTTGTTTACGCGTATCTTAACGCGTTTCGTAAACGTTTAAGAGCCCGGATGAAAGGGGAGTAATCATGGACGAAAGGGGGTAATCCTTGATATGGCCTTTCTTTGAAATGGGAGACATTCTCATTTACCTGTCGGACACTCCTGATATGTAAAATTAAGATTGACCCTTTCGCTGCCAAACTCTGTCGTCTGCTAACTTTGTCGTCTGCTACAAATTTTCATTCTTTTGATTTTCTTCCTTTTTGTTTCAAAAACATAGTAACAGTAACAAACAGTTTTGATCCCGATGAGATGCCGAGTTACTCGGCGTCTCATCTGGGTCCAAAACCTTTTGCGTCTCATCTGGATCCAAACTGTTTGCAAAGGTAATCACAGATCCGACAATGGCAGCGAAAGGGTTAACAGTATTTAAACTTTTAATTCTCGTTTCATTTCCATAAGATCTAGCTAGATCTAGATCTATATTAAAATATAGATCTACATTCTCATTGCGTTCATCTATGTGTTGTAAAATGTCTTTTTTGCTACTATACGTACAGTACCGTAGAAGATATAGTAGAAGTATTTTACAATATATCTAGATCATATCAATCTAAACTATCTTTAAAACTAGAATTTATATTAATCTTAATTGGTCTAAAACGTTTGGATTTAACTTTGTGCTGAGCCATAGATCTACAATTATTCAAAACATAGTTTTCTTGTATTTTGGAGAAGCTAAAAAACATACTTTTAGATCATTGGGCACATTATTTGGTATTTCTGTTACGTAATAGTTCGCAACTTTGTTGATAAGAAAGCAGTGGTGTGATCACTGTCAGGCCATTGTCCCCTGCTGAGAAAATAGCTAGGGGATTTACTGACCATCTGGCAGCTTTGATCGTATATTTAGGCTGGGTAAATAATAAAATCTTCATAACAATTATAGAGTTAGTATTTTTTAAATATTTGAATGCGGGGAACAAAAGTACTGACATTTGAAAGCAGTGTAAACACAGACAATATAGCTACAAAATCAGGGTGTTGATCAGGGTCTTCACTAGTATTTTCATAGGCCTAATTAAAAATCATCTAGCAAATATAAGCCTGGTAATAGTGAATGGAATATGATGGGCCATTCCACTTTTAAATATCGGCATACAAAGGTTTAATCTTCACAAAGTAACAAAATAATAAGAACGTTTTCATAGTTATATGTGAGCATGAACTATGTTTACTGTATTTGTTTAAAACGCTTTAGATCTACCTCATAATGATGAAAACACCTTTGAAAACGTAATAGGTTCAGATCAGATTGCTCGCGTGGAAGCCGTTTGATCTTGGGTCTGCATTATTTGCTTATCCCATTACATACACATGGATTTAACACTCTAACGCCTTTGCAAACAGAGTAAACCTAGACATGAAGGCTATTGTAGTGGCCGTCGGATCAGGGCCCACTCTGCTTATGAAATTATAAATTAATAGAGTTGGCTATATTTTCTACAAATATCAAAAAGGCGTGTGCACTTATACCGTTGTTAAATTCAGCAAGATCTAATAAATACTCATGTCATTTTTTCTGATAGAAATATTAAAATGGGAAAAGGTTATGAAATAGAATAGATCTGAATTCGTTAGTAGGTTTCTTCATTCTAGATCCAAAATTTGGTGGTTTACTTTGTGACAGTTTTTTTATCTGAAATGTAGAAACCTACTCAAAAAGAACTAATTCTTCAATCCATTTGTTTGATATACAGTGGATATCGGATATTATAGCTTTGTACAAACAAAATTTAAGAAAATGAGCAAATCGTCGACACTAGCCGGGATTGAACCGCTAAACGTTCGTTGAGTGACGAATCGATTCTTATTTTGGCTAACCCGTTTCATTCGGACTTTTTTGAAAACGGCTATCATCGATAAGATCCGAAATCTCCGCATGAAACGGAAAACTTATGCACCTACCGCAACTTCTTTGGTATAATCGTTTCTTTACGCGTTTAACGCGTGTAAACCGTTTATCTCGTAACCGTTCGTTAACCGTTCGTTAACCGTTCACTACCCGTTTCTTACGCGTAGAAAAACGGGTAAATGGATAGGAATAGCGTATTTACCACTGTAGGTATATTGACGTGAATAGCAAGCGAAGGGTTAAAACTTCTATGTTCAATAAATAAATAAATATCCTATTAGGACAGGTTCAATTGTAATAGCATAATTATTTCAGTAGCTATGCATTCCATTTACATACAGTATAGTAAAACCTCACTGAACCGGAATTCTAATGGAGAAGAATTTAGACATCTTTAGGCAGGTGACTGCTTACCCTGCATTAAGCTGCTACATTTCCATGACCGATATTTATTTAAGAAATGAATGACGTGCTTCCGGTGTTCATGAGGTTATGCAACGCATAGCTTTACGAGCAAAGTTAGTGAAGCCCGAAGGGCTTCACGTGAATCTTTGCTCGTAAAGCTATGCGTTGCATAACCTCATGAACACCGGGAGCACGTCATTTAATTCTTATATCTATATTCCATTGTATTTCTTATATTTCAACGGATGTTTTTTAAATATTATATACCGGTCACGTAATAGCCGCTATCTAGGTCGTTGCCAGGTTCGTTGTAGTAGGATCTCAATATATGGTATGAAAATTAGTCCCAAACACATATTATAAATATAGAATGAATACAAGATTTTAATCAGTAAATTGTCCAGCTATGTTTAAAGAAAAGATTATCGAGATATTTCAAATCATTTATATTTACGAAATGTTGGTATTAAAGCATCTTCTTAAATGTAGGTCGGGGTGTCGAAGCTAATTTACTCACCCGCCATGCTTGATCGAAAGCGGGTCACAACGTTGGATTTTATTCTCGGATTTTTCTTTGTTAACGGTAAGGACATTGACTTATTTATGCTTCATTCATTACTTGATAATATATTTTGATACGCCACGGCTGTTAAAGTTGGCAATATTATGTATTCAAGCGATAATTCTCAGTAAGAAGATGCCACATTTCAAATTTTCTCCGCTTACACAGCGGAATTCTGGGAAAAGGAGAACCGAATCAAACCGGTATTGAAATGAACGTTCATGGGAAAATGCAACTTTCTTTTTAGAATAAGGTTATATAAGGACGTTGCAGGGCGAATGTAAATATACTAAACTGAACGTCCGGTTTAGAGAGGTTTCATTGTATCTTCTTTACTCGTACATGTAAGCATGTAACAATTTACCTGAGAAATTATAATACATGCATAGTATCGTTATGAAAATTAATTAGCTTATGTTTTAATGGCACAGCGAATAAGGGAGAGCACGACCATGACATAAACTGCAGAATTAGAAATTATGTAATTCCAATAGCAAACTTAATAGACCCTGATTAGACGGCTCCTGTATGAGTGAAAGCAGAATACACAGCTTCATTAACGACGCCTTCATTAACCCTTTCCCTCATATGCACATGTTTTCACGCATTTGCAAACAGAGTAGACCCAGATCAGACGGCTCCTAGAGGAGCCGTTTGATCAGGGTCTGCTCTGTTTGCTTTTGACATGCTATAGATCTGATTCTACAGTTTTTAACAAAGCAAAAAAAATCTTGGAAAATTTATATTATAGAATTTCAGCTAACAAATAGTCATGATGTCATTATGTCTTACATGAATACAGAACAGGGAAAGGGTTAACACGCCATGGGAAAACTGTAACTGGAACTCAGTCAATTGCGTTGCCTTCAGTTAACCATTCTCATGCTTAGGGCCACCTGCCTGATATTTGCCAACAGCTTTGACCAAGATGAGATGCCGAGTAACTCGGCGTCTGACCAGGAGCCAAAATATGTGTCACTAGGTCTATAATCTCTGAAAATCTCTGAATCGGATATGAATAGCACCTGTAACAGTCAGGATTTTAACACACTGTAGTTTGTTAGCATGATAAGGGTTAGCTGATTGGACTGTCATTGGAATACACAAGCGGGTGATGCTACAAGGTGTCCCCAGTAGGATATATATTGTGTTAGCGAATAGGACGACACCTATACAGTAACACTTTGCTAATGTGTACGTTTAGTAAAGACAAATTGAAACTTTTAACTGTTTAATGCAGCGCGAAAATAATATAGAAAACTCTCTAATGATCTGTCTGTTTCCCCATAGGCTATTTTTAGACCCAGCCTCTTTGAATAAATCTACTGAAAAGGGGCAATTACTACAAACGCGGAAACGTTTAGAATTGTTTAGTTTTGAAACCATTGTGATAAATAGAACATTTGCTCCATATGAGCAAATGCTTTATTTACATGTAACACAATGGTTTCAACAGTGACTTCTACTGAGGCGTCAAAGGGCATCAATATGGGGGGAATAAGTAAAACGCGTCCTAAATTCTTGAATACTAAACGTTTTTATCACATGTAGTAGGGTGTTTGGATCAAAGTGCGAAAGACACTTATATGCAATAATGGAATATCTACAGGCTGTACTGTCCGTATTTTATGTCAGACTAAGTGAATAATGCATGTCAATGGGTCCGAATTAGGTAATTTTTTTGTATTATGATGCAATATAACATCACTGTGTCGCTTTTTCAGCGATCGTTTTATCATATTCATGACTACAATAGATATAGGAAGTTTATTTGAAACTAAATGAAGTGTTCGTGTCCTTTTCTAGACAAAGATTTACTAGCGGTTTACGAGTCCAAGTTGAATGACACACTTACACGGGTTGTTTCACGCAAACTAGTGTTGTTTTCTAGACGTCTTTTTATATGATAAACTGAGAAGTCTGTATTCGTCCAAAGATCCTTCAATAAGATTATGTCTTAACCATTTCCTTCATATATACATGTTTTTATGCTTTTCCAAATAGAGTAGACCCAGATCAGACGGCCCATGAAGGAACCGTCTGATCAGGGTCTGCTCTGTTTGCTAATAGAAATTGATAGCGTTGTCTCTTTACTTTCTAAAATGGCTTTACTGTTCAAGCTTCCATGTTTATTTATAACTAATTTGCCCATGATAATTCAGTAGGTATTGGAGTTTGGAATAAACACAGAACAGGGAAAGGGCTAGACAGATATTGCTTATTTGGGTGTTTTAGCTGCACCACTAAATATAACGCTGCCAGATCGGAGGTAAACATCTACTGCTTGCATCTATGTACCTTGTCAAATATCCAATTAACAATTACGCTGCTATTGAAAGATCATGTCGACTTGAAAATGGAACTGGTGCAATTTGACTACTTCCGATTTAATGAAACTTTGAGAAACTAAATATATTGAGTAACTCGTTTGGTGTTTCTTTATATGTATCTTAAGTATTCCCCTCATATAAAACCCCTATAGCGCTATCGCAAACAGAGTAGATCCAGATTAGACGATATAGGGGCCGCTTGAACAGGGTATGTTCTGTTTGCTTATGGTATAATACTGATTTGATTCTCTACAGTTTCCGGCTGAGCCAAACTGTCATGTTTGCATGTGCCATGTGAATGCGTGATGACCTTTGCAATCAATTTGGATTCAGATATGACTCAGATTCTCACCAAATCCAAACTGTTTGTCACTTGGGTCGTGGTTTTGATAGGATTTACAATATCAATCAATTTCTAAAATGTCATACCGACCAAAATTACACGTTACAACTGTTACAATAATAGTTCTTTGATAAGAAACGATACTTGCATTTCAGTCATTTATTTTCTATTTTCTAACCAACATATTTTGTAAAGACACATATTTTGTAAAGACACTACCATTCTGATCACTCAATCTGATACTCAGTTTAATAGCACACGCTAGTTTTAATCTGGTAATGACTGAAATGGTGACACTGTCAAGAAGATGGTTTCGGTTAACCATTTCCCCAATACAAACGCTTTTTACACATATGCAAACAGAGTAGATCCAGATCACATGGCTATTTCAGGATCAATATAATGAGGATCAACACTTGTTGCTTATAAAGTTATACTAGATCTGAGTCTACAGGTCCTATACCAATCCCGACAAATCCCGTATACCTATGCCAGTATAAGAATCAGTCAATTAACCCATTACCTCATAGGCTATTTTTAGATCCATACTCTTTGCATAAATCTACTGAAATAGAGCATTATCTAGAGAAAAGGAAACTATTAGATTTTGTAGTTTGAAACAATTGTGATAAATAGAGCATTTGCTCCTATAGGAGCAAATGCTCTGTTTATCACAATTGTTTCAACAGATGAGTTTTGCACAGTCGTCAAATTGCGTCAATATAAGGGAATGGGTAAATAGCGAGGATGTCATTATTTCTAAAATTAACATTAAACTTGGAACTTCATAAATACGCATTTCTACGCCTTTGCAAACAGAGCAGACCCAGATCAGACGGCTCCTCTAAAAGTCATCTGATCAGGGTCTCCTCTGTTTGCTAATGCTATAAATTATTATGGATATGATTCTACAGTTTCTGGCATAGCCAAATATTCCCGAGTCCATGTGCTATTATAATTGATATTCATGATGCCATTATTTCTCACATGAATATCGATTGCGTAAAGTGTTAAGCAAATAAATCTAGTATGCATATGTGTGTGTCTACGTTTCATATGATTTAAGCTACCTACATACAGTAAAACCTCTCTATAACGGCCACTAAGTTGTGTTAATTAGTTGGTATTTAGGACAGATGGCTGCTTAAAGCAGGGTGAAAGTAAACAGAACGATCCTAAAGAGCGTTCTGTTTTACTTTCATCCTGCTTTAAACAACCACCTGCCTTTAACGCAAAATAACTGATGTAATTTAGTGGCCGTTATAGAGAGGTTTTACTGTATAAACACATAACAACGCATGTATGCTTCATTTAGTCTTATTGTCTCCCATTGTAACAACACTTGAAAACTTAATGACAAGAAATTGCAAATTAGATTCGCAACTGTGTAGTTTAAATGATACACAGTAGAACTTGTCTTAAGCGACAGTTCATTTATTAAACATACATGTAGGAGTTTTAAACAGCCGGATTTCTCGTAATGCACGGCACAATAAATGCAGAAAGCTTTCTGCATTACCTTTGACCTGCATTAAACTACAACCTGCATACCTAGAATTAGACCTCTTTTTTGCTGGCCGTCTACGTCAGGTTCTACTGTACATGTTAGAGTCATCCCTTATCCCGCCATCCGCCACCACACTCGCATCTGCAAACAGCTTGGATCTCGATGAGATGCCGAGAAACACGATGTCTAATCAGGATCCAGGCTGTTTGCATTCTGTCAATATTTTCTCAAAGGCTTGAGCGAAGCAGAATTAATCAAATCGCACTATATTCACACATAAGCAGATAACTGATTTTCACAAACGGGGTAAGTGTTAATTCTATATCAGCATCAGAGTCCCAATGTTCAAACTAATGAATGTGAGCCAATAATACCAATCGTATAATGTCATTTATTTTGTGAAAAGTGTCTATGCACTTTATGGCTGTTGCAATCCTATGGGAAATTCCGAATGTAGTAGTAGGTACAGTAAAACACCTCTAAACCGGAAGATTAATTTAGTATAAATATCGGTCTTGGAGACATATGGCAGCTTTATGCAGGGTCAACATCATACAGACAGCTCCCCTAGTATGACATTCACTCTGCATTAAGCAGCCACCTGCCTAAAGCATCTTAATTCTTCTCTCCTAGAATTCCGGTTTAGCGGGTTTTTAATGTATACTACAAGCCCCCGTGAGGGATAACCTAAATGAGATATAATTTAAGTATTTAAAGCATGTGGTAGTATAATTCAGGACGTAATGCAATCAGAAAGTTCCTCAGGAGCTATCTGTATTACTTTCGTGCTGTATTAAGCATCCATATGTTTCAAAGACACCTACAGTAAAACATTTCTATAACGGCCACTAAAATACATAAATTATTTTGTGTTAAAGGCAGATGGCTGCTTAAAGCAAGATGAAAGTAAAACAGAACGCTCCAATAGGGACGTTCTGTTTTACTTTCACCTTGCTTTACGCAGCCACCTGCCCTAGATACCAACTAATTAAAACAATTTAGTGGCCGTTGTGAAGAGGTTTTACTGTATCTGTATTCATAAAGGGGCCGTTCTTAAGGGGGTTTACTGTATTTGCATGTGAATCGTTCAAAACCAAACTGAGTACTGGTACCCCGACCACTGCAGGTCAAATTACTTCAGTGTTAGTGTCACACTATATAGTTTAGTATTAAAGCTAAACTAAGCCATTAAACACTCTGTGGTATGTGAACCGTATTTCAGTTCAAGCAAACATTTTAAATAGAACTGTGCCCGTTTAATCAAAATGAGAATGTGTGCAGTTTTAACCATACCGCTGTTCTATGTTTATTCCAAATTCCAGTACCTAAAATAGTCATGGACAAAATAGTTATAATGAAATATGGAAAGTGGAACATTGTAGCTATTTTAGAATGTCAAGAAACAGAACTATCAAATTCATCCTATAGGAGCAGTCTGATCTGGGTCTACTCCGTTTGCAAATGCGGGAAAAGTGTTCATATGAGGGAAAATGTTACAATAGAATTATTTTCGTTAGAGCAAAATAAGCGTGTGTACAGTTTGAAACAGAACTATTCCCGTTAAAGCAAAATGATGCTCCTAGGAAAACAAAGTATAAATGGAGTACAATGGAGTGATACTCCTTCAAAGAAACTATTTTATCGCAGACAATTGCTAACTCTCCGCTATTCGCGACCCGGTATTCGTTTGCAAACAGCTTAGATCCAGATACGTCACCGTGTAACTCGGCACCTCATCAGGATCCAATCTGTTTGGCCCTCGGTCAATACTTTCGCAAAATCATGTTTGAATCGGTCATATTGGAATTTGTACCAGATCAAAAATTGAGAAGACATTAAGTTTTACACAGCGGGTGAAGTGTATCAGTATCAGCATTATTGTTTGCAGAAAACAGTTTCGTCTGTTTTAGAGTGGGCGTATTCATTTTCTTTATGAAGATAAATAGAGTATTTCAACGCTGATGAGTCATCGAGTTACTCGGATATTAACTGTTTGCATATTATATCACAAAACCATCTTCATGGCACTGAAGGGGTACGCCAATATAACAGGAGACAGAAATGCATTATACTAGAAGTTACAGGCCAAGGTTAAATAAACCAAGTGGGAACATAACTTTTGTAATTTCTAATAGAAATATAACGGCTGACATTCGTCTTTTAAGATGAAACGATATAGAATAATTACCATGTGTTTATTCCTTTGGTTGCCACGTAATGTTGTCTGCAACATGTTTCGTATGCTACAATTTTCATTTTTGAATGTCTTCCAGTTTCTTTTAGGGAATTATAATCACACTTTTAAACAGTTTATATCCAGATGAGCAAGATAATAACTCAACGTCTCACCTGGATCCAAAGGTAAGTACATGTTTGCCGTTGGCAGCGAAAGATTTAAAACAGTAGTGATGTGTTTTCAATTCCTGTAAATCTCCACAGAAAGCAAAATATTGATAAATGTTTGGTATCACACGAAAACGCCACTTGTCAGTAAAAAACAAGAGCAAACCGATATCAAGTGAAGTACTGTAAAGTTTTAGCATATTCCGAACGTAATTTAACACTCGTACTGATAATATAATGGTAACTCGAGACCTTACTCTCACTTGCAAATAGTCTCAATCCAGACGAGACGCCGAGTAATGCCGATGTCATAGCTATTTGACACTCGATCAATAGTTTCAAAACAGCTGGATTTGAATAGGAAGTAATCGAAATGCCCCCACATCCATATTCTTCCTGTTCTTCCATTATTGTACCGATCCCATTTTGGGACAATATGGAAAAATAGTCAAACAGGGAGAGCCACACACGAAATGACACCGCACCAAACACCATCAAACAAGAAACGGTAAAGACACAAGACAAAACATAACAGGACTCATATCAAGACGAAAAACATTACACATTAAGCATATTAAACAACAAAATTGACCATAGGCTGAAAGCAGGAGTACCGCCATACAGTTGTGTATGTAAAAGGTTGTATGAGCGGCGTATTGATAAGTATGTGCAGATTAAAGACGATCACATCCACAGTTTAGAGGCCGACTATGTAGGGACTAGGCTCTTCTTGGGTGCGTCGACGCCGTCTGTAATCGTGGTCTGCTGGTGTAACTAATTCCAAAGTCTGATAGTGGAGGGAAAAAAGGTGTGGATGTAGACATCCGTGCGGCACGAGGGCAGTATATATTCGATGGCATGAGCTCGTGTGTTAAACGGTACAGAGAAGAAGAATTTCTGAGCTGGTATTTCAATTAGGCATTGTGTGATGCGGTGGACCATTACCAGCTTTGAACTGGAGCAGCATTTGGAGCAAGGGATTGCAAACCAAGATCTGCTAACATCTGGCAGGTGCTAAATGTGGTAAGGTAGTTCCCCATGACGTTGCTTGCTATACGACGTTGACGGCTTCAAGATGGGTTATGTTGGTCTTTGTGCGTGGTCCTAGGTACAGCTTGCATACCAAAAGGTTGGTTTGACGAGGGTCTGGTTGCAATGCCTTGATGTCTCGTGCAAGAATGCATGTCTATAAATGACATTCTTTTCAACTATTGTGTTCTCTGTAAGATTCTCATCCACGTAGACGCTCAGGTATTTCCCTTCCTTAACAGCTTGGAATTCCCTGACATGAATGAGGTTGTGAGTCCTGGTCAGGTTTTTCTTTCTGGTAATGCGTAACATTTTGCATATATATGGATAAAAGGACATCAACCAATCACATTCACATTGCTGGAGCATGTCCAAGTCTTCTTGTACACGGCTTTTACATCCTCAGTGGAGCGAATCTTCCTATACAAGAGACTATCGCTTGCAAACATACGCGAAGTTAATGTTGTTTCAAGTGGGAGGTTACAGACGTACTTAAAGTAGGAAGACACCAAAAACACGTTAGGTATTGATCTGCCTTCATGGTGCAGTATATTCCATTATCAAACCTTCAATGACTTTTCTGTAACAACTGCAATCCGCAATTTTAGTTCTTTATCATTTTTTTGTTTCAAATCCGTCATTTGTTTGTTGTTTGTCTGTTTGATTTGGTACACTGTGTTTAATACAACGGTTCTAGACCGCATCGAAACAAAAATCAAATGGCATCATTTGGAATAGCATTCCATTCTTCTACAGCAGCAACTACCATGAGTGCTTCTCTACGGTTGTTCTAACTTCGGAAGAGTCATCGAGTACATATTTGAATGGCCTTATAGTTACACCTATTGGATCGTTGAAGACACATACTGGTTTTTTGGTATAATTCCAGTACGTACGTTTAACGAATATACAGTTGAACTTCAAGGGACCATACAAATTAGGTCGAGATAACAGAAGTTCGAGTTATCCAATACCTAATCTGAACCATTTCTCAAGGCCACAGCTTAATACAGGTCTAAAGTAATGCTGAAAGCTCCTGTATGAGTTTTCAGCATTACTTTAGACCTGTATTAAGCTGTAACATGTGTTCCTAGATATATGGAGTAATACATTTTAGAGAAATTCTGTATTGTAAGTTTTGGAGGGACTGAACTTTTAGTTCAAGTTATCCCGAAGTTCGAGTTATCCGAGTTCGAGATATCGAAGTTCAATTGTATTTCTAAAAATGTTCTTGTTTTGTTTTACATGTCTATACCCTGCTGTGCCGTCATTTTTTGTTCTGGTGCAGTCGGATGGGGGTCATATTTATTTACAATGTTCGTTTTATTGGGAGAAGTTTTCGGAAATGCCTTTCCGCTACAAACTGATCTTAATATGCAGTCGTTACGTTTGGATTGCCTAAGCGGACACTAGGAAGATTCTTCTAGCTTGGTGAACATGTTGCTGTGCAGATTGAGAATTATGTTAAAATGATTATTAATCTGACTTGCAACGTCATTTACATGTACCCGACCTGACAAGGTCTAATGCATTGTGCCTTGATTGTTGTATTGCGTATTGTATTCATTTAGTCGGTCAAGTCGTTAAATATACACATGCAACAGGTTGCGTAAAATTAGTTGGGCTAGATATCTGACAAAATATTAAGAACAACATTCAGTAGTTTCAGTGTTGCTCAATACAAACATATATACATGCGTGTATATAGGAACGCGTGTGTCACATTTCGTCAAAAGAAAAGCTCCACAGACAGACGAAAAGGCGGACGGACATTCTCACCAGACGGACATTAAAGAGTACGTTTTTGCTGGAATCATTGTTTAAACGTGTGAAATAACCTCGCAATGCAAATACAGTAAAACCTCTCTATAACGGCCACTAAGTTGTGTTAATTAGTTGGTATTTATGGCAGGTGGCTGCTTAAAGCAAGGTGAAAGTAAAACAGAACGCTCCTATAGGAGCGTTATGTCTTACTTTCACCTTGCTTTAAGCAGCCGCCTGCCTTTAACACAAAATACTTGATGTAATTTAGTGTCCGTTATAGAGAGGCTTTACTGTACATAATCCCATAGGTCATACGGAATTAAATACATCAAATAAACCTTAATGTAATTATGATCTAGCAACACACCGTCGACTAGGTATGTGCAGACAGACATGCGGACGGATATGCAGAAGGGCAGACGATGGAGAGGTGATGGCTATGTGTCAAACTTCTAAAGAAGGTGCACTGTAAACGTAAAGAATAGTGTTCTGACTGTAAATATCATTTACTACTACTGGGATACATGACTGATCGGCAAACTCACACAGAGATCTCTGGGGCATTACTAAATATTCGAATTACAATATATAACTATTTCTGGCGTCTCAGCGGTAAAGTAAAACATCATTAATTCACAAGAAAATGCAAACTGTTAGGACCGATGCACAAATTATATGTTTGATATCCCAGGAAATGAAAATGCAAAGGTTAACACCGTCATTAGCTTAAGTCAGTTGCTGCTAATATACGAATAATAAAATGATCATTTTATTCACGTTTGATAAACGTATTTGCAAGATAAAGATGTTTTATGATATAATCTGTAGCTCGAGCGTTACGCAACACCATCGTATGGTTTTTGATATTCACTGGCATATTCTCGCTAGTGAATAAAATTCGAGCGACCTAACTGTATTCGTACACGCTGTCAAAACCAACAATTGACCTATGTGTCAACGATTCAGTCACAATAGACGGCAAAGTTCTGTTGCGCCTAAACTTTGGTCAAATACGGCTACTCTGACCCAAACCATCCATTCTACATTGCCAATTCCTTCACTGCATGACCATTTGTATAAAAGAAATCCTGAGGACATTATATAATGTTGTAAAACCTTGTAGCCTAATCTCATGCATGGTATTATATGCAATAACTATGTTTAAACTAAACAACCCTGTTGGAATCAGCAAATTATCCTCTACGCTGTGATGTATGGTCCAGAAAACAGATTTCAAATCCAAGCTATCAAAACACAGCGCACGCAAATACAGTAAAATCTCGATTGATCGATTGTTTTGTTTAGAATAATTTAAAAACCTTTTAGGCAGGTGGCTGCTTAATGTATGGTGAAAGTCATGCAGAAAGCTCCTAGAAGAGCTTTCTGCATGACTTTTATCATGCATTAAGCTGCCACCTTCTAAAAGATCGATCGATAATGATACGTATTTTAATGTTCGAATACTCGCGATTTTAGTGTACATGATTCAAAAGCTAAACGACAGTAATGTCCCGGCAAATCAGATAATGCAGATTGTTGTAAAAGCTCCTTTATTGCACCATCAAACATTTTACTGTGACCACAATTTAGAATCGACTCCCTCGGAAAGACGAGTCTAAAGAGTGGTCACCGTACAGGGTTTCGTTGAGAAATGACAATTTTAGTATTTTGGTGCGCACCTTTACCTGAAGTTGATGTATGCGCAAGTCGTAGTATGCGAGAACATTGAACATTCAGTTATGTTTTTTGAGGGGGCAAACACAATATGTGCTAGACATTAGTTACATCTATTGCATCAGCAAACAGTGCATACTTTATTGGAAGAATCCTGAAGATCTCTCAGATTTGAATCTTCACTATTTGTTCTATGTCTTTATAAGGGGCATAGTGGACAGCAATGTTTTAAACGATTTGGCTAAAATGACAATGTAATACATTGCGTCATCGACGTATTTAGTTACCCTCATTCATCTACGCGCCTAACTCAACAATGCATGATTTACATCCACCGTTCACCCTTTACTTCATAGAGACACCTATAGGGTCTGATAAGGATCTACACATTATGCTTATGGAATAATAACAATTTTATTCTACAGGTTCCGTCCTGGTCAAATATTTCCTCATTAATGATGTCATTATGAAACAATCAGCATACAGTAAAACCTGTCTTAAGTGGTCATCAAAAAGAGACAGGCAGGTGCTACCTTATGCAGGTCAAAAGTAATGCAGAAAGCTCCTATCTACATTACTTTTATCCTGCATTAAGCAACCATCTGCCTGTTATGACTCCAGTTTTCAATAAATGAACGACCGCATAGCACTGGTTCTAATGCATCAGTATTTATACCTTCATTATGTGTTACATCAATATTCATCAGTAAAAGGACTAAGTCACACATGTAGCGGTGGAACTACACAATTTATTGCAACTTATTTCAGAATAATATTTTATTCAACTTTGATACAGCATTTATTGTCGACTTTGCGTGTAGACGACATAGGTTAGCAAATTACATTGATAACGTCATGGGTTTTTGTTTAACTATTTGAGTCAAGTCGTTTGATGAAATTGGTGAGCATTCTTCCCCCCCCCCCCCTCTACATTTCCCATGCATTGAGGTCTAAAGTACATGAAAGTTTGCATATTGAAGATGAATGGATATCAGGGGTCAACAGAGATGGTTTTCAAATAATTTATTTTACATATGCCAAATAACTAAAATGACACTTTTAGAGGCTCTTAACAGTAACTCTGTTGGGAAATATACTAATCTCGAGAGAAATAAATTTTGGCTGCCTAAATTTCGGGCCTATTTTAAAAAAGCGTGACTAGACTACTTAATGATTCAATCAGACGAGCATCGTACGGAATTTATTACTCATTTGTAGACACGATGTAACTGTCCATAAACCAGCTTAAAACTGTTTTGGATTCAACTTTTGTCAAATCGAATAAAAGTTTGGTTCCAGTGAAAATAGAACGTAACTTATATAACTTATATTGAATACATGCGTGGAAATAACAGATGTATTCCCTCTCAAATATAACAAACATGTGATCGGTCGTCATTTGTGTCGCAAACTTGTCCCCTTTTTAGGAAAGATATTGAGTATTTTCAATAAACCCTTTATTATTGTAACATATCTACCACTATAGGATCTATACTAAACTCCTTAACGTGAACACCTGCTCTTCCTAGCGCAGATTATAAGAATTAAATCTTAAGTCAGGGGCGGTCATAGCTCAATAATAAAAAAAAAAGTTACTTCGACAAATCAAGGTTGATACTACAGTTAAAAAAAACAAATGTGACCACGATCGTTGCTGCTTAATATCAGGTGGTATCTTAACCAATTTGCTCCCAGTGGATTCTTCCATGCTTATATATTGGATTAGTCAATCTTTTATCTAAGGGGTGTCTGGTCTAAATTTTCATTTTTGTTTTGCTTGATATTGAATTTCCTATCAGCAAACAGTGTAGACTCTGATCAGATGCCGCGTCTGATCAGAGCCTACACTGTTTGCCTACAATGTACGTCCCATATATGGGATCGTGGGAGCAAATGGGTTAAGCAACCACTTGCTTTAAAAGACATGTACTGTTTATTCATCTAACGGTAGGTTTAGAATAGACTTACTCAATTTACAATTTGACAAAACATATGTAGCTACAACACTTTAAAGACGAAGGTAAGGGGTTCTTTTATTGATTTGTCTCGTATAAATCCTACAAAATTATTCCTAAATTAATGTCTTTCTGTTAAGAGGCTGAGACCGCGGAATATTGAAGAGACTTATGCTGTGCTAGACAGCCTGCTCAATCGATCCCCGTACTTGCGTCTTAGCCATCACTCCACTATCCGCGATCTGACTCGCATTTGCAAACAACTTGGATCCAGATGATACGCCGAGTAACTCGGCATCTGATCAGGATACAAGCTGTTTGCCAATCGATCAAAAGCCTGACGAATCGGAAGTAAGTAAAATGTGTTACCAGAACCACATTTGAGCAGAAAACATTATTTACAGCGTTACAATGGTTAATAAATGCTTCACTTACAGTCGATTAGGATTCTCTGCCTTAACAATCTCATATCACGGCTTTATCAATGGAAGTAACCTTTCTGTAATAACTAAATAGTGTTTTGCTGGCATGACAAACGCATCAATCAATTTGCTGTAACAATGTAATGTAAGAGATACTTTTGCTTAAAATTGTAAACACTTAAACCTTTAAATGCGGAATATTACGGAAATTGCGTTTGGAAACTGTGTAAACCCAAAACAGAATACGCCTAAATGAGCTCCCTTGACCATGATCTGCTCTGATTTTAATCAAAATATTGTGCAAGTAATACCCTGTCGCAAGTAATTCCCTGTCGCAAGTAATACCCTGCTCAGAGGGCACCCTCTGACCTGGGTGTATGCTATTTGCCTTAGTTGTATTAAGGCATACTGTACGCTAATGGATTAAAGAGAGATAAAATGTTTATAGTCAATGCTGCTGACATTGCAGGACGTTAAATATCAAAAACACATACTGATACATCATGAGAATGGACGTGTGAAACTCGTCTACAGACCCTATCAGTAGCCATCCTATGGGATACCCAACTTGAATATACAGCAAAATGTGTTAACCAAAGAGTTTGTAAAAGTGGTGGTTGCTTAAGGCAAGGCAAGAGTAATACAAAACCTACCTTAGGAGCTGCCTGTATGAGTTTCATCCTGCATTAAGCTGTTTTAATAGTTCAGAAATATTTTTGTGTTGAGTGGTCATATAAGCGAGGCGTTAAAATACAGTGGAACCTATCCTGAGCGGCTATTCGTTTATTGAACATGGGGGTCTTAAAACGCAGGTGGTCGCTTAATGCAGGGTAAATAATAAAGACAGCTCCTATAGGAGCTTTCTGCATTATGTTTGACATGCACTAAGCTGCCACCTGCCTTAACCCTTTCGGCGCCAAATTTCTAATTGTCGTCTGCAATCCAACTTTGTTCAATCATACAGTAAAAAAGGAAATGAGATAAATAAATGCAAATTTCAAAGGAATAAAGCACATATATAGAACTGGAGATTGAGACAAATAGTGAAGTCCCTGATCAGACGCCGCCTTGAAAAGGCGGCGTCTGATCTGGGACTGCACTATTTGTCGTGGTGGATTTACTCGACTGTGGCGGTGAAAGGGTTAAAGGCTCCTAATTATACCTCTGTTTGATGGTCGCATAAGATATGGTTAATGCATATAGCTACACGTGAATAAGACAAAGCGGTACCGATTTCAGTCGATTTAATTCTTTGCACGCTAAGAATTCTTTCGTCAGCAACAATTGTCGTCTGCTTCAATTCTTAAAATAAAATTTCAGTCATTTCCTTGCAAAAATATAATCAAAGTGTCAAACAGTTTGGATCCTGATGAGACGCGCATTATGCGGCCTGTCATCTGGATCCAAACTGTTTGCATAGGTAATCACCGTTTTGCCACTAGCCTGCAAAGAGTTAAAAGATAAATTTTGATACCAATAATATTCAGCGACATGCAATTCAGACCACGATGCAAGTTCCCTTTATGTACATTGTATACCGAATAATGTCATTGTCTTATTTTGATGAAACCGAAGTATCAAAACTCCTGATTAGTAAATCGATAACTGGTTAGTTTTTTTACCTAATTAATGTTCATGTAAAATCATCATTGCATACATATATATTAGCTGTATTTTATATAAGTAAATTAACAAACAAGGACATGCTTAACCATGGCAAAAACTGAAAAATATCATATCGGAATTGTTTAGAAGCAAAGCGAGCAGACCCTGATCAGGCGGCCCCTACCCTTGCAGGAGCCGTCTGATCTATGCATGTTCTGTTTGTGAGCACGTTAACATTTTACCCTAATATCGATGCTTTTTAACGCTTTTGTAAACAATACAATTATCCAGATCTGACAGCTCCTATAGGAGCCGTCTGACCAGAGCCTGCTGTGTTTGCTTATGGCATGATATGGATCCGAGTCTACAGTTTCGTTTCTGTCAAAGCAGATAATCCCATTAAACATTAACATTGTAAAACTAAGCTAATAAATATCCAAGCTATCATTAATTCTCAGATAAATATTGAACAGGTAGAGAGTTAAAAACATCTGTTAAAACTAACACTTCAAGCAGATGAATAATTATGGCATAGTCTTCCAAACTATCCACAAGTTTATTCAAATGTAGTTGTAATTCAAATACGTGTAGCTGCATACAGCACATGTGCAAGATATCAAATAATTTACCAACATACTGTGTTGATAATTACAATTGCCTAGTAAGAAATACATGTAAGAATATTAATCATGTTAATGCTTATACTAGCACATGGGCACAGGATTTTGTTTTGGCCATGGCAAAAACTATATTGTATCATAAGGCATAGAAATACGTAAGTATGACGTAACGTCTACAGTAAAACCTCTCTGTAACGGCCACTAAATTGTGTTATGTGGTATTTAGGACAGGTTATATAGGATATATATAGGAGCGTTCTGTTTTACTTTCACCTTGCTTTAAGCAGCCACCTGCCTTCAGCACAAAATACTTGATGTAATTTAGTATCCGTTATAGAGAGGTTTTGCTGTATTTCAAATTTAAAATACGGCATGGACAATATAAATACTAATATTGGTAGAAACTGTAGAGTATGCAATATTTTTTATAAATTTGCGACGGCATGAAAAACGTTTGTATGCAGGAAATGGTTAAACAGTTTGTATCTCATTGGTATTGTATTCAGACTGTTCCTTGTAATATAATTAACCCATTTATTCCCCAATATATAACTAAATATCTTGTTTTGAAATCCTTCCCTTTTATGCTGAGGAAGAATAGCAAATAAACTAATTGCCTGCACAAACCGTTGACATCGATAGGTTCAGAAAACAGTGCAGACTGATCAGATGACTCGGAACCGTCTGTTCTGGATTAATCCTGTTTGTCTATGTCTTTTAATCCTTCTATTGACACCTTTAGACGCCTCTATAAAAGTCACTTTCTGAAAGCATTGTGATAAATAGAGCATTTGCTCATATAGAGCAAATATAACAAAATTTAATGCTCTATTTATCATAATGGTTTCAAACTTACATAATTCTGATTTTTTTCTTATCTCTAATAACTGTCCCATTTCCGTAGATTTATTTAAAGCGGTAGGATAAAATAATAGTCCAGGAGGGAGAATGGGTGAATGGACACTGGGCAACAATGGGTTTAATCACTTCTGATTGTTTATAGTATTTCGTCACATACATATACATGGAAAAATTTTGGCAGAAGTACAACCGGTTTGACCTCAATATCCCCATCTAAGGTTTAATAGCTTAGCTGAAACACTTAACTGCATCACTGATTTATTGCTTAACTGGATTTAATCCGAATAGCGCAAGCAAAGCAGACCATATTGTCCTCCGAGGTTTAAGTACTGGAAAATTTAACGAGCACGCGTGCTCTTGTATGAATCAAAGTTTATTGGATTGTGAAAACTTGACAACCAGTAGAAGATTTATTATGTGCCACAATGTTTAATTGGAAAAGTTTGTACATGATTGAGACTTGAGGCACCGCAAGCACTACATTTGTTATTATCATGGATAAATTCCGCATACAACAGAATGATGGTCGCATTGTAAATAATACGGGTTCTTATTAATCATTTCCCACATAGGCTTTTGTTTAGACCAAACCTCTTTAAATAAGTCTACTGAAAACTTGAAAAATAGGATTTAATATAGAAAACATATCAGAGCTTTCTGCATTATCTTTACCTGCATTAAGCTATCACCTGCCTTGCAGACCCATAATGTGACCTCAATTTGATGTCTGCTTAAGACTGGTTCCACTGTATGACATTCTGCACACACGCTACTTTACTGCACTTGAATGGCATACATTCCTTTTCATGACATCTGACTTTTTTATGTAATGTTTATTTCCAATCAGGGCTACAATTCCACATCGTTCTCAGCTTTATTGCACAACGTTAGAAGTTCATTCCAAAATAACATGGAAAAGAAAACAAACTTGTCATAACAGGAATGTTGCTAGCACTAAAGGATTTGGGACCGTTGGTGTTATTCATATTCAAACAAATATTAATATAGTTTGATAAATGCATTTCATTTTAGTGACATCGGGATTTAATATTCTAGAAACGACATTTATAGTATACATGTACTGGCATCTTTTGAATTTCGCATAATGCACTTTAATCAATGTGTAAAAACAGGTTATTGATCAAATATTTAAATATTGATATTTGTAGAGTGATTGCTGGGTGTGTTATCATTTAGATTTTGCAATCAGCACATTTCAGTGAAAGCTTTGGAATTCGATTTTCATGAAACACTATAATAAATATTATCCTATATTTGCAATACTTAGTAAAATGTGACTAGAGCACATACTATTTAGTTCAGAAGTAATAATAAACACATCTTCTATAACTTTATCGCAAAAGAATGCCTGTTGTAAATATATTTATTTATTTACTTGCCAATTAAAATTACTATAGTAACGTAATTTGTGTACTTAAATCTTTCAAATCGAAATAAATGAACATTTCAAAAACTCAAACAAGTAACGCTTACCGTGAATATCCAGATATTTGATTTTAAAAGCAAATACAGTAGAACCTCTCTATAACGACCACTAAATCATGTTAATTAGTTGGTATTTAGAGCAGGTGGCTGCTTAAAGCAAGGTGAAAATAAAACAGAACGCTCCCATAGGAGCGTTCTGTTTTATTTTCACCTTGCTTTAAGCAGCCACCTGCCTTTAACACAAAATAATTGATGTAATTTAGTGGTCGTTATAGAGAGGTTTTACTGTACTAACATGACAAAAAGTGCAGACTCCTCTAGGAGCGCTGGGTGTACACTGCTTGCAAAGAATATTAGCGACTCGTTTCATACACTGAAATGGTTACAATTACATTACAACACGTGCTAAAAGGTTTACCGCTACTGGAGTTCGTTTAGGGCATAAATAATGGCATTTGATTTCTACAGTTCTTGTTATCCATTGTCAGCGCAAATGAGTCTACAAACTATAAATGTCAACGTCTCACAAATACGAAAAGATCAAATGTTCTTCTCAACAGCACCCAGACACTAATTGAATTATGGTTTATCTGAAAGGCCACGTTGAGTCAGGTCTAGTTTAACCTAATCCCTTAAACGCTAAATTTTCAAATGGACTATTTTAAAATTGGAACAGGACAAACTTACCGTGAGTATTTGGGAATGTTTCAAAATAAAGGTGTGACTTGACAAACAGTGCAGACCGTGTTGAGATGGTTCCTCTAATATCATATGCGTTTATACATCTTTGAAAAGAACATTTGCGAATTGAACCCTGCACTGAAAGGCTTAACCCTTCGCCTGCTATTCACGTCAATATACATACCTGTAAATAGTGAAGACCCAGATGAGACAGCTCCTGCAGGAGCTGTCTCAACATGGTCTGCACTATTTACAAGTTGAGTGTGTAACCAGTGCACTCCACAGCAGTGATTGTACAGCGAAATACGTGTACAGAGTGAAGATATATGTAATTATACAACAGGGCATGGGTAAAGAAGGAGAAATGTATTTTAAAATTCAGCAAGAGAAGGGTTAAATATATTACGGGCGAGTTTGTAAGACCACTGTAGGTTCTGAGGAGACGATGAGCGTACACAATGTAAAATTCTAATACAGTAGAACCTGTCTTAAGCGACCATCGAAACGGTGTTTTTATGGTTCTGTGAGGCAGGTGGTAGCTTAATGCAGGTCAAAAGTAATGCAGAAAACGCCTATATGAGCTTTTTGCATTACTTTTGCCCTGCATTAAGCAACCACCTGCTTTTTAAGACTCCCATGATCAATAAATGGATGGTCGCTTAAGACGGGTTCTACATGTACGTATGTTCATGAAAATAGACAGAGGAAAAGTACTTTTAGATATGCAAAGAGAAGTTTTTTTTTCTACTGACCAGACTTTGCCCAGCCAGCTAATAGTTAAACGTTATAAATAATTGTCATTATTGAATCACATGAACGTTTGAGTAGTGTGATGGAGAGTTATTGGTTATGTCTGGTTGTCCTCAGTCATTTGTCAAATAAAAGACAATAAAATGGATACAGAACACACGGCCCTTGCTAAATGCAAACATAATTGCCTTAAAATGGAACAGAATACATCTTTCACATAGGCTTTGACCCAGAAGGCAAGCTAACTATTCTGGAAAACAGAGTATTTGTTCCATTGAAGCAAATGCTCTATTCATCAAAATGATTGTAAAAGTGCACTATTCTAAAATAATCTAGTAAATGCTCCTTTTCAGTAGACTTATTCAAAGAGGTTGGCTCTAAACATAGCCCGTAAGGGAATATGTTATAAAAGCTTAGATAAAGTTAAAAACACAATTACTGTGTATTAGCCCTCATCCCACTGTGAAAATACAAATGCCTGCCCAAGTTTCAAACGTCTGTGTTACTGTAAATCTACGTAACTTGTTACAATGATTGTTTACAATTATCTTTCCATTGCTTTGTCATGTCCGCAGATTCTCACACAAAAGCTATTCATGTAATGATTAGCATTTTGGTTGCTTTAGGTGGCTTTATGCGACACAATTCAAGAGATACAACCCGCATCTTCGGTTATTGTCCGCCAAATTCCTACACTAAAATCTAATACACATCGTCATTATATGCATGTCTACTTTTGTACCATTATTATAATGCTAACATCTGTTATTGTCGTAGATATGAATAGTTTAACCCTTTCACCGCCGCAGTCGCATAAATGCACCACGACAAATAGTGCAGTCCCAGATCAGACGCCGCCTTTTCAAGGCGGCGTCTGATCAGGGACTTCACTATTTGTCTCAATCTCTATTTCTATATATGTGCTTTATTACTTTGAAATTTGCATTTATTTATCTCATTTTCTTATTTTACTGAATGATTTAACAAACTTGGATTGCAGACGACAATTAGAAATTTGGCGCCGAAAGGGTTACTAAAGACAAGCGTTATATATTAACTTCAGTTCTGAGGTTGATTGTGATTGTTTGACACCGAAATACGCAGAAGTTTCTTTAAAAATAATAAAAAAGTAGTTCAAAACAATTTGGCTTAATGTTTCAAATACCGCAAATGAATGTTAGGTAATACACATAACTATAAACAGTAGTTGCATATTGTGTTACACATAGTGTTTGTCTAAGGTACATACATTTATTGTGTTTCGTTTAATACTTAAAAACTCTTAAAGACTACTATCTCTAACAATATCACACGGTCTTGACTCATATTTAATTAGGAACATGGACAGTGATGGATAGGATATTGTTTGTCTAGTATATATATATACGTGTCTACGCGTTTTTAGGAAGATAACTCTACATTATATACAAAATGTATATATCCAATCCATTGTTATTACAGTTGATGTCATCAAGAAAACATAATCTAGGTGCTCCAAATTCGAATTTCAGCTTGGAGGTAAATAGGAATCGTAAACATGGTATATGAATTTTCATGGTATTACTCATAATTGGGAAGCCTGTCATATATAAGTATTTGAATAGGAATCGGTTTAGATATTTATTCAAATCAAACATTTGCATAAATATTTTTACATTTATTGTACACGACTGTATACATATTAATTACTTATTTTCTTACAACTGCATTACATACTTATGACTTTTTTCCTGAAGAATGTATACACATTTGTTACTTATTTTTAACAAACTGTAGTACACGGATATTTGACATTCAATGGCGATCAGTGTTCTATTAAGGTACTTGAACATATATGTAAGTATAACACGAGAATTGTTGGTAAAGTTACAGAAAAATAGACGAGAAAATGTTATGAACGCATAATCACATTCATGTATTGCTGATCACAAATTTGAAAATAAAAATATCAAAAGAACAGCCACGTTGATAAATTGTAATACACCATTCCTAAGTCATAACAACATGACTTTGTATCGATTGTCGGTAAATGTTTTTATAAACACACAAAGACATGGGTCGATGGAGCAGACTGTCTGGCGATAAGCGTATTGCTTTAAAGAAAGCATTTATATAGGGATTTTGCTTTATAAACCGTTGAAGGGCTATCAGTAAACTGGAAAGAGATTATCTGCAGCTTTCCAGCATGCTAATGATTTCTTGGCAGCATCTAAAGTTTCTCAGAAATGAAGAACGAGAATAATCTATAACAGCCGTCTTTTGTAAAGATACATTTAAATGTATTTCCTTTGAAGTCCGGTTTTGTACAGACGAACTTATCCGGTTATTTACGATTTATTTGCATTTACTAAGTGAATCTTTCAAGCCACGCACATAGCAAGGTTTGAGGAAATGTTTATCGTTTGCACAGACGAAAGCAAGTTCTACTTGTATTATAACTTCCTACAATATTCAAATTACATCGTAAAGTTTGATGTGTACCGACACCAAGACTGGTTCTGACTGGACAGAAACCTACTTCAGAGCTACAGATGAAAGTGCGTACCCAAATACTAAAATCGTCATTTCTCCACCAAACCCTATACTGTGACCACTCTTTTAGAATCGTCTCGAAGAGACGATTCTAAAGAGTGGTCACAGTATAGGGTTTAGTGGAGAAATAAAGGAGTTAGTCTTGAAAAAATTATAAATTTACGCATCTTATCTGGACCACTGTACTTGTTCCCGTACTTCTAACTCCACAACTACTTATTCTAAGGGATGACAACCCTGATCACGCTGTGAAAGAAATTGTCTGCTTAAATTTTCAGTCAAGATTTTGAGAAACTATTGACCGAGTGTCAAACAGTATTGATCTAGATCAGAGCTTATTGAAATTGCCAGGGAGGTCGAGAATAAGCGTATAAGGGATAGCAGTATTTTCATAATTTCATTGACATTTCAGAATTAATTTAAACTAAATTTAACTTTTAAAATCTTTAAATAATGGGGACAATATTTACGAGATTAACTGTTTGGATGTGCCAGAAAGAGGGAACGCATACAGAGAAACCCGAGCACGATGCTCTACTCTTATTATCGACATAGTTTCTCTGATTATTTTAGATGCCCAGTGTATGACATTGATACTCCAGACCTTGGTTTATATTCTTGTCCGAAGGACTTGATTCGGCGGGGGATCGAACCCGGGACCCCTGGTATTGCATATTTGTGCATTATTTACACGTATGAATTGTAATAAGGTTAAACTGCAATTAGCAGTGAGCAATACTAGCTGACTACTATTACATATTACACATCGACAAGTTATGTTATGTTATGAATATACATGTACCGTAAAACCTCTCTATAACGGCCACTAAATAACAGTAAAACCTTTCTATAACGGCCACTAAATTGTGTTAATTTGTTGGTATCTAGGGCAGGTGGCTGCTTAAAGCAAGGTGAAAGTAAAACAGAACGCTCCTATAGGAGCGTTCTGTTTTACTCTCACCTTGCTTTAAGCAGCCATCTGCCTTTAACACAAAATACTTGATGTAGTTTAGTGGCCGTTATAGAGAGGTATTACTGTATTTCAAACATTGTCATAAAAGTAGAATAGAATGTAGCCAGGACATTGGAAAATGACACATGACAGTGCAAGCAAATCCTAAAATGGCGCTCGCATATGATCTTCATAGACTGCCCTTGGCATGTTCCACACCAACGACATTTAGGGAACTGCGACACCAAAAAGGCAACGTAGTTCAAATGTCTTAACTGCGGTTTATGATGAACTACTACGTCTCAGTATTGAAAATTGCAGTATGACTTTTCATCTAATGGTTCTCATTTGTAGCCTAAGTATTTTACCCAACGTCTAGTTAACCCTGTTTAACAGCTTAAATGTAACATTTGTTTCTTTTTGTTAAAGGAATTTTAAGATTTCCATCTAAAACCAAACCAAAGTGTGTCAGATGACTTTGTGTCAGCTGTGTTATACGGCAATAACATTTCTTCAAATAAAAGCAAAACGGGCGCCGAGCCCCCAGTATAAGTGCAGTCATTCATTGCAAGTCATGTAAAGTACAGTTTTCAAATATATCTTTATTTATAACAAAATGTATAACAGTTTTATATTGTTCGTATGTGTGCTAGCACAACCATGGTTATACAGTAGAACCTGACTTAAGCAACTATTTAAAAAGTTCTAATTAAGGGGATTTTGCCCTGCATTAAGCAACTACCTGCTTTTTACGATTTCTGTATCTAATCAGTATAAGGTCGTTTAAGACAGGTTCTGTTTTATATAAATACAACTACATGTACTGTATGTGCAATTAAGAAAACCAACATACTGCTGTCGATAATTATTTGGTTTTCTTGTTCTTGCCACGGCCATTGAATTACAATTACCATTCAAATATATTTGGATAAAGTATTGTGGCAAGATGGCTTAGAATTAAGGATTTCATAGATAATGTATTGGTAGCATAATATTATATAACATTATATCTATAATTCCTTTGTATTATATTATCTTTATATAGTATGTCTTTAATTATCTGCATGTATGTCATATGTTTAAATATTTAGCTCATGGAAAATAATGCAATTATTCTGCAAATATTTCAATACTTCAATTAACCATACTGATTTGCCAGAAAAGCAATGAGAAGTGACAAGATATTCTCCCCAGCTCATATTCGCGCGCGAGTGTGTTCGATAATTTTATTTTCCCTTAATAGGTGTATGCGGGTCGGGGAACCATCCCGCTCTACACCTTACATGATTAACATAGGAATGCAGATAATATATACCTTTGTACGAAATTAGTATTGTATAAATGTCTATGAAAGCAGCATATGTGTTATAATATAGACCACAGATTGAACATATTTTGTATGATTATGGTACAATACCTTTATCTACAGCTCTGATACGAGCTTGAGTTTCAGCTTCAAGATAGCAGTTAGAAGATAGGAATCATGCGATCATATTTCCGAATATTTCTCGAGTTTCAAACCTTCAATGATTTCGAACTAACTGCCAGTTTAGTGTATCAATTATTTAAGCGTTAGACTAATGCATTAGTGTACAGTATTGAAAAATAGTATTAGCTGAATACACTCACACAGCCTAGGCCGACTTATTATGCACATTCTTTCGCCGCCTAGATATGCCAGAAAGCGACTGCCAGAACTTAATGATATAGGGAATATGTGAATATCCTGCAACCATTTGGACCCAAATGAGGCACAGGTCGCATCAGAGTCCAAACTACTTGACACGATACTTATGCAAAACATGAGGTTAAATCTATTCTGACACTTAAGCAGATGGCCATGTGTGAAAACGAATACTATTCGGCGTCAAAAGAGTCATTGCCGAGTGGGATTTTACAATTTTGTTCTTCATTGAACAAAAATGTAACACAACAGAGACACGCTAATACCATCTCTTTATGAATGAACACGAATGTCTTTAAACCTTTACTTCGTGAAGTTTTTGTATAAAACCAGAACAGAAGTCAGGCAGGAGATGCTGCACGAACACTTACGGAAAACCCTGGCGTACAAATGAAGTGTACATGCACACATATATATAACTTTTGTAAGGATAAGCAAGAAGAGCAGATCTCTCTCAATTGGGTCTACTGTTTGCCAAAATGCATTGAGTAAATGTTAAATTCAGATGCTGGCGTACGAAAGTAATGAAATTAGCTCGCAAGGAAAATCCTGTATAACTATCGGCCAGCATATAGCTACTATATGCCCTAAGCACCCATTCGATTCATTGTCAATGTCTGCCTTTTGACAGTTTTAATAATTTCAATTGAAAATGTAACAGTTCTCATTCTTGTTCCATAATAATTGCTACCATGCAGTATGCGTCTTCAACATATGTGTTTTAGTCAAGAATCTATTAGCAGATTAATAAGGAGTCGGCATACCTTGCAGTTTAATCGATCACGTGTTTACATATCAACTCTTTGCAAGTTATCAGCAAGTCCCAGATGACAAGTGAGACATGTACACATATTTGCCTTTAAGAATGGTAGCATACGAGAAAGGTTGTACACGGCAAAAATATGCCTTTGCAAGGAACAGTCTGATCTTATGGCCGATTAGTTGACAATGGCCTTTCTGCCGTAGCAAATGAGGATGACAGTAACATCAATTAGTGTGACATGTCCAGGCTTGTTAACTACACTTACTGGAAACATATTAATTTTCAATGACGTTTAACTCCGTTCTCTGTAAGTGTTACATTGACACGGTTGAACACTGACATTGTGTAATATTACTAGAAACTACAGTATAACCTCTCTTAACCGGAATTCTAGTAGATAATAATTTAGATACTTTTAGGCAGGTGACTGCTTAATGCAGTGTGAAAGTCATGCAGAAAGCTCCTCTAGGAGCTTTCTGCATGACTTTCACCCTGCATTAAGCTGCCACCTGTCTCCAAGACTGATATTCATACTAAATTTAACTGCCGGTTAAGAGAGGTTTTACTGTACTGTTGTAGTTGCCAGATCGTTAAGGCCATATACAGTTGAACCTATCTTTAGCTGCCATCATAAAGATATCTAATTACGAGACTGTAGGCAAGTGGAGACTCAATGCAGGTCCAATGTAATGCAGAAAGCTCCTATAGTAGCTTTTTACATAGCGTTTACCCTACATTAAGTAACCATACCACCTGCGTTTTAAGACTCCTATATTCAATAAATGAATAACCGATTAAGACAGTTTCTACTCAACAGTTAAATGCAAATTGCCCGACATATTGCCTTTCTCATATGTTGGAGATAATACTTTAACAGACAATGTATACTATTGTGCCTAACGTTTTACCATCAAATTTCTGTCAATAATAGAAATGTTTCAGCATACTAACGTGTTTCATAAACTATCAATATGATATTTTTGTCGTTTTACGTTAGTCTTAATAAAGGCACACAAGAGTGTGCGATATTTTCGCTCTTCAAGTTGCTGCGACTGACAAAAATAAGAACTTATGCACATATCGATCATAAGAACTTACGTTAAGTTGTGTTCAGGTTTGTTCAAGTGCAGGTCAACTGCAAACATGTAAACACAATAAAACATGGCGATCACCATACCCTTCTGTCGGTGAAAACTGGAAGCTACATATTGCACAGAAATCTTCCTGACAGGTTTCCATAAGATAACTACAGGACAGATTCGACTTTGGTCACAGTTGACGTACTTATGCGATATGTCCAACGATTAGGGTAAACGTCCATTATTGCCTTAAATGCGGACGGAAAACGCTTGCACTTGCATTAAATTTCGTACACAGTCGGGTTCAGGTTAAAGGACTGTTATTTAAAAATCGGCAAGCAGATTTAACTCATTCGTCTGAATAAACTATGCATTAAAACAATGACAGACCACCCCACTTTGAAATACAAGCAGTATGGACTACATATTGTACTGACGCATGATGTTATGGTCCTCGTAACTATGCACCAAATTCCGCATCAAACTGAACCATCTGAAAACTGAATGTTCAAAGCGCAATGTTCCTTCATTCGTCTATTCAGTATACAAGGGTTTGACTGTGTGATGACAAGCAGGGTTCTCTAGGATCCTTCTGATGTGACTATTCACCGTTGCAAGAGCTAATACACTCGGTTCCTGCATTCGCATGGCTACATAGAGCATGTAGCTTACTTATGGTTTATTAAAGATCAATGCCATGGTTGCTTTACCAGTATCACGAATGCCATAGCAGAAAACCGTTGGGACTGGTAGAAGACATATTGCTCCAGCAAAACTCTCAGTATATGTGTTTCTTAATATGTAGAAGACGGGACCACTTATTTTACCACCTCTGTCAAATTAATACCCGTGTAATGTTGTCTATACGTAATTGCCTGTTAGCAAGCTTTGTTTTATTGGGATATTACGGAGTGGTAATCTGTTTAATCGATCCATTGTTTAGGTATTTTATAAATATATCGTCAACAAAACTCTACCAAAGGCTAATGAAAACACTCAGTTTAGCATTTGAATGAAACTGTGATGGTCGCCAATACACCCTATCACACATAATCCTTTAGGGATGGTTAGTTGAAACACTTACCGTTTCCATTTTCATCCATTCCATTCGCAGCGGGGCAAATGATATAGCAATGCTTTTAAGTTAAGTGCTTACTGTCCTGTTCATTGTTTTATAAATGACAAATGGACAACAGACATCAAACATAATTAAACACTACCCAATCATAACACCATCGGAAAACATGCGTCAGTGACGTCAAATATTAATCATTCTTGAAGCAGACTTAAAGTAAATACGACATTTAGCTATTCCATAATTATATGTGTCTGGATGTCTTATAGATTGTTATCGGATCTATTGAACGTCTAAGACGCAGTGAGTGCCTGTTTTCCTGTAAAACAAGGCAATCTAAAAAAAACAAGCAATTTGAAGAGTTTCGCTTTCCTTCAAACTATGTTAAACGTACGACCACTTTACCCCATTCCCTTATATTGACGCCCCTGTAAAAGTCACTTTGACAACCATTGCGATAGAGCAATAAAATTTGGTCCTCTATTTATCGCAATAATTTCAAATCAATAATACTTAACTATTTCTTTTTCTCGAGTAATGCTCCATTCCTATTCAGTAGATTTGTTCAAAGAAGTTGGGTCTAAAATAGCCTATGATGTAATGGATTAACGCACTTTGGGAATGGATTTCAACCTGCAGATATTTTGAATCAGAGTAATGCTCATTGACAAAGAAACACGTAGTGCTTAAAAAATACAAACTTTATTAATTTCATCCTTTCATTGAAAATACTGATTTAGATACGGACGTGCTATAGTAAGAACCGTCAAAAGTAAGTAATAACAAGTAAATCAACAAAAGCTTAATTTACGTTTTAATATTGGCTGTGCTTTAATGTAGAAAACCTGGTTATAAAAATACTCAATTGTGAAATATGATACAATTAATAAAACTATATAACCATTTAATCAATACATATTTATGACAGGAAATAATATGGCATTTTCAATATCGGATTACTGAATGTTTACCATGAAACTTATACCAAAGAAAACATTTCATCATGACAGGAACTGTAGTATTAGACCTATATAATTTCTTACCCAAACAGAGCAGAACCTAGTCAGACAATTCCTACATATATTTTAATGTACGTGTATGCCCCGATTATGTTCAAATATATATTTAATCAATATGTGTTGTGTCTCGACAACTCAGTCATGTAGAACAGAAAGGTATTCCTGCTTGCCGTAACTGCATGGAAATGTTTAATAACTATAATTGTATTAATGTTAAGACATGGATTTGCCGATACTCTGTACAGTAAATTGTTTTTCAAAATAGCAGGATAACACTTATCTTCGCCAAAATACGCTTGAACCTGAAAGCATTAGCTGCCTATATCTAGCCAACTTTGAATTCTAATTTCCACTAGAGTCCACGGGTAGACAATTCGCACAATACAAAATGAATTTAAGCTAATTCAGCAGTATTTGTAAATGAATTACTTTTGGCCTGCATAAGCTACCACCTGACTCTACCACCCAAATGTATATATCTTTTAGGTGGTCGCATTAGCGGGGTTTTACTGTATATCGTTTGTGATAAGCAATCAAAGGGTAAAATTGAAGTTTTGCATAGTGTGTATATACTACATAAAGATGAGCCTATATCTATATCCCTTTAAAAATTATATCGTGTATGCGGGCTATTATCAATATTCAGAAAAACAGTAGTTCTGGTGGGCATGTATACGGTTAGCTTCTATTACGCTCACTGCGACCCGACTGACAGTTTGGATGTAGACAGGAATGTGTATTTGTCGTCGTCTCGTTGAGAACCGGTCTGTTTGGCATTCAACAAATAGATTTTACGAGCAAATTCATAGAATTGATATCCCCTGCCAAAGGTTCTACCTAGTAAAACGACAAACAATGGGGGGGGGATATTTAGGCCATGATAGCCCTGGATCGCTCAACCAGGTTTTACTTGCCTTTGGTGCACCCCAATACCTTAAATAGATATTTTTACCAACTTTATGAATATTGGGCCAACTTACTGCTTTCTACGGCGATCGTTTGATACTGAATGAGCCACAGCAAGGGGAAATGTGCCTTATTGTATTACAAAAAGTGTAGATCTAGACTGGCTGCTGCGTCGCCGCTGTGGCATCTGATCCAATCTACTACGGTTTGCATTATTTGTAGTTTGTATACTCTATACAGTTTATTCTGTTATAGTGAATCATTACATATCAGATTGGGTGTTGCATTGGTGACGTGGTTGCTGGTCTGCTTATGAACTGTTTGAACCATAAGGCCTATTTTATCTTGACACTGCTGTATAAAGCATATTCAAGTATTTTATGCAAAACATTATTAAATGCAATACAGTATTCCTCTGCTTTCAGCAGGGAATAAGGGCAATAAATATATGATTTTTGTGTATCAAAGGGGTATAACTCCTAGACGCCACATGCCGTCTGAAAAAGTAATGCATGGGAGCGACGCCATGGTGATAAAACATATTTATGTTGAGTTTCTTTGAATTCTGTCGATCCGTTACAGAGATACATGTACATTGTATAACATTGGACGGGAAAAAATATATGATTTTTGAGTATTAAAGGGCAATAAATGCTAAATTCCAAAAGCGACCTAGAAAAGAAATACATGGGAACGATGCCCCAGTTAAAACAAATATTCTTGTTGTGTTTCATTGAATTCTGTCAATCCGTTACAGAGATATATAGCATTGGATTGGAAATAATGTCATTTTTGTCAATAAAAGGGACATAACTCTTAAATGTCACAAGTGGTCTTGAAAAGTAATAAATAGGAACGATGCTACAGTGATATCAAATAGTCATGTCGAGTTTCACTGAATTCTGTCAATCCGTTACAGAGATATGTTATCTGACGGGAAAATGTGATTTTTAAGTATCAAAGGGGGGGGGGGGATAACTCCCAAATGCCACAGGTGATCTGGAAAAGTAGTACATGGGAACGATGCTCCATTTATAACAAATATTCATGTTGAGTTTCATTAAATTCTGTCAATCCGTTACAGAGATATATAGCATTGGGCGGGGAAATGTCATTCTTGCGTATAACAGGACAATAACTCCTAAATGCCACAAGCGATCTGGAAAAGTAATACATGTGAACGATGCCCCAGCGATAGAAAATATTTATGTCGAGTTTCACTGAATTCATTCTGACAATCCATTACAGAGATATGGCATAAGACGGAAAAAATATGTGATTTTTTACATATCAAAGGGCAATAACTCCTAAATGCCACAGGCGATCTGGAAAAGAAATAAATGGGAACGATGCTCCAGTGATAACAAATATTCATGTCTAGTTTCGTTGAATTCTGTCTGTCTGTCTGTTACAGACATATGGCATTGGACGGAAAAATATGTCATTTTTGCATATAAAAGGGCAATAACTCCTAAATGCCGCAAGCGATCTGGAAAAGTAATACATGGGAACGATGCCCAGTGATAACAAATATTCATGTTGAGTTACATTGAATTCTGTCAATCCGTTACAGAAATATGATATCGGACGGAAACCGGACGGACGGAAGGACGGACGGATGGACGGACGGACGGAAGGACGGTCGGAGGGACACACCCAAAACAATATCCCCCTGCCTTTGGCAGGGGATAAAAAGCTTATATTGCTGGGAACCATCCTTTGATGAGACTGATATTATATTGCCACAATAAGTGGTTACATTAATGTACTCACATCAAGTTTTACTGTGAAATTTAAAAGTTTCACGCATTCAAAAAGTGCGTGTAAAACAGTTCGCTCTGACCTTCGAGATTTAAGTACATGCACTTGCAATTAGAATGTGCGCTATACATGTAACACGAATCAAAGCCTATCGAATTGCAAATGTTTGGCAAGTAGGGGAAGATTGATTATTATCCCTTAATGAGAAACGTTTGCACATGGCAAAGACGGATGGGATCGCCAGAACTACATGAGATATGGTCATTGAAAAACAATTTACTGTCAAGAAAGAGAGCCAGCCGCAACACTCGTGATACGATTAATGTGTTCCCCATGCAACTGCAAAAATAGTAACACATAGCCAGAACTACAGATAAAGGTGTGTACCAAAATACTAAAATCGTCATTTCTCAACAAAACCCGATACTGTGACCACTCTTTAGAAACGTCTCGAAGATATAATTCTAAAGAATGGTCACAGTGTAGGGTTTGGTGGAGAAATAAAGGAGCTATTCCTGAAATTGTTTGAATTTACGCATCTTATCTGGACCTCTGCATAACGTATAGTTCTAAAGGCCCTTAGAATTATTGATACATCCGGATGTGGACGTGTTTATATATTACTTCGGACAACAATACAAACATACAAGCGTGCAAAGGCTAAGGGTACTTTTAAAACATATTATTAATAAGTAACATAGGATTAATCATAAACTTAATAAACGTTGAATATTCAATAGCCCAGACTGATTAAGAAAGAGAATGATAAAAAATGGATATCAAGTCCCTAATCGCCTACTTCGCATTCTTATTTGTACGTTGCGTTACATTTATTTCCACATGTTAGGACCGAGTATGACAGACAATCCGCCACGTGCTTCCTCGACCGAATACATGCCAGTGAAATGCGTTCATTGATAGCATTGCACCACGTAGCTGTAAAACCAATACGTGCAATGTGCATATACATATCATCACAGAACTAAAGAACGGACACGCCAGTAAGGTAATGCACTTTACCCGTATCTCGTTTTTCGCGCCCTGGCTCGCAGTTTCAAACAGCTTGGATCCAGATGAGACGCCGAGTAAATCGGCATCCTTTCAGAACACATGATGTTTGACTCTCGGATAAACGTTGAGCAGACACTGTATTTCACAACGGTTAACCTTTAGCCTGCAGAGCAAATTAGTTTTACAAAAATTGTCACCGACTACATTTTCAAATTTCAAGCTGTAATCAATTGGTCTACCAAAATGCAACCATTGTGTCAAACAGTTTGGATCCTGATGAGACGTCGAGTTACTCGGCGTCTCACCTGGATCCAAACTGTTTGCATATGAATTCACTCATCCGCCCATAGCAGGCTAAAGGATAAGGGAAAGGTTTTATTATTCTCGCCTCTCTTAGACAGTGCCATCTGTATAATCTTATATTTACAAGGGACATCATACCCCAAAATTTATATGACAAACGTTTTGTTTACATATTGTAGAAGTGGATTTGGTTAAGACAACGTAGAAAATTAATTTGAAGCTATTGAATCGAATGTACTGCGCTAATGATATTTTTGCAATCGTTTATAAACGTTTTGCTCTAGTCCTAAGGGAAATTCCAATACAAACTATGCATTTGCATGTGAATCACACGAACCAGACACTGACGTTGGGCCATTACAGATAGAATTACAGCGCAATTCCTTTCGTGGAAGAGCACTTTATACTATGGCGTTAAGTCAATTTGCCATTCCATTTGTGATGTAATTAAAACCTCTGGTGTCAATAAAACGGAAAGTATTCACCATATTTTGATGTTGGTGTATTGTAATCGATTGTTTCAACTTAAACCCAGTGCAATGAAACGACTTAATGCAAAATACTTGATTTTAATGAAACATTATACCACAGTGCATTAGGTAGATATGTTACAATAGCAAACCATTATATACTCCTAGTACCTTTGAACTACAAATGCTACCTAGTTCAAAGTTTATTTATTTCTGTTTACCAGGTAGCAGGTGTCTGGTGGCCACTTAACGCAGGATGAAAGTCATGCAGAAAAAGAGAAAGCTGCTTTTGGATCTTTCTGCAAGTCTTTCATTCCGAATTAAGCTGTCACCTGTCTAACATACTGGCATTGGTACCAGTTCTAATTTCCGATTTAGAGTCTTGTACCCTTTATACCCTAATACACATTCGGACACCTAATATCATCTCTAAATCATTCAGTTTGGCATCACGTTGGTAATATCTAGATCTATATTTGTTATTAAAATAATAATAATAATATGGATGTGCTGGCAAGAGGTCATGCCTTTTATACCATACAACGTCTCTGGATCGTTTTAGACAGACAGGTGAATACCTAAATGCAGGGTGCATGTTACAGTTTGATGATTGATGCAAGTCATAAAGAAACCTCCCTCAAAAAGGAATATTCTATATGACTTTCACTCGGCATTAAGTATCCATCTGTCTAAAGTAATTTGAATTATTCGTTATTCGAAATTCGGTTTAAAGATGTTTTCCTGTATTAAGACATATCTAACATGTCCGGGTACATGTTTATGTATTAAGAAATATCTAACATACCCGGGTACATGTTTATGTATTAAGAAATATCTAACATGTCCGGGACCCGGGTACATATTTACGTATTACATTGTAAGAAATATCTAACATTTCCGGGTACATATTTACGTATTAAGAAATATCTAACATGTCTGGGTACATATTTACTTATTAAGATATATCTAACATGTCCGGGTACATAATTATTTACGTATTAAGAAATATCTAACATGTCCGGGTACATATTTACGTATTAAAAATATCTAACATGTCCGGATACATATGTACGTCTCATGAGCATTAGCGACCATATAAAAGCTATTGGCAATGAAGGGTCATTGCAATTTCTGTGACCACATTTGTTTTATATTTTTCGTTGAAAATTATTCACCCAAATTGGTTTATATAGTGTTTAAACATAGTTATCCGATCTAAGATACATGCACGGGATTCGGCTACACGTCATTTCAACACAACAGATGTCTCATCCAAGATATTCACACAACATTGACATTCAGCTATAAACATCTGTGTGAACGAAACTGATAATTATTTATTTAAAATAACGAGGTACTGTTCCTAACATATACGACAGAAAGGCACACAAATAGTAAAGTAAAACGTCTCTAAACTGGGTGTTAGATTTAATAGAAATATCGGTCTTGGAGACAGGTGTTAGCTTAATGCAGGGCAAAAATCATGCAGAAAGCTCTTCTTAGAGATTTCTGCATGTATTTCACCCTGCATAAAGCAGCCACCTTCATAAAAGTATATAAATTATTCTCTACCAGAGTTATGGTTGAGAGAGTTTTACTGTGTTACAGGGCTTATGTTTATAAATAGGTTTGTTCAGTCATAACTGGACAGGGACTGTTGCAATGTTACGAATATATATGGATGCCCTAAAAGAGACCAGGGTCCATGCTTATAAAACTGTTAGTTGAGTCTGAGTTCGTTTTCAAGTTTTTGATTGGTCAGATTTGAGCCTTTGGCTCAAATCTGACCAATCAAAAGCTTGAGAACTTAAATCTGAACCAATCAAAAGATTGAGAACTCAAATCTGCATTGTTTGCTATACAAATCAATGTCAAAAGTTTTCTTCAGCACCATTTATTTTGGAGAAACACCCTTACGTGAAAACATGGATGGGTTCTTCTTCTGTTTTTGACGCGTTTACCGTAGCGATCCAGATAAGGTGCGTAAATTAAATGTTTTCAAGAATAGCTCCTTTATTTCTCCACCAAACCCTATACGGTGACCAGACTTTGGAATCGTCTCTTCGAGACGTTTGTAAAGTGTGGTCACAGTACGCTCGTATAGGGTTTGGCGGAGAAAAGACGGGTTTAGTATTTTGGTACACACATTTATCTGTAGCTCTGTTTACCGTATAGTACATAAGATTGACAGAGTAGAATCTGAACAGTTGCTTGAAAATAAGTTATTCATTGAAAGAATTTCAACGTTTTAAACTGCAAATGAATTGCAAAATCGAAACATTGATAAAATGACAAGAAGGAAATAAATAATGAATTTTCAACGTTATATCTGGAACAATTACAAATGTACTGATAATTGCTCAGTACAAGAATATATATGACTTTTCTGTCGATAAAAATTGCAGATATTGTTATGTAAATTTAATCAGAACTCCACATCAGGGTTTTGTTACCTTGCATTGTATGTTTCCATAATCCAAGAAAACAGACAAGCATTATGTACAGCACAAATTCGCTATATTAGCCGCTTCATACAGGGTATTATTTAGATATCTAAACCTATACCTGGGTCCATGCTTATAAAACTTTTAGTTGAGTCTGAGTTCGTTCTCAAGTTTTTGATTGGTTAGATTTGAGCCTCAGGCTCAAATCTGACCAATCAAAAGCTTGAGAACTCAAATCTGACCAATCAAAAGCCTGAGAACAAACTCAGACTCAACTAAAAAGCTTTATAAGCATGGACCCTGATACATGTATAAGAGGCTCATATAAGATGTGTAGCTTTTTTGTTTTCAAAATAATTTCTGCTTTATTTCTAAAACTTTATGTTGGTACCAGTCTTTTGGACGATTCTAAAGAATGACCAGAACGTACCGTTTGTTTGAGGGAAATTCGAACACCCTTATAAGTCCTTACAACGCTGAATTTTGCAAATGGACTATTAGTATTCTAAAATTCAAACAGGTAAATCGTATGGTAAAAACAGTAAACACTGTCTATAACGACCATTAAATGGTGTTAATTAGTTGTTATTTTGAGCAGGTGGTTGCTTAAAGCAAGGTGAAAGTAAATCAGAACGCTCCTATAGGAGCGTTCTGTTTTACTTTCACCTTGCTTCAAGCATCCACCTGCATTTAACACAAACTACTTGATATAATTTAGTGGTCGTTATAGAGAGGTTTTACTGTATTATAGGATGAATCTAAAGGCAAGTGTCTGGGTCTACACTGTTCCCAAATGACATTAGCAACGGAAAGCAAACTAAGCAGCATGTAATCTGTATCTATATGTGCACCAGTCAATGTACAATTTCATAAACACTCTGAGTAATCGGGCTCCGATTAACCCATTACCTCATAGGCTATTTTTAGATACAACCTCTTTGAATAAATCTACCGAAAAGGAGCATTAACTAGAGAAAAGAATAATTTTAGAATTTTGTAGTTCGAAAACATTGTGATAAATAGAGCATTTGCTCCTATAGGAGCAAATGCTCTATTTACCACAATGGTTTCACAAAGGGACTTTTACAGAGCCGTCAAAAGTCGTCAATATCAGGGAATGGGTTAAACTGTTTCTGGGGGAGTCTTTTGATCGGGGCCTAAATTATTTCTCTACCATGGGCATCTTATTTAGAGTTATTAAAATGGCGCCAACTTTCCTTAGTCAGCTTTACAATCCAACGAAGACGGGATATTAGGTGTCCGAATACTTATGATAAATATAGGCTTCTGGAAATCGCTGTCTGGCTTTGTCTATGTATAATTGAGGGAAACTAAATGTATGGTGTAGTGTTGGGTAATAAATATACAGTAAAGCCTCGATAATAAAAAAAACTAAAATGAATATCGTTATTGATATTTAAGGAATTTGACAGCTTAATGCAGAATGAAATACATACAGATAGCTCCTTTCGAAACTTTCTGCAAGACGTCCACCCTGCATTTAGCAGTCACCCTGTGTCTCAAAGTAGCGAGATGTAACCCTTACAGTGCGGGACACGAGTCACCAATGTCATTTACAAACAATGAAGACCCAGATGAGAGGGCTCCTAAAGGAGCCCTCTCATCAGGATCTGCACTGTTTGTCCTTATACAATATTCTTTAAAACATCCCTAAACAATCACCATAGGTTTGATCTGTTTGAATTTTGGAATAGACCATTTGGTAAATCAGCGTTTTAAGGGTTACAGTAGTGTCTTGTACTATGATATATGGTTTTATGTTGATGGGCATAAACGTTATATAAGACGGCGTGGTTTAATATCTGTCTGGGAGAATCCGAAAGTATATAAAACATGAATAATTGATGTAGAAAACCTGAATAACGATAGTTGCTCAATTACATGAAATAAGATCTCGTCAGCAGTAAAGGCATTCTGGATCTGAAGCTGACCTTGTTGTACTGAAAGCATCTACATCTATTAGATCTAGCTCTATCAAGTAATGTAAGACATGCTACCATTTCTATCAAGCAAACACTAATGATTAATAACTGCAAACATCAGTATACAACGACGTTTCTTGCATCAGTACTGTAACCAGTGACACAGCGATATTTATCACCGTGATCATGGCAGATCTACAGAAAAATGTGCGTACCAAAATACCAACATCGTTATTTCTCCACCAAGTCCTATACTGTGACCACTCTTTAGAATAGTCTCGAAGAGACGATTCAAAAGAATGGTCACATGATAGGGATTGGTGGAGAAATAACCAATCTGTTCTTGAAACTATTTAAATTTACGGATCTTTGTAATGGTGACGTTTATTCCCTCATCCTGTGACTTGACCTGTATTTCGGGAACTCTGTGTCTCATCAGGATTAACTATTTAGCTGCCAAAATGTGTTGTCTGCAAACTTTGTCGTTTGCTACAATACTCCATATTTATTTTTCTACATTTTTGTTTCAAGAAATAGTCACAGTAACAAACAGTTTGGATCCAGATGAGACGCCGAGTTACTCGGCGTCTCATCTGGATCCAAACTGTTTGCATATATAGTCACAGACGCGACTCTGGGAGCGAACAAGTTAAAGCTGTGTGACACACAGTCAATAGTTTTTCAAAGATTTAACGCTTTCCCTTATGTAAGCGCATTTTAACGCGTCTGCAAACAGAGAAGACCCAGATTAGGAGCCGTCTGATCAGGGTCTGCTCTGTTGGCTTATGGTGTAATATAGATCTGATTATACAGCTTCTTACTGAGTAAAAATGTCATGTGTTCTTAAGCCATTATAAAAAATAATCTTATTAATATTTATGACGTCATTATTCCCTATATGAATATTCATCAGGGAAAGGGTTAAGAGGGTACGAAGGTGAAAGTGGTGCAGATTTAGTGGACATCATTGTTTCTCTCTGCAGGATCATGGTTAACTCTTTCCCCTGTTTAATACTCATGACACAGAGGTCCAGATATGATGCGTAAATTTAAACATTTTCAAGAGTAGCCGAACGTAACGCAAATGATGTCAGTGATGTGTTTTCAGTCAACTTGCAAATGAACAAAGAAGTAACACATAACGGATCGTAGGTTCTTAGCTCTTACCTTTAATGAATAATCATGTGATAAATACATACATCGCCAACAGTTAATTAGCTAACAGTTAATAAACATTATGGTATATGCACACGCGGTGTTTTAGCCAAGACAGAAACTGTAAAATCCGATCTACATGTATATACATTCTATAAACAAGCAGACTAGATACTGACCATACGGCTCCAAATGCAGCAATTAAGTTGTGTGTATTGTTTGCAAAGACGTTAAAGTACACTAAAACCTCTCTATAACGTCCACTAAATTATATCAAGTATTTTGTATTAAAGGCAGGTGGCTGCTTAAAGCAAGGTGAAAGTAAAACAGAACGCCCCTATAGGAGCGTTCTGTTTTACTTCTACCTTGCTTCAATCGGCTACCTTCCCTAAATACCATATACTTAACACATTTAGTGGCCGTTATAGATAGGTTTGACTGTATGTGTCTGAGGGAGAGGGTTAAGTAGCACATCAACACGTGCGGCATTGAAAGGTCCAGATATGAACGTATTTTATACAGTTCCCCTTGAATTATAAAACAAACAAAGAATTAATCGCGCTACTGACGTCACAGGTTTGTTTATTCCAGCAAAACGGGTGAATGCAGAGACAGAATAACATTTTAAAACCACCTTCAACTGTAAAGCTAGGTTCACAAATTATTTGACTCGTATCCTAAGAATGTTTCAAGCGACGGTGTTTACATTTAATAAATGGGGATGTTGATTTGGGCAGAGTAAATCTGAACTTAAGTCAACGAACTTGATGTACTGCGCAAATGATACCGACTTTACATACTTTGCTGAACTCCTATGGGAAATCCCAACACAAACTAGTATGCATTTGCATGTGAATCACATTAACCAGACACTGGACTTGGGCCATTATTGATAGAATTACTTTTTGAGGAAAACCACTTTAGCCTGTAACGCTAAGTCAATTTGCCATTTCGTTTATGGTGGAAATAAAACCTATGATATCAATAAAACGGAAAGTGTTCACGCTATTTTGATGCTAAATTTTGCAAGCGATAGTTTTACTGTAACGTGAAACTTTCGACGTGTATCCAAACTACTTGATTCGATTAAACACATACAAAAGAATAAATGATGTGTATTACAGCTTACAGCAAGAATAGTCATCGCAGCTACATGTCAACGCTATATATTGACTCGTTAAAAGTGTTATGTTTCTATTCACTAGGGAATACTGCTTTATTGAATCTGTTCTATGCAGTTTGTAGACATCTATGTATATGTGTATCAACACTGACAATACGTAACGTTTACAGCCTGTCGAAATTGAATACTGTAACCGCGGGAATTGACACATTACTAGCAAAGATAAACTTCTCGAAATCCGCAATACATGATAATATCTCGAATAGCATCCTAAAACTACCCAAAGCAATTAGTGTCGGGTATCCCAGAACTTTTAAAATACCCACCGGACTTACGTGGCCTACCTAACGACTGGATAAAAGCAAACATACCACTAGTATATAAGAAATTTGATGTAATTACAAACCCGTATCTTGGACATCGGTACTCGGTATATAAACGCAATATATAGCTACAGAACACAACTGACCTCACACCAAGAACAATAATGACTTATTCACATTAATCTATGAATTCGTCTGAATTTTCGTGTGAACTCAAGTCATAATAGGTTACCGCAAACAATGATATCAAAACTTAGTGCGGCATTCAACCCATTTCTATCATATGTAATGCCTACATATGAATTAAAACTCCCTAACCACCGGTCCTCACAAATCATGTCTGTCATAAAAAGATACCAAAACGACAGGTTTCAAAAATACCTTTCGTTGAAATACCGATAATAGATAACTATACCATATCATTGAGTACCAGTACTCATGATAGTGGCTATCAAGTCAGTGCTAGACAATGGTGGCATGGATATATTGACAATCCTGTACGTTATCACAAGATACCCAGAGACTACAGCGTTACCCGATATACAGAGAGATGGTAGCTGAAGCACTGTTTGACGTGATTTCGACAAACAAGGTGTGCACCGTATGTGAAAACAAATGAGCAAATGACGATAAGAGGATATTCGCAGGCAGTTCTGTTCGGGAGGTTCCACAGGCATAAACTAGATTTTTTACCATTATTTACAGTCACATTGTATTCATGGTTAGTTGGTGTGAGGTATCACACATAGCTGCTGTATGCCCTGTCTACGAAAAAGGCTAGAAGATCGCGATGAAACTTTTGACTAAATCGAAGCTAACATATAAATGCCACTACATGTATGACAAATAGGCAAGACGCAGAACACTCGTGAAGGCTGACAAAAATGCTGTAAGTAGGAGATCCTTCGAAAGCAAAATCAGCAATGCAAAAAGAGAAACTTGTAGCATCGGATTTATTCAGTCTGTTAATGAGCAGTTATTTAAAGTGCAATACTACTCATGCCCCCTAGCATCGGCTTCAGTGCTATTCAATTTTCAAAACTAATAACATCAGCACTAATGATCCTGAAGTACCATATAATATAACATCACCGAGAATGAAGTACGGGCCACTTTTTACAAGTCCTATTGCTGTTACCTACGTTCACACTACCATCTCATGTTGTGTTGGCAGTAGTTGAAGCAATGAGCAGAATAGGTTACAGTGTGGAAGTTAGTAACAAGGCACATATCTCATATAATCTAAGATATATACACTCAATCTCGAACACATCCATAGACAACCAGTCCCTTTTATTGTATATGTTTTTCAACAAAAGGGCTGACAATGAAGCGAATCCAGTGCGCTGCGGAACCATCATTGACGGTCATAGATCCTTTCAACTGATCTTATCATACAAGCTTGCCGAATGCTTGGTTGGTACCAGCCATACAAGCAGGTTATCGATGTCGTCAAAGGAAAACACATACAGAGATACAAATAAAGGTGAATACCCGAATACAAAAATCGTCATACCTTCCCACCAAATCCTTTTCTGTAATTACTCTTTAGAATCGTCTCTTCGAGACGATTCTAAAGAGCAGTGACAGTATAGAGTTTGACGCGAAAATAAAGGAACTATTCTTGAAAATATTTAAAATTTACGCATCTTATCTGAACCCCTGACACATACTGACACATACTGTAAAGCGTGAAATTAACATTCACACATGTATCATGCTTAACATTCAATATTGAATGATTATGGATATACGGTAGAAGCCCTCTAATGCGACCATTTAGTCATTATAAACAGGTGGGTGCTTAATGCAGGACAAAACTAATACAGGAAGCTCCTCTAGGAGCTTTCTGCATTACTTTTAACCTGCATTAAGCTACCATCTGCATCTAGCACCAATAATTATTCCTCTTTTAGGTGGTCGCATTAGAGGGGTTTTACTGTACTATAGAAAAAATAAAACTTGAAAACTGAGCAGTACACACAACTTTCTTTACCACAGAGCTGTGGATTGGAATCATCTTGAAGGTGAGACTGTGCAAAGAAACGCATCACAACCGCTCTTTCGGAGTATTACTGGAGAACTCTTGGTGTCCTATGCCATACCACTATATACGAGTACGAGTAGAAGCAGGAAACATATTGCTGTTCACGTTTTTTAATGGATCGCTTGAAATGTTTCCATAGAGTTATGTGCATTACCCGTAATTATTTGACAACCCATCAGTTCTAGAAAAGCGTAACCATAGCATTCTCTTCATATCCGATGTTTTGTCAATATTTAAAAGAACAATCTGAAAACTAGTTGTGCGTTCATTAATCTCATTCTAATATCTAAATTGAAAAACAAATGTAGCAATATTGAATGTTCATCTCAATCTTGAAATCACTTTCATTGACATATCAAATTTGTTTTCATGTTTTGGAGTTTTGACTTTATGTGCCACTGCGACCTTTAGAATATGTCCTTAGGCATTTTACATTGAAAATAATTATGTAACAATTTGGATCTTTGTAAAAGATAAGATTTTGCAATTGGTAATCAATCAGTTGAACAAGGTAACAAAGCAGCTTTTGATAACTTTGGAAACTGCTGATAACTGCTTAACTTATATAAATCTCTCTAAAGCGACCAGCAATAATAGGTATTGGTACGGGCCTTGGAGCCGTGTGAAAGCTTAATGGAGGACAAACGGTGGGCGGAAAGCTCCTTCAGCAGCTTCCTGTGTTGAATTCGACACGCATTATAACCCTTTCCTTTATATAACCCGTTTTCACACATCTGTAAACAGAATTGACCCAGATCAGACGGAATTTGATGGATATGTTTCTGTAGTTTCTAATATGGCTACAATTTTACACCTTTCATATTTCATTAAAACTATTCTGTCCATGAATATTCAGAAGGCATTGTAAATTGGAATGAATATAGAACAGGGAAGGGATTAAGCAACTACATGCTTTTAAGAATATCTATTCATACAATTGTCGCTTTAAAGGGGGTTTACACTACACTGAAGGCACATATATGTGACCGTTTTGCTAGAAATGACAGTTCAATGCATACACTCTATGAGAAACAGGAGGCGAGCATTTATATTTTGCTAGCAGTGCATTTTTGTTGATCCCATTATCGATGCATACTCTTCATATTGTCGATAATATTCAGACTCGTTTCTTTTGACAAAGATTGATATGCAATGTCAGTAATGTTATAGAAACGTTAACACATATTTTCGACATTTTCCACCATATGGAAATAATGATTAGATGTAACGCCTGCTATAACGACAATGGCATTAAAGTCCTCACGCGGCTTCCAGTTCATTCCCTCGGAACTATAATAATTTAAGTGTTTTTTAGAAATGTCTGAACCCGTTCTAGACGACGTGCCAAGTTGGATATTTAAGATCCATTTACATGTTTAGACATTTCAGACGCTTTCGGTTATCACCATAATGGTCTTATTGGAATACAATCACTTGAAGTGATATGGACTTCAAACCAACGAACATGGCTAGAGTTGCTAGATATTTATGAATGCATTAATTACTTATTAAGTCTTTCGCTGCCATTGTCGCGTCTGTGATTACCTAATATATGCAAACAATTTGGATCTAGACCAGACGTCGAATAACTTAAAATAGTTTATTACAGTGGTAATGTTTTAGTGAAAACAGTAGAACATGTCGTAAGTGGCTATTTATTTATTGAACATAGGAGTCTTAAAAACAGAGTGTTGCTAAATGCAGGGCAAAAGTAATGCAGAAAGCTTCTCTATGAGCTTTTTGCATTACTTTTGACCTGCATTAAGCTGCCACCTATGTGACCAATACTTATACCTCTTTTGATAGCCGCTTAAGACGGATTCTACTTACAAACAATCGACCGTCGGTATAGTCGCTAGATACACATGGACGGATTTAACCATTCCCCTATTGTATGTTTATTCCAAATGCAAATACCTACTGAATATTCAGGGACGATATAGTTATAATGCAACATGGGACATTATAGTTATTTTAGAAGAAAATAAAGAAACACATCCATTAAATTCCATTAGTAAACAGAGCAGACACTGACCTGTTCTGGGTATACTCTGTAGATGCGTAAACATGCGTTTATATGAAGGAATGTGTTAAACAGAAGATAGACCAGTATATGAATGTACTCGTGTTTTCTAGACGAAAGAGTAATAGCTCTAACAATCGTCATCGAAGGTCTGCAACAGTAAAATCGTTTTCTAGCGACACATTTAGCTGTTTTAATTAAGAAAGATATGCTTCAGGTTATGTTCTGTTATGTTCTGTTTTGGGAGACACACTTTAATCTTATATGATTTCATTTTACCTCTGATAGCCCATAGGTATACATTAACAAGACATTGTTTAGCACTTCAAAAACATTATAATCAGATCTATATGTTTCCATAAGCAAACAAAACAGATCATTATCAGCCAGCTCCTACTCCTAAATTAACTGTCTGATGCGGGTCTACTTTGTCTGCAAAGGCGTCAACGATCTGTTGTATAAGGAAATAGTTCAAGCAACCATTCAGTGTGTTGTCTTATTGTCTATATCAATGATAACTGGCGTTGAATATCTGAAATAAACATCGGATAGCAAATATATCAACGAAACATACTACTTTGAAATAGAATGTATTTCATTCATAGATCTATAAGGTGAACTAGAAGTATAGGAGTATGATCACAGAGTGTGTAGTAACACAGTCTTTTATGCCCTACTCCACGGGGCATATTATTTTTGCTCTGTCTGTTGGTTAGTTTGTGTGTTGGTTAGTTGGTTGGTTTATTCCCATGTTTAACATTGGCAAAATATTTGTAGCTATTGCAATGCATACTTCAAACTTGGCATCCATGTGCAACTTATAGAGGCGAACATCTTTAGTGGTAACAAGGAGAACGAAGTTTACATATCTAATGCAGTGAATTGCTTACATGCAGGTATTACCAAATGTTAATACCCAGTCGCTTTTTGCCCATTCATTGCCATGAAGACGGGTCTGTAATATGATATGCAAACAGTTTGGATCCAGAAGCCGAATTACACGGCGTCTCAACAGGATCTAAACTGTTTGACACTCTTGTTATACAGAACTTAACCATTCTCTTGCTATTCACGTCAATATACTTACCTGTAAATAGTGAAGACCCAGATGAGACAGCTCCTGCAGGAGCTGTCTCATCAGGGTCTGCACTATTTACAAGTTGATTGTGCAACGAATGCACTCCACAGAAGTGATTTCGCAGCAAATTACTTATACACAGTGAAGGTATAGGTAAATATACAACAGGGCATGGGTAAAGAAGGAGAAATGTATTTTAAAATTCAGCAAGCGAAGGGTTAAACACTGTAACAATTGTGGCAGACTAATATGCGTCCAGCAGAGGGCAAAGCTATACACTGGAATGTAAACGCGTCGGTTAATGAAGTTATAATGATAATAAAGTTGAAGAATATACAAATATATCTCCGAAGCGGTTAAATCACTGATTTATATAAAAAACAACAACAACAACACAATACAGTAAAACCTCTCTAAATCACAATTTTATCAAAGAATAATTAAGATTTCTTTAGGCAGGTGGCAGCTTAATGCAGGATGAAATTCATGCAGAAAGCTCCTTAGGGAAATTTCTGTGTGACTTTCATCTTGTGTTAAGCTGCAACTTGTCTTACAAACCGGTATTGGTGCTAATTTGAATGTCCTGTTTAGATGGATATAATTGATATAGAACTGGTTAATTGTATTACGTTAGATATCGAATAGTTATTATTTAATAATTAATTTAATGTACTAGTATTATAAGGAGCTTAACCCTTCCCTCCATAAATACGCATTTTTACGTCTTTGCAAACGGAGTAGATCCAGATCAGACGGCTCCTGATCAGAGTCAACTCTGTTTGGTTATGATATAATCTAGATATGATTCTACAGTCTCTGTCATGACCAAATATTCCCGTGTCCATGTGTTGGTGTAACACTTAAGCTAATTCAAATTCATGATATCATTATTTCTTACATGAATATTCATGGAGTGAAGGGTTAACCTTGACCATGTATTATTCGACCTGGCTGGTATTTGCAAAACCAACAAGATTGTCACATCAGGATCAAAACTATGTAACCCTTTCCTTCATACACATGTAATTATATACCCATTTTTATGAAATTACAAACATAGTAGACCCAGATCAGACGTCTCCGGTAAGAGCCGTCTCATCAGGATCTGCTCTGTTTGATTATATTATGGTATAGACCTGATTCTACAGTTTTTATCAAAGCAAAACATTTTCTTGAACATGTTTACATTATAGATACATGTATCAGGCAATAGATACTAATAATGGTATCACACTCTTACATGAACATTAAACAGGTACGGGGTTAATCTTTTTCCTATTCAATATTCATGTAAGAAATAATGGCATCATTACTATTTACATGTATTAGAAGTATTTTATAATGACATATATATGTCACAGTAGAAATTGCGATTCAGGGCAATCGTCGATTCTCCAAAGACATATTGCGATCGCAATCTCTCCTAGGGCAGACTCTGACCCTAATACATTGTAAGGACAATCGACGATTCTACTAGTACATATTCCAATCACAGTCTGTCCAAGGACAAACTGTAATTCTATCATATAAATTTACAATTCTACTGGAAGAATTTAAATTATTAGTTTAAGATATGACACTTTAATTCCTCTAGGAATATGTACAATTCTACTAGAAGAATTTATTATTAGTGTTATACATTTTTGTATATCACACTTTTATCTACAAAGAAAATCTACGATTCTACTGGAAGAATATATTATTTTAAGATCACAAGTCTATATTCAAAACATGACCAACAACGCATAATTGTGAATAATTTTAAAAGAGGATCGGAGTTTGTCCTAGGAGAGACTGCGATCGCAATCTGTTCTAGGAGAATCGACGATTGTCCTGAATCGCAATTTCTACTGTAACATATACATGTACATAGATATGTTTGGTATTGGTAGAAACTTTAGAGTCCGATCTATTATAAACATATGGGAGCCGTCTCGCGTGAGTCTACTCTGTTTTCAAAGACGTAAAAATGCGTTTATAAGATGGAAATGGTTAACACAAAGGCAAAGATTTCTTAAAAGGAATGAACGAATTGCAAACAAGTAACACTTACTGCAGTTCAGAGTTTGAGCCGACATAAATATTCACTCAGCTTAACCATTTCAAACCTGAATTTTCAGAGTGGAAAAGCCCAACACTGTTTAACTACAGAGTCAATACAGTATGAACTTGTTACATGATTTGTATGACAAATAGTGTAGACCCTGATCAGAGGGGTCCTCTAGAAACCCTCTGATTTTGGGTCTACACTGTTTGCATATGACAAATGACAGCATTCGAGTGCAACGGGTTACAAGAGTTAATAATAAGCGTTAAGACTTCAGAAAAATATTCCATACGCAACGACTGCTTGTTCGTTTCAGATATTGATCAAATATAGGTACAACCATATTCAAGCAAGTAGAAGTACATTTGTAAAACAGGAGCAATAAAAAGCCAGGCAGAATACAATTAGTACGAGTCGTAATTTGAAAACCCTATTATAAGACAATAATATAATTGCTGATTGGAACATTAGCAGTGACTACAGTAGAGTATAATTGAGTTATTGCTACAGTAGTACCCCTCTAAAGGGACCACTTAATGACTAGAAATCGGTTTCAGAATCGCAGGTGGTTGCTTAATATTGAAAGAAATTGATACACAACGTATTCTACCTGCATGAACCTACCACCTGGCCTTAACCCCTTTACTCCATAAATACGCTTTTCTATGCTTTTGCAATCAAAGTAGACCAATATCAGACGGCTCCTGTAGGAGCCGTCTGATCCGGGTCTGCTCTGTTTGCTTATAAAATGATATAGATATGATTCTACAGCTTCTGCCTTTGCCAAAGTTTCCCGTGTCCATGTGCTATTATATAAACATAATTTAAACAATATTCACGATGTCATTATTTCTTGCATGAATACTCATGGAGCAAAGTATTAAGACCCATGAGTATGACTATTTTATGAGGTCGCTTTAGAGACGTGTTACTGTATCCAATCACATTAATCCTTCGCTTGCTATTCATGTCAATATACCTACCTGTAAATAGTGAAGACCCAGATGAGACAGCTCCTGCAGGAGTTGTCTCATCAGGGTCTGCACTATTTACAAATTGATTGTGCAACCAGTACACTTCACAGCAGAAGATTGCACAGAGAAATAATTGTAGACAGTGAAGATATATGTAATTATACAACAGGGCGTGGGTATAGAAGAAGAAATTTTAAAATTCAGCAAAAGAATGGTTAAACTAGAGCTTTCAACGCTTAGTTGCTTGGTAAAATGATTTCAGACTTGAAGTGTTGATATTCGCATACTTGAGCTAAAACGACCACATGCCTTATCACCAGGAGCCTATAAATCATGCAGGGTCGCTAGTGATACAGAAAGTTCCTATTGGAGCTGCCGTACAATACCCAAATTGTTCTTTATTAACCCTTCCGCTGCCAAACTTTGTCGTCTGCTAATTTTGTCGTCTGCTACAAATTTTCATTTTTTTTTATTTTCTTCATTTTTGTTTCAAAAACATAGTAACAGTAACAAACAGTTTTGATCCTGAAGAGACACCGAGTTCCTCGGCGTCTCATCTGGATCCAAACTGTTTGCATAGGTAATCACAGATCCGGCTTTGGCAGCGAAATGGTTAAAAATCCAGTTTAGAGGGGTATTACTGTAGACAGCCAAAGTTAATTGAAAATCTGGTTTAAAGGAGTACATATACTACTCGTACAACCAGAGTGTCGATAGTCCAGTACTGACGTCACTTTACTTGACACCACAACTGGATCCGAAACGTTTTCCCGATTTTCCAGCAGGCGCGCAAAGAGCTTAATGCACTTTAATGTGCCGATAACTCACTGCCTCCCTTGATACTATCGGAATAGCATACAAAGTAGGCCTCCTTCTCCTCTGAGATTTAAGTAGGGGGAACTTTAATTGAGAGCGTGTGTCACAACATGAATCAAGCCTTATTAGATAGCTAGTACTTGACAACGAGTTAAAATGTACCAGAACCAATCATTGAAACCGGAGCAGTTTGTACTTGACGGAAGACTGGTGGCACCGCGTGAGCTCTGGTCTTTCAAAATGTATTACAAAACGAATTATTGGATGCAATGTCGGTGTTTTTTTATTGTTACCCACTAGCTTGTATAGCATTGTTTAACACAGATGTTCGTCTACTTCATTTTCTAAGCACGGGAAATATTCAATCTATCTACAACCGCAAGCAGTATCCATGCTTATAAAACTTTTAGTTGAGTCTGAGTTCGTTCTCAAGTTTTTGATTGGTCAGATTTGAGCCTTTACGGGAAAGGGATTAACCCTTTACTCTGTGAATATTCATATAAGAAATAATGACGTCACAAGTATTAATTAGATTAATTGCTATATTAACACATGGGCACAGGAACATTTTACCATGATAGAAACTGTATAATCATGTCTATATTATATCATAAACAAACAGAGCAGACCCTGGTCAGACGGCTCCTATAGGAACCGCCTGATCTGGGTCTACTCTATCTATTTAGAAATGCGTAAAAATGCGTATTTATGGAGTAGACAGTTAACACAACAATGGTAAATGTAAATTGAACAAACACCACTGAACAATTATTAAAAGTACTAAAGATTGAACAACTTAATTTATCGTAACGTCTATTGATCGCAACTGTAAACGCCCCCCTCTACCAAAGTTCATTAACCCTTTCCCTGTTCTATATTTAGGCCAGATTTCAGTACCTACTGAATATTCATGGACAAAATAATTATAAAGAAATATAGAAGGTAGAACATTGTAGCCATTTTAGAAAGTAAAGAAACAGATCTATCAAATTCCAGTAGCAAACAGAGCAGACCCTGATCAGACAGCTCCTCTAGGAGCTGTCTGATCTGGGTCTACTCTGTTTGCAAATGCGTGAAAATACGTTTATATAAGGGAAAGGGTTAACACTACCTTATAATAACATATAAAGGGCATGTAACAGTATCTGATTGGGTCCATACTATTGTAAAGACCGTGTAATTGATTTCTGAATTGTTTTTTTTTATTGCTGAAGCTACTCAACAATCGTTTCTCTTCAACATGACTGTTGTTTTATTTATGTTCAAAACATCATTTTGATATACAAAAATCATATACAAAAACAATAAAATAATTAATCAGACATATAACATATGCTAGTCTCTCTCAATAGTTTATGGGATTTGACTGGCTGTAGGTCGATTATTTATGTTCCCAGATGTGATATGGAAAAAAAGATGTTTGCAGGTTGACAAGACTTCGGTATTAAAAAACAATTATTTGATTGATGTCATTGTTCCTTATCGAATAGGGAATGGTTTAAGGACTGCCTGATAAAGTTAGATAGCAGTATTTATATTATTGTTTAAGTTTTGTTTCAACATACACAGTACAACACCTAAAAGCGAACATTTAATGACAATTGTATATTTAAAGATATTGGTGTCTTTTAAGGCGTGTTGCTTAATTGCAGGGCAAACATCCCATGGGTACAACAAAACGTTTGTCTTGTATCACCCAGTACAGTAAAATCCCTCTAATGCGACCACTTAATGAATAAACATAGGTGTCTTGATAAGCAGGTGGTTGCTTAATGCAGGACAAAAGTAATGTAGAAAGCTTACTTTTGTCCTACACTAAGCTACCACCTGCATCTAGCAGAATTATACCTCTTTTAGGTGGTCGCATTAGCGGGGTTTTACTGAACTTCATAAATACGCTTTTAACATCGCAAGAGCCGTCTGTAGGCGACCTCTGATCAGGATCTGTTTTGTTTGATTATGGGGACGTATATATTTATTTTATTCTGTAGTTTTGTCCATGAAAAATGTCTAGTGTTAAAATGTTATTAAAACAATTTAATTAATATTCGTAATATCTTTATTATTTACATATTAAATAGTTGTGGAGTAAATGGTTAGGCTTTCATCTAGCATTGAAGTCCACCATTATTCCTCTTTTAGGTGGTCGATTTAGAGAGGTTTTACTGTAGTCATATCGTACATGTTTCTATTATCCCACAGTCACTGGCACTTGATCGAAACGGACTATAGTTTATTTAGAGCAACTAGTACATTAATTAATACACTATAATATGACTATTATATTACACAACTATAGTCTGTTTCGAGCAAGTGCCAGTGCCCACAGTTAACCCTTCGATCCATAAATACGACTTTCTACGCATTTTCAAACAGAGCAGACCCAGATCAGACGGCTCCTGTAGGAACACTCTATTCAGGGTCTGGTCTGCTTGCTTATGACATACTATAGATATTATTGTACAGTTTCTGCAATGGCCAAAACATCCTGTGCCCATGTGCTATTATAACAGTTATTCCTATTAATATTCACGGTGTCATTATTTCTCACATGGATATTCATAGAGCAAAGGGTTTTAAGCTCTACAGTAGCCATCGTTACAGACACAATAAGTGATTAAAGTTTTCAATACCTATTGAATAGTTATGGACCACATAGTTATAATACAATATGGAAGTTGAAACATATCGCCATTTTAGAAAGTAAAGAAACAGATATATCAAGTTCCATTAGCAATCAGACAGGACCCTGACTAGACGGCTCGTACAAGAGCCGTCTGATCTGGGTCGACTCTACTTGCCAATGACTAAAACATGTGTATTTATGAAGAAAGCCCGACACGCATCTTTATTGCTATGGTAAAACAAGTTCATGCACTATGTCAGCCCTATATATTTATGTCAAATTGACAAAATTCCCCATAGAGACGCCTTTTGACTCTATGCAAAAGAGGAGATCCAGATCAGACGGCTTATAATTGTCATTATGTCTTTCATGGATATTCATGGAGTAAAACATAAGATTACATGTCATAAACGGTCGAACGGAAGGACTAAAGGACGAACGTACGTAACAGACCGGCACATACGTAATGAATTAACCATAAACCCTCGTGATTCATATATGGGACAGGGGGACCAATGTAGACTCTGAACGAGCCCTCTAAACCTGGGACTGCAGTCTTTGATAAACATTGTACGAATACATGTCAACGGTTTTCAAATGCACCCCAGTAAAGCTATATTTCTTTTTGAAGTCATCCTCTGCCTCATCAATCAAACAGCACACGTAGACAAACACATACACATGTAGCCATAGACACGCACGCACACATTCTACACTATACCACAAAACACAACACGTTCCACACCATACACCACGTTCCACACAACACAACACAACACACACACATGGAAACTTCTTTGCAAATTTACATTTGGGAGAGGGTATCTTCTACATGTTATGTCAGTTAAACAGTTAACCCTTATCCCAAGTAAATACACGTCTTATAAACAATTGGATCTGGAGCAATTTTAACTACTACCGATGAAACAACCAGACACTATTGACCGACTGTCAAACAACTTGGAATCTAATGAGACGCCGAGTTACTCGGCGTCTCATTAGGATCCAAGCTGTTTGCAAATGAGAGGTACGTCGTTGTTGGCGGGAGAAGAGTTGAGGGTGACCCTGTAATAGTCCCTCCGCTGAAACCACCAGGGAGTAAAATTCTCGTATGAGAGAAGCATAAGCAGCGTTTCACCGTTGTGTCAACGCCAAATAAAACATATATTTGTCCTTACGGTCACAGGATGTTCCATGACAGATGAAGGCTAAACAATATTAACCCTTTAGATGATCCACATTCGTTAAATAATAGAGTCCATTCAATATGAGGGAGTATGATTTCACAGATGATTTTGAATGCCATACAGTCCAGAATCAGGCCACACGCCTCCTGTTGGAATCATCTGATCTGGATCAACATTGTTGCCAAGTAAGTGTTTAACTCATTTCTCGCATTCGAAGGATAAAATGATTGATAATCCTCTCAACAAGAACGCAATATTCAGAATGCAATACGGATTATTGATCAAAACCGACTATTAATGAACGAAACATGAATTTTATTCCAACCGGGAAAACGACTGCGGATTCAAATTAAAAGCGTGCTTAGGTTTATGCAGGAAAGCATACAAGCTACAACACAGACTTTGTGTATCATTTTCTTCATTGCAATAAAATTGCGCCAATGCCAACATGTTAACCATCTCCATGTTCTTTGTTTATTTCAAATTTCAATGCCTATTGAATATGCATGGACAAAATAGTTACAGCGAAATATGGAATGTGGACCATTGAAGCCATTTTAGAAAGGAAAAGAAACATAACTTTCAAATTGCATTAGCAAACAGAGCAGACCCTATAGGAACCGTCTGATCTGGATCTACTCTGTTTACAAATGTATGAAAACGTTATATTATCGCGTAAGGGACTCGAATAATGTCAGCAGTCAAAATTCTTCATAGTTTAAAACCCCTATTGGTATCTAATACAAGGTCAAATGAGTATCACTTCTAATCTTTATAAAAGTTGCCAGCTGAACCCATTTATGCCCACGATCCCATATATGGGATATAGGCAAACAGTATGGACTCTGATCAGACGCCGCATTATGCGGCGTCTGATCAGAGTCTACACTGTTTGCTAATAGGAAAGTCAATATAATACAAAACGAAAATGAACATTATGACCCAGGCAACCCTTAGATAAAACATGGACTTATCCAATATATAATCATGTAAGAATCCACTGGGAGCAGATTAGTTAATGCAAGGTAACAGTTATACAGAATGTTCCCAAAACTATAATACACGTAATTGTATTGATCATACTGCTATTACAAAATGCTTTTACTATTTCTGTATTCTACACAATGCCCGTGTTTGGAATTCTCTATACAAAGAAAACTGATCTATTTACTTTGACTGATAAGGATTATAATCTAAGAATAATGTTAAATTCTAAAGCCCTTATAAGATTTGATTACCTCTTCTCGGAAAAGCTTTTAATACCTTTTAGACACACGAGAACGTAACTCTTAGATGAAAAGTGTTTACTGCAATACAGTCAATTTTCTCTAAATCGATCAGTAAAATTGGGTTTAATTCTGGGTATTTAACCATTAACTTCAAAAATACATCTTAAGCACATTAGCAAACAGATTAAATCGCCATCAGATGGCGCATATAGGAGCCGTCTGATCAGGGTCTGTTCTGTTTGCTTATGAAATTGTACATTTTCTACAATAGCTAACAAATTCTGTGTTCATAATTTATCAAAAGAATTTAACTAATGCTTATCCATGGTGTGAGTATTTCATCCCTGAAAAGGTAAAGGTATGTCATAGTTGAATGCAAGACGAAAATTTTCTGCATCACTGTGTTCTGTATCAACCCTGTACATGATAGACACGCAGTACAAACATAGTACTTGTAGTAGAAACTGCTGATCAATGATTTACCAATTTGAGCAGATGCCCTGGTTAGCAAAATTTGTTTTATGTAGTATTCTACGAATAAGTCCATGCACAAGTGTTATTTCATTTGAGTTTTGCATAAAGTAAGAAGCATTTTAAATATATCAATCTGAATTATATTCTGACTGTGAATACATATAAAAGAGAATACAACTTTCTTTTGTCTATATCATTTTAGAACATTTCTGAATTGTACATTTTGGAAGGATCGACCTTTTACCTCGAGTTATCTCAATGTTCGAGTTATCCGAGTTGAAGATATTGAGATACGGAAAAGCATCCCTACAGATGTATTGGCTGCACATACTGAGGTCTTAGAAATGTGTACCAATATATCAACTCGTTACCTATGTACATGTGTATGTCTGGTGTTCCTTTAACCATTTCTATGTTCAATATTCATGAAAGAAAAAATCACATCATGAATATTTTAGCATATATTGTAATGTTTTCAAGGGATTTATTTGCTTTGACGAAAACTATAGAATCAGATCTATCTAGTATCAAAAACAAACAGAACATACCCTGATCAGATAGCTCGTATAGGTTAAAAGGGATATGAGTAAATCGTAAAAATACTGATGGATCCATTTGGCCATGGTCTGCACTGTTAGCTTTATATGTAATAGGCAAATCATATCATTCATGCTGATATTGTTTCCACTATGTTTGATCAGCGCCATGTCGAACGATGCACCAGGCTATGCATATTGTCCGCGATAATCCGCAATGTAGATTTTGTCTTTACCCCTATGACAATAATGTGACAAAGTCTACTTCCATTTCGATCAAGCTTTTGTAAAACTATTGACCGGGTGTCAAACAGCTTCGTTCCTAACGAGTTGCCGAGTTATTCGTTGTCTCATCTGGAACCAAGCTGTGTGCAAATGCGATCCAGATCGCGCATATTGAGATAGGGTATAGTTATCTGCTTGAAAAACAACATGAACACTGATTATACGCCATGTCTTCCACCAGAGATATCTACTCAATTTTCTCAGCCAAGAAAACCATATCTGATTGTATTAAACTTTAAAGAGATCATCATTCGCCTTATTTGTGTCTGTAGAATGGTTTGAAATAACTAGTTACAGTGTATCTTTAAAATAGACGGCCCATGCATCACCGATACAACTACCTGAAGATACAGTAAAACCTTTCTAAACCGGACGTTAACTTTAGTATAAATATCCGTCTTGGAGACAGGTGGCAGCTTGGTGCATTGTGAAAGTCATACAGGAGCTTTCTGCATGACTTTCACCATGGATTAAGAAGCCACCTGCCTTAAAGTATACTAATTCTTCTTTGCTAGAATTTCGGCTTAGAGAGGGTTTACTGTATAATTATATCACAATTCGTATTCTCCCCAATAAACATTCCCTTACCGCTGGAGGAAATTAACAATGAATAAAACAACTAAAACCTCGTATAATAACAATAACCATCCAAAATGTTTTTCAACAACTGGCGGTGGCTTAATGCAGACCTAACGTAATGCCGAAAGCTTCACTAGAAACTTCCTGCATTGCTTTCATTCTGCATTTAGTAACCACTTGTGTACAAAACATGCAAGAAATTCCTAACGCCCCAGGATCGTTTATTTGACGTAATACGGTGAATTGATTTTACGTAAAAGCTTCTCTATTTAAATAAGATTGCTATGGACACCACCGTCTACTATTACCAGCCTAATATTATATAACTTTGTGAGACTGCATAAATGATGAAGGTTTCGATTCTAGTTGAGGTTTTATTCTAATAAGTGACATTTTATACCAGAAACAAATGCTTTAGAATCTGATATTACACGATTAAGCAAATTCTGAGATGGATGCAATCTGTGTTTTTCTGTTAATCTGACATAGGCGACGAAAGAAGTAGGCCCTGATGAGACGGCTATTATAGGAGTCTGCTCAGCTTTGCCATTATGAAAATATAGTCAATTAATGTCCATAATTATACAGTAGTCAATTAATATCCATAATTATACATTAGAGCCTGTCTTAAGCGGCGATCAAAACACGGTCTTATCATGGGTCTGAAATAAGGTGGAACTTAATGCAGATCAAACGTATTGAAGTAATCTCATGTAGGTGCTCTCTGCATCACGTTTGCCCTGCATTAAGCATTGGCCAGCTGTGAAATTATTCATTTTTATGGCACATCATTGAGTGTAAACGTTTTCAAAATTGTACAATCCATTAGTTTGAAAATAATACTTGGTTCTATGTCTCTGTCCCAATTCACAGTCATTTTATATTTCCGGCCACGTTCACCACCGGGCGTCTCTTCGTGATCGAAACTGCTTGTACAGCTCTTTGTTGTTTTGCCCAATGTAATTTTTATTGTAGTTACAATACTTTTCCGTTAGTCCTTGATATAATCCTACATTATATCTTTTTGACCCATTACCGCATATGCTATTTTAGATGCAACCTCTTTGAACAAATCTACTGAAAAGGAGCATTAACTAGAGAAAAGGAAACAAATAGAATTTTGTAGTTCGAAACCATTGTGATAAATAGAGCATTGGCTCCTATAGGAGCAAATGCTCTATTTATCACAATGGTTTCACAAAGTGACTTTTACAGAGTCACCAAAAGTCGTCAATATGAGGGAAAGGGTTAACCCTTTCGGCGCCAAATTTCTAATTGTCGTCTGCAATCCAAGTTTGTTAAATCATTCGATAAAAAAAGGAAATTAGATAAATAAATGCAAATTTCAAAGGAATAAAGCACATATATAGAAATAGAGATTGAGACAAATAGTGAAGTCCCTGATCAGACGCCGCCTTGAAAAGGCGGCGTCTGATCTGGGATTGCACTATTTGTCGTGGTGCATTTATGCGACTGCGGCGGTGAAAGGGTTAAACTTCATATTCTAGATACATGTATCCCCAAAGCAGTAAAGTCTAAAACAGAAGTCTAATGCAGGATGGTAGCTTAATGCAGGACAAAGATGGTACATAGTGTCCCGATAGGAGCTTTCTGCATCACCTTTGCCTTGTATTAAGCACACGCCTACCTTTTCAATCTCCTATGTTAATAAATCATGTGGCAGTTTTAGCCAGATTCTACAGTATTTATAATAAATGAATCGAGTTTCCATTTGAAAGTGTTATTTCTGCAAGAAGTGATCGTTCGAAGCTAGCTTGTAAAGCAACCATCCGGAACTGATCTGAGACACGATCAGAACGCCCCTAGAAGTCCCTTCTGATAAAGGGCTGCACTGTTTGTCATTCAAAATCCTCTCAAATGTATTACACTGAAAGAACTTTAACCCATTCCCTGATATTGACGACTTTTGACGACTCTGTAAAAGTCACTTTGTGAAACCATTGTGATAAATAGAGCATTTGCTCCTATAGGAGCAACTGCTCTATTTATCACAATGGTTTCAAACTACAAAATTCTAAAAAAAATCCCTTTCTCTAGTAAATGCTCCTTTTCGGTAGATTTATTCAAAGAGGTTGTATCTAAAAATAGCCTATGATGTAAGGGGTTAAACAGCCATGGACTATTCCACTTTAAAATCAGCATTGAAAGAGGTACCCTATATAACCCATGAGTGGACTTCACAAATGAGTATTTTGAGTTAATATAACTGCTTTAGTAGGATATATCCTATAAGTCGTATAGTGTGGCACATATGGACCCTAACACACTGCAATTACTGCAGGCAACTGGTCTGGATCTACACAGTTTGCCTATGATCCTATTAACAAGGGTACCAGTCACACACGGACTGAGCCTTTGCTGTACTACTCTAAGTAGGCCATTTGGCTTTATCAATTACAATACAAGCGGAATATTCCAGGATGAAGATCGGTAGTCAATTGTTAAAAAGGCATGCAGTTTCAATTTCCTTTCTAATTAAAACATTGCAGTATTGTTCGAGTATTCTTAACGCTTCACCTACTAAACGCGACCTAAGTGTTTTTGCAAATAGCTTGGATCCAGATGAGACGCCGAGTAACTCGGTAAATAGTTCCGTGAAAGTTTGGGCAATTCATAAGTAAGCGAAACGTGTTACAGCTCGGAGTTTGTTTAAGCAGAAATCGTTGTTGTAGCAGGTAGAAGGTTTAAAGTTCCTTGTTGGAAATGATAACAAGCAGATAGATTGCATTGATCTTGCGGGATGTATAGGAAACGTCAAACGTTTTAACCCTTCGCTTGCTATTCACGTCAATATACATACCTGTAAAAAGTGATGACCCAGATGAGACAGCTCCTGCAGGATCTGTCTCATCAGGGTCTGCACTATTTACAGGTTGATTGTGCAACCTGTGCACTCCACAACAGTGATTGCACAGCGAAACACTTGTACACAGTGAAGATATATGTAATTATTAAATTGGGCATGGGTAAAGAAGGAGAAATGTATTTTAAAAGTCAGCAAGAGTAGGGTTAAGTAAGGATAATGTTATTGTAAACACGGTTCTAATCAAACACAACGAAATCTCGCTAAAACGATCACATACTTCAGTAGCAAATGAGACTTTAAAAACAGGTGGTTGCTTAATGCAGGATATAAGTAATGCAAAGGGCTCCTATAGGAGCTTTCTATATAACGTTTTCCCTGTATTAATCTACCACATGGTTTAAAGCTCTAGATGTATATATGTCTTTTGAATGGTCGTATTAGACTTTACTGTACCACGTTATAACAGTAATACAAAATTGAGTGCTGCATTTGCATATATGTTTGTGAAACGACAACAAATATAGCTCATTGACAGTGCTATGGAGAATATACAGTCCAGAACCCGACGGAAATATCTTTTCTTTATTTCTACGTGATACCATATACTGTTGCTTCACATTAGAATCACCTCCGTGAAACAGTAAAACATGTTTAAGCAAGAAAGGGTTTGGCTGTGAAATACTATATTTCCATAGACCTATACAATATCGTACATGTATCTACATCCTTGTTGTTCATTTTATTATTGATGTCAATAGGCTTTGCTTTAAAGCCTTCAGTATGAGTCGGACATTGTTACCGGTACATACTCATTTCGCTAACAGTAACGTATTATCAGAGGTCCAGATAAACTGCGTAGATTAAAACATTTTCAAAAATATGTTCTTATTTCTCCACCAAACCCTATGTTGTGACCACTCTTTAGAATCGTCTCTTCGAGACGATTCTAAAGAGTGGTCACAACATAGGGTTTGGTGGAGAAATGGCGATGTTGGTACTTGAGGGACGCACCTTTATCTGTTACTCTGAATTATGATTTGTATCTAACATTTTCCCTCATGAATAATCAGGACATAAATAGTGATATCAGAAGTACTAGTTACCTGATGTTTTATCCCACATATAACTGGGAACGTTTGGCCATGGCTGAAATTGCAGAATCGTATATATCTTATAGCAAAACAAAACAGAGTAGATCCTGCTCAGACGGCTCCTTAAGGATCTGCTTTAAGGTTACAATTGTTTTCGCCTATATTTATCAACCCATTCACTTTTGTTGAAATCGCAGTCTGGTGTTGTCCTAGCATATTTAGATTGTGCAGTGGATTTATGGGAAGCGCATCTTGTTTACTCATGGTAAAATTTATAGCAATATGCTAATAAGAAACCCTGAACAAACCGTTCGTATCATGAACAATGAATTACTTAACCCTGAACGTGCAGGAATCGAGTATATAACAGTGCTTTGCAAACAGTGTAGACTTTGATTAGGGTCTGCACTTTTTGTCATAAAACTCAATTTCTTCATTAATAAGTTTTTATATAGTTTTTAGCTTAATTGCCACTCAGACAGGGGAAACCCAGCATAATAAGGGATTAAACCCACAATGGGCGTACAGTAGAACGTATCTTAAGTGGCCTTCAGAAAGATGTCAAACATTGGATATTAAGGTAGATGGTAGCTAAATGCAGGTCAAAAGTAATGCAGAAAGTTCATATTTGAGCTTTCTGCATTGCTTTTGTCCTGCATCAAGCAACCACCTACTGTTTAACACTCCTATGTTTAATAAATGAATGACCGCTTAAGACAGGTTCTACTGAATTATGATAGCATTAACCTTGAAATGTATGCCTCATACTGAAGGAGTAATGGCTGTCCAATACAGTAAAACCTCTCTATTACGGCCATTAAATTGTTTAAATTAGTTGGTATTTAGGGCAGGTGGCTGCTTAAAGCAAGGTGAAAGTAAAACAGAACGCTCCTATAGGAGCGTTCTGTTTTACTTTCACCTTGCTTTCAGCAGCCATCTGCCTTTAACACAAACTATTTGATGTAATTTAACGGCCGTTATAAAGAGATTTACTGTATCTGGTTTGCTGAATATTTCGCTGACTTATGATTGGACAGAACGATGAGAACAATTGATCGGCTGTCAATCAGCTTGGATCCTGATAAGACAACGGGTTACTCAGCGTCTGGTCAGGTTTCAATCTATTTGCAAACGTCAGCCAATACGTGCATAACATGATAAACATTGGTATAGCCTGCTACAAACTTTTGCTTTATTTGCTTACATTTATAACTATTTCTACGCTCGATCAATTTTAATGGCTTCGTCGGAGAAGATCTGATTATCGTGCTGAAATACACTGCTGAACCCTGTGCACATATATTTCCAAGTATGTCGTATTGCACGAGTCCTACTAGCTCTTTTACCTGATATAGACGGCTTTCTACGCCTTTGCACACAGAGTAGACACAGAGGCTAGCTGGTCAGGGATTTCTCTGTTTGCTTATGGACTTTATAGGGTTCTGTTGTGGGCAAACGTTCCTTCGTTTCGGTACCATAATAAAATCCAGTCAATGGAAGTTTATGAAGTGGTATATTCTCGCTAATTATTCACGAGACAGAAGTTTAAGAGACAGAACACAAAATCTCATAAATCTTGCACGGTCTTATCGTATGCTCTTCGTGTACAAGGTTTGCGGAATGATGTCACCATTTTTAATTACATACATGTATGCCGATCGTTAAGTGAACATCTACTTGCTATATTTTGGATATGTCATAGTAAACCATATATAATCGAATATTTGTGTGTTGCGTCGTCAAGCATGGAAATAAGCAATAGTTTGTTATTATAATTCAAATATAAATGTGTCTTAAGTCTTCCAACAAAATATTGCTTATGGAACAATTCGCTTCCAGTCTTCTTATTGCTGCCTATTGCTGCAGGCATACATGTAGCAAACATCCAATATCCAATGAAAGATAAAAGACTGGTTACAAGGTTTGTACAATTAACACTTACTATGTTGTAAAGATCTTAGATCTGCTCAAATATGCATCTGTTCCCTCTTTACTACGTCCTAACTGATAAAACGTTAGAAAAACTACGGACCGAATGTCAAACAACTTGGATCCTGATAAGACTCAATATTTTCTCGGCGTTTCATCTGGATGTCATGTCAGTTAAATAGTTAACCATTATCTAGACTATAGAAATGCATTTATAGTATTTCATTAGCAACAGAGCAGACCCTAATCAGACTGCTCCAACAGGAGCCGTCTGATCTGGATCTACTCTGTTTGCCAGGGCATAGAAAGGCGTATTTATGAAATAAATTGTAAATAAGTCGGGTTTAACGGTAATGAAATGCTATAACGATATATCAAGAACATACGGAGTAATACTAAGCCTTTCTAAAATCCATCCGTGCTTAACTATAGTCTCTACTAAGTAGGAAAGACTGACATTTGCTAAATGATTATGAAAGACAAACAGTGCAGACCCTGATCGGAGGGCGCCTCTAGGAGCCATCTGATCTTGGTATATAGTATTTGTATATGGCAGTGCATGCGTCTCCCGGGTTGAAAATGTTAAGCCTTGGTTTTCCAGACAATTCGATAGAATGGCATCTTGAAGCTCGCTCAGGAATTCAGTATGCTTTGTTACAGTTTTCCTAACGTCCCTGTGGCGCAGAAGAAATATAATGTGTGGTCGAGTATTTGTTCAATGATGGATGGTGTAGACACTGTACAGTAAAACCCCGCTAATGCGAACACCTAAAAGGGGTATAATTATGGGTGCTAGATGCAGGTGGTAGCTTAATGCAGGACAAAAGTAATGCAGAAAGCTCCTAGAGGAGCTTTCTGTATTACTTTTGTCCTGTATTAAGCAACCACCTGCTTACAAAGACACTCATGTTTATTCATTAAGTTGTCGCATTAGAGGGGTTCTACTGTACTACAACACCGTCGACAAACTGCTAACATGCGTTCACTTTCAACAGCTACGGTTTTGTTATTTATTTTGATAAATTAAAATGCCATAGTGATGTAAAATTTACAGTAAAATATTGATAACCACACAATTCAATTAAGAACCCTTATCGGACATTAAGATATGTGTCAGCTTAATTCAGGGTGAATATCATACAAAAAGCACTCCCAGGAACTTTCTCAACAACTGCAATCTGCTTTCAGCAGCCAGCTTAATAAAACGTTCTAAATTCTCCTTTATTAAGGCTCCGATTAACCTTTACCTGTTCAGTATTCACGTGAAAAATAATGCCATCATGAATATTTATTAGCTGCATGATTAATGGTATATGGAAACAGTTTTTTTTTAATTTGGCAGAAGCTGTAAAGTCACATCTGTGTAATTCAACAAGCAGAACATACCTTGATAGCCGTCTGAACCGGGTCTACTCTGTTTGCAGATGCGTGAACATGCGGTTATATGAAGAAAATGGTTAACAAGGTTTACTGTAACTTTAAAATGAATTATCTACAGAAAAGTTGCTTTGAATTAATGTCCTGACAGATTAAAGTGACACTCAGAACAACAGATACATGTGTGTACACAGATACTAAAACTGTCATTTCTCCACCAAATCGTATGTTGTGACCACTCTTTAGAATCGTCTCGAAGAGACGATTCTAAAGAGTGGTAACAACGTACGTTTTGGTGGAGGAAATAAAGTTTTTCTTGAAAATGTTTTAATTGATACATCTTATCTGGACCTCTGGCCAATGCATTTTTCGGGGTGTATTTTGTCATGTAGCTCATTGTTTATACATGCCTTTGTCTTAGGCTTTAATCCTTCATACAACGAGTTATCAATGCATACCCTAATCATTACAAATATTAATTCAATTCAATTCAGCTCAATTCAATAAATATCAAGTAACAAATCATAATCGAATTATAACATATTGTTATATATATATAGTTGTTAACATGTGAATAAATTGCTACATCGTATGGCACCTAGTATAGAAATCGTATCGAATGTATTGCATTCTATAAGCAAACGAAGCAGACCCTGATCCGACAATTCCTACGGGAACCGTATGATAAGGGTCTATTCTGTTCGCAAAGATGTCCAATGGTGTTTTATGAGTACACGGTATATACCATACATAGGTTGTGCGTTTATAGCAATACATACGATACTAACCCTTTACTCCATTAATATTTAGCCTGCTGAGCAAATTATTTTTACTGATATTTTCACCTACTACATCATCAAAATTCAAGCTATAATCAATTGTCTACAAAAATGCAACCAGGGTGTCAAACAGTTTGGATCCTGATGTGACGCCGAGTTACTCGGCGTCTCATCTGGATCCAAACTGTTTGCATAGGTATTCACTCATCCGCCCATAGCAGGCTAAATATTGATACGCTTTTCTACGCATTTGCAAACAGAATATACCCATATCAGACGCCTCCTATAGAAGCCGTCTAATCAGGGCCTGCGCAATTTGCTTATGATATAATATAGATATGATACTTTAGAGGCCATGGCTAAAGGTTCCTGTATCCATGTGCTGTCGTTAACTTATTGGTATTCGTTACATCATTTTTTCTTACAGTGCTACTTGTGACATCATTAATCTATTCTTTCCCATATCCGCCCAGATCTCATTTTAGCACCCGTTCATATTTTCATGTAGAGGGTACACAGCACACCTTAAACCGCAGTTTTCAAACATTCTGTGGCATCGGCCAATCAGAGTTGGATATTCAGTTTCTCCTTCTTCGTGAAGACTGGATTAGACAGTACAGACCCTGATCAGAGGGTTACTTCAAGAGTCATCTGATCTGGATTTACACTGTTTGTATGTGTCCGTTTTAAGGTGCACTTAGCACAAATGTCAATGATTAATGGGTGGTCCCACAGAGAACGCCACACACAAACGTTCACGGCACTCAAAACCATAAAACATGAAACAGCACAACGTGCAGACAAAACATTTACAATACAGAAACACTGTCAACAAAATTGTGAAAGTAGGAGTACCGCCTTGGAATGGTCAGTAGCCACAAAAAGGCTATTGGGGGCTTTAATCATGTTTGTGGGTACCCAATTTCACGCTTATGCCATTTACCCAAGTCTAAAATGTAGTAAAGAACCTACAACCCCCCGGACCCCAGACAAATGCACAACTTGAGTAACGATGCTCAATGGTAAAATTTTGTTTTATGTCAAACATCCTTTTGGTGACAAAACTTGTATAGCTATTCTAGAATCTGATTCACAATTATATCATTTCATTGTATAGATTTATCATCATTTCAAGTCCTGAATCTGTGATTGCCTATAATCATTGAATCAAATTTATTCAGATAATAATGTAAAGAAATGACGATGCCAATAAGTCAATTCAGCTCGTAAATTATGTCAATTAAATGCTTTATTAGAGCTCAAGGAAAGATTAATGAGATGTAGTTTAAAAGTAGCATTTTCATATTGCTTAACCACATCGCTGTACTTGTGGTTTTGTTGTATTAGTTATACACGTGACGTCTGAGTTCGTATTTATTGGTGCAATAGTTTATAAGATATATCACACCACGATTGAAAGTCTCAGAGTTTCGAATGAATTTTGTCTAAGGCATAGTTAAGGCATAGTTATAACCATTCTTCTGAATTATTCTACGACAGAAATCATCGGAAAGCGACACACATGTTTTGCTGCAATGGCCGATTCTCTGATTACTTTTGCAAACAGTTTGGATATTGATGAAACGCCGAGTAACTTGGCGTCTCATCATGATCCAAACTGTTCAACAAACCACTTACATTTATAGAAGAAATTGAAGGAAAGTCGACTCTGAAACTTAGAGCAAATAACTTGCTCCGCAGACACAGCGTTTTTGAAGCCACAATAGTTAATATCTTTGAATGCATGATTAATTTTCTATTCAAATTTAATCACAATCCCAGCTCATTATAATGAATTGTTATTGTATTCTGTAACACGTGATATTGCAAATTAAGTTGCTTCATTCGAATTTGCAATTTAATTTGAAAGGATAAGCACCGACCATTTCTTTCAGATCCTGAAGTTCATGGCACGAATGGGACAATTGCATATGGATTTCATAAAAAGGTTAAAGCTTAGAGAAACACGTGACAATGCAACAGATGTATTATGTCAATTGAAATAGTGCCCATTTTTACTGCAAACGTTAGAATATGTCAATAGTAAATCGTATATCATCGAACGTATCTAATAAATCGTAATGGTACTTATTGTATATAGTGCATGCGCATATCGTATGTATACCATGGCAACACATACATGCACACTACTGTATTGCTATGGCATTTAATTCATTGACACTTTGCCTAATGAGCATTTATGCACGAATCCATCAGTTGATGAATTTTCATAAATTTTCAAAAGTAACACTTTAAAGGGAATTGCTGGATTAGATACAACCTAAAATATCAGAATTTTAAAACAAACAGAGCAGACACTGATCAGACGGTTCCTATATGAGCTGTCTAATCTGGATCTACTCTGTTTTAAAGGCGTGAAAAGGAAAGGGTTAAAATTGAATCAACACAATTTCGAGGTCATTTAACTCAAAATGCATGTTTACAGTGTACCGAGATGTGTACAAAAATGTATGTGTAAAGTCAATAACATTCGCCAATGAGCAATAATTCGAACACATCTTTTGCGTTTCTGATTTAATCAAATCTCTGACAAACCTAATGCATTTCTGAGTGCTTACAGACTTAACAATCTGATTTGTGCTGTGACAATTCCTAGAAAGCACTTGTTTAATATATCTGATTATGTTCTTCATTTGGTGTGTTGACGTTTAGTGCAGCTCAATCCAGCCTACTAGATATTTTATAACCATGTCTTATTTCCTATAGCTTGTGAGGTCAGCAAACTTTGTCTACTTGTTCGTGCAGTATAAGGCCTCTCCAAAGCGAATAACAAAAATAGGTCTAATTATGGTTTTCGAAGGTAGGCGGTAGCTTAATGCAATTTCTGCATTGTCTTCGTGCAGCACTAACCCATTAATCTCATAGAAAATTATCATGTTCATTATGAATTTGGCTGATAAATATTCATACAATCATTACTAAATATGCATTCAGTAGAGGGTTAAGTAACAATGTGGTTTTGCAAATGCGTATGTTTATCCATTACATGGTCGCTTTAAAAATAAAATAAATTATTTTCATTCGTTTCTTTTCAAATATTACCATTGTAGTTGTGATCCAGGCTCCCCTTGGAGCTTTCTGCATAACGTTCACCTTGCATTAAGCAGCCACCTGCCTATAAAGGCATACATTCTTCGTTAATATAATTACTAAGAATCGAGAGTTGACTGTATAAAAGGTTTAAAAGTATGATTATAACATATTTGGTCCCAGCACCATTAATTTATTTTACAGAAGGATAAATTCAAACTATGTCAAATCTTAATCGACCTATGCAGATGTCCATACAAGATGCGTAGTATTAAATATTTTCAAGAATTTTGGTGGAGAAATAACGATTTTAGTATTTTGGTACACACCTTTATATGTAGCTCTCTCTCTCTCTCTCTCTGCCTACAAGTTTGACACTGTACTATCACGGACCTTCAATGATGTTTTCTAAAACCAATAGTCAAGTATTTTGGTAGAGGAGCGGCGATGTGTGACTGATAACCTATCGATTTGTTTCAGTTGCTGTGAAGTGCCAGAGGGATTGCATGAACAGTAAAACCTCTCAAAACCTGAATTCTAGTATAGAATAAATAAGATACTTTAAGGCAGATGACTGCTTAATTCAGGGTGAAAGTCATGCAGAAAGCTCCTTTAGGAGCATTCTGCATGACTTTCACCCTGCATTAAGCTGCCGCCTGTCCACAAGACTCGTGATATTAATACCAAAGTTAACATCCAGTTTAGAGAGGGCTTTACTGTATCTAGTATGCGTTTATTGGGGAGATGCGTTCAGTCCGAAAACTTTTCACTTACGTCGACATATGGGCGCTTGAATCAATAACAACTGTTTTAGAACCCTTAGCTCGCTCTACTCGATCTGAGACGTACAATGTATGTGCAAACAGTTTGGATCCAGATGAAACGCCGAGTAACTCAGCCCATTATCAGAATTCGAAGCCGTTTGACATTCTGCCAATCTGTTAACAACAGTTTAATCAAATCGGAAGTAGACTACATCGCAAAAGATTCAAATGTGAGCAGAACATAGTTTCTTTTAACTCTTTCCATGTTCTATATTTGTTCCATATTTCAATATCTATTAAATTTTCTTGGACAAAATAGTTATAATGAAATATGAAAGGTGGAACATTGCCGCCATTGTAAACACTAAAAAACAGACCTATCAAATTCCATTAGCAAACAGACGGCTCCTATACGTATGATCTGGGTCTACCCTGTTTTAAAATGCGTGAAAACACGTTTATATGAGTGAGGGAGATGGTTAAATCAGGATAAAAGCTAAATGTTAACCAGCTCATACAATTCATGCGTCCTATCTGTCTTGGTGTACTGTACCATCGCTCTACAACGATCACTCCATTGGTGTACAATTGGAGTGTTCAACCCTTTCCGTATTGCATATTCGTGGTAGACATAATGATATACCATAGGTGTTAAACAATCCGCAATCAGTGACATTCTATGAAAACGATGTACAGTAAAACATCTCTATAACGGACACTAAATTACATCAAGTATTTTTGTGTTACATGCAGGTGGTTGCTCCTATAGGAGCGTTCTGTTTTACTTCCATCTTGCTTTAAGCAGCCACCTGCCCTAAATACCATCTAATTAACACAATTTAGTGGCCGTTATAGAGCGGTTTTACTGTACATCCTTGAATCCTCTTGATTGTATTTTATTACAATAAGCATCGTACTAAACTAAATGTTACTGTTAAACTGCAATATGTTGCTCAACTTTAAAACACACGTGCATATGAACGCCACGTAAGCATTCTCACAGCTTTAAATGTAAACTTGAGCACACATACAATTTCTTAGTAGAAAAGCTGTACTTGGGCATTTTGTTTTTAAATATTACTTGAAATCTAACGGTATCTTGGTCATCACAGAAAATGTTGATCTGACAATTTGAATGAATGGACTGTTCTTGAAAAACACGATCTTCTCCAAACGGTTTTACATATAAGCATGGTTACTCTTCTGTTGCGTGCCCCGGTGATTCAAGAAACCGAGGGTCCGGTGGTTATAATGATGAATGGTTATAAGTTTTAATATGACCATGTCATTAAAGTCATGACAGAAATGTTATCACACCTCATATAAAGTAACGCCCCTCTAATGCAACAACCAACACTGGGTCTAATTATGGGCCTTAAAGGCAGGTGATACAGAGCTTTCTGCTTTACATTTACCCTGCATTTGCGTTCACTTGCTTTTGGAATTTTCTATATTTGTCCATAGAGTGGTCGCTTGAAAGAGGTTTACTGTATATGCATAATGTGCGGAGATGGATTCCCATTGTTTCGCCCAATTAATTGAAACTTCATGTACGTACATAATTATGGATCAACAGATAGACGCATGCATCTCATATATGATAAGTACTTTTACAGAAGAAAAGAACTTTAGGACACAAATTGTACTTACTGCTTGTGATCAATATGTGGTTGTTGCTGATGTCAATTTTGTCAACAGGTTTGTACTGTACATTTGGAAATTGGTACCCGGATAGAAAATATCCCCAAGCAAAATCAAGGGCATCATCTTCTCCTTCGCTTTTGTTATCTAGTATTACTCCTGAAAAAAGTGAAAGTAAAATATTCATTCACGCATATTCAAGTACAGTAAAGTCCATCTAAACCGGACATAAAATAAGAACATGTATAAATACAGTTGAACTTCGATAACCCGAACTTCAAGGGACCATACATATTAGTTCGAGATAACAGAAGTTCGAGTCATCCGATTTCTAAAATGAACAATTTCTCAAGGAGACGGCTTAATACAGATCTAAAGTAATACTGAAAGCTCCTGTAGGAGCTTTCAGCATTACTTTAGACCTGTATTAAGCTGTAACATGTGTTTCTCGATATCTGTAGCGATGAATTTTAGTTATCAATTCTGTTTTGTAAGTTTTTGAAGGACTGAACGTTTTGTTCGAATTATTCCGAAGTTCGAGTTATCCGAGTTCGAGATATCGAAGTTCAACTGTATTGTGACAGCTTTATGGTGAAATTCCATGCAGAAATCCCCTCTAGGAGCAACCTACCTAAACGTATCTAAATTCTATCTCTACTAGAATTCCGTTTTAGAGGGATTTTAATATATACAATACAATTCTCTTCTCCACTGTGGCCACTTACTATATGTCTAGTTTTGAAGCCTTCTGCATTACCATCGTTCTGCATTTATCAAACATGCACCTGCCTTTCAACGAAACCCGTGTATATTCACTGTGTAGTCATAATATAAGGTTACTAGCATATGAAACAAGTAAAGGTTTATGCCATGCAGTAAATAATACATACAGAACACAAGGTCACCTGAACAGCATCATGACCAAACAGAACAGCATTAGATGCAATAGATGCCTATCAAAATATAAAAGGAGATCCACAAAAACATAACAAGCATAAGCATGAATATTAATTTACGGTCAGTGACAGGTGTCACTGGAGGTTAAAATCGGTTATGGGGAGCCAAACCTCACATTTATTCCACCACCCTTAAAAACAAACATTGTAAAGAAACATACCCCCTCTCCAACTAATCTACAACTACGCATATCATGAGTTTCTCATGTGTAGACTATACAGCTTGCTAAGCAATTATCTCTCAATTCCCTGTAGCTATGTATAGCTTAGAATTGTAATGTTTTACGCCCCATTCTGACGCTTCAATATCGTTTACAATGTTACGAGTTTTCGATATCACCAGGAACGCATGAAAGCGACTTCGTACATTTTAAATGTATTTCTTATTTAGTGCAACAGACGTCTTAAAACGTAAAAGTAATCATTGTTTCAAAGTACAGTAAAACCTCTCCAAACCGGATCAAACATTTAGCAATAGCTTAATGCAGGGTAAAAGTCATGCATGACTTTCACCATGCATTAAGCAGCCATCTGCCTAAAAGTATCTAAATTCATCTCTGTTAAAACTCGGGTTTAGAGGGGGTTTACTGTATACGATTGCCTATCGATGTGGGTATATGTAAATATATTAAGATTTGCAAGGAAAGATGAAAAACAAGGAAAAACAGAAATGCACTACGCAAGCGCGTACAGAAAGTCGGAGGTTTTTTCTTTAATTGCGAATATAACAGAATCAATTTGGAAGAGCCTTGCCTTTGTTGCCTTTCCTGTGAACTTAATGTAGAAGTTAGTAATTGTTTGCACTTTGTGTCCGTAATACCCATTTTTGATGACTGTTTAAACATAATGATTATATTGTAATGTGTAGTCTCCATGTGTCTATAACAAATTAATTAACATAATTAACTGATCCCTCCTATATTGACAATACACATTGCATAAGGAATACGCAATTCACATGTTAATAGCGCACATGTGTGTGCTTAATTGGATGCCAACAATACGCCTTAACAACATTAAGTGTAATTTGAAAACATGCGATTTGCTTGTAACAGCGTGCTTGTACAGTTAACTAATATGGACCCATACCAATCGTCAAATATGCCCAAGGTTACATGGTTTGTACACTTTAACCCTTATTACACTAAGCGCGGCCTGACTCGAATTTGCAAATTTGTTCCAGCCTAATACATAGGGTACCTTCTGATTAGATGTTCCAATGTTATGCATTGTACTTGTCCTCGTGTTTCACGACTCAGTGCAGCTCTTAAGCATTCTCTTGCTGAATTTTAAAATACATTTCTTCTTCTGTACCCATGCCCTGTTGTATAATTACATATATATTCACTGTGTACAAGTATTTTTCTGTGCAATCACTGCTGTGGAGTGCACTGGTTGCACAATCCTGAAGGAGCTGTCTCATCTGGGTCTTTACTGTTTATAGGTAGGTATATTGACATGAATAGCAAGAGAAGGGTTAATACAATATTTACAGTACTTGCACAATTTAACCTTTAATTGCCTTCGATGGTGGATGTATCTTGTTATGGAAGTATACCTTGGGGTTTCTTTGAAACATGATAAATAAGCAAACAGAAATATCTGTAAAACATTGAAATTAGGTTTAAGGTAAATCCATTGAGACACCCTATTTACTATGAAAGATAGGCACACGTGCAATTATGTTAACGCTTTCCCAGTTGGAATAATGTCAGCATACATATTTATCTGCTGCATTTTTATTGTGTTGCAGAGCCTAATTATAATTAGTTTTGTTTGTAATAAACCGTTTCTATTAGGGAAATAGTTAATAATTACTTTGGTACTTAGATAATGGCTGATCTTAAAATGCTAAAGTTACAATGCTGTTCATCAGAATAAAACAGACCTTAAATTCATTGTTCTTTATATTTAGAACTTTTAGGCACAAACGTTCACTGAAGATACAGTAGACCCCTCTAAACCTAAATTCTAGAAGAGAAAATGTATATACGTTTAGGCAGGTGTTTTCTTAATGCAGAGTAAAGGTCACGCATAACTTTCACCCTGCATTAAGCTACCATCTGTCTACAATATTGATATGCATACTAAACAGAACGTCCGCTTTAGAAGGGACTTACTGTAGTATTGTTTTGGGTAACACTAAAACACAAACGGCTAGCACAAAGGGTAAAGATTGGTCTAGAATTGTTACCTTTCTACCGTAGTCTAAGGGGTATAGAAATAATCTATTTGACGGTAATCAAAATCCGGTCGGCATTCCGCATATAAGGAAGACTCACAAATTGAAAATAAGAGGATTTCCTGAAGATGAATTATACAGGTTGACTTGTTGATCTGATTTTACCATCATATATATTTTATAGTGTAACCGTAACTATTGACGTTGAACATTTGAGACTATATAACAATGGTATCATCATATGAAGACAACGTTTTAAATGTAACAGCACGCAATATAGAAAACTATCGGAATGCAAAGTATATGCCATTACATGAGAATACAGTAAAACCTCTCTATAACGGTCAAGTATTTTGAGTTAAAGGTAGGTGGCTGCTTAAAGCAAGCTGGAAGTAAAACAAAACGCTCTAATATGAGCGTTCTGTTTTACTTTCACCTTGCTTTAAGCAGCCACCTGCCCTAAATACAAACTAATTAACACAATTTAGTGACTGTTATAGAGAGGTTTTATATGTATTTCCTATAGAATACTGAAACATATTGAAACATGCATTCGTTGTTTAAAAACAAAATCAAAACAGATACTCCATATAAAACCAGAACAACATTCATCTTAGCTATACGAAATATCTGTGATATAAACTGCATGTATATACATTGATGGATTGATTGATGGATGGATGGTTGGATTGAGGATATATGGATAGATTGAATGAATGGATGGACAGATGGATGGGTGTCTATATATATAGAATGATAGATAGTTCCTGATATGTTTTAAGTGTATCAGTAGAACCAGTCCTAAGCGGCCATACACGTATGGGTCTGTAAGGCAGGTGGTAGCTTAATGCTGATCAAATGTAAAGCAGATAGCAACCACCTGCTATTTAACGCTTCTATGTGTCATAATTGAATGGTCGCTTAAGATAGGTTCTATGTATCATGTATATTATAAGATCATATAAGGTAGGTTTATTATATTTATAATAAATGATAGGTGATTCAGAGTTGATGAAATATTTGGGAATAGTATCGATTACATTCTTATCACGAAAAATACTTTGAATATCAATAAAATCGACACCTTTATTTAGGATTGGAAGTTTCAGAAAATGCCTTTTATGTTCAGATTCATCAGTACGAGGACGACGAACATGCTGTGTGTAACTTTGTATAAGTGAGGCAGTATTAATTAACGGATCTGTACGCATATAGACTTTATCAGCCTCTTCGTCTATGGACCTGAGACAGGAAAAACATTAAGACGATAAACAAGATAATACAGAAGAGTTTGTCAGTTTGTTTAAGAATGGTATGTAAATCATGAATATACATATTACGACGTAATTTACGCTTAAAATTATCATTTCTACGTCTACCATGTGATCTACTTTTACGTTTCGAATACAAAATATAACGAAAATATCGATGCTAGGATCTTTAAAAATATTGCCGCTTTGATAAATGTTATCATTCAGGCCCAAAGGAAAAGGTGTTTGTAATTTCTTTATCCAGTCTAGCTCTGTGATAAAACGAGCTTTACATTTAAAACCACTAGTAGTATTAGAATCATAATGAATTTGTTCTACTGGTTGAACAAAACATATTTGAAAGAATGTCCTGTATGACGAAAATGTTATAAGGAATGTTATTTTTAACTACAATAAAATTGTCTCTTACTTAAATATTGATGTCAATACCCCTACTTCTGGAGATTGTAGCATTTCAAGCGCTTTTGCTATAGACCAGTTGGTCACGTCATTACTGGTAATTTTGATATAATTAAAGATAAACGTCTCAGGACCCTCTTAACTAACGGACCTTAATTATAGATTACCTTCCCTTATTGATTTTGACACTCGTCGAACTCATATTGCGGAATCTATTCAAGAATTCTGCATCGAATGGTGTCGATGAGAACATGCTGATGTTAATGCCCTTTCGGATTGGAAGAAATGTATTTTTGATATTATTGATAAGCGTATTGCTTTTTACAAATCAAATTACCAGCTTTTACTACCTCGACCTAGAGTTACATGTCGCTATTTGAAGACAAACTTTTCCAATTTTCATTCAAATTATGTTCTTGCTCCTGCTGACAAGGCATCAAATAATGTAATCATTATTTGAAGATTGTATTATGTTGATGTTTTAAAGAAGGAGCTAACTGGTTCACAAACTTATATTACAGTTCAAACACCTGAAATAGATATTCATATATACTGAACCAAAACAGAAACCTGACGCTACATAACTTTAATTAACGTTTTAATTAAAACACTATATGCATTTATTTGGTTACCAGTGTATCGGGATATCATCACACAACACGTGTGTACAATTTGTACTGTGTGCTATCTTTTAAACTCGGTCAAAACCACATTATCTTGTTTCGCACGTGAACCTTGTGCAGCACGAATCCGGTCAGATAGCAGGCCGACAAAAGTCTCACAGGTTAGCTAAGCTACACCGACATCACAAACACAACAAAAAATCAAGACCGAAATAATGCCTAGGCTTTCAGAAGCAAAGAGAAATAGAGCAATTGGGATGCTGCAGGGTGGAGTATCTCCGATCAACGTCAGCCGGACATTAAATTGCAGTAGAAATACAATTTTTGAACTGGCAAGACGATTCCGGCACACTGGTACTGTGCATGATCGTCCAAGGTCAGGTAGACCAAGAGCAACTAGCCAACGGGACGATCATGCTATTGTATTACGTCACTTACGTAACAGGTTTACATCCGCAACTCAGACAGCCCGTCACTTTAACGTCCACCCGCAGACTGTCTGCAACAGATTGCGTGAACAGAATCGCCCTATCACAGCCCGGCGTCCATATACTGGAAGAGTAATGACGTTACGCCACCGCAGTGAACGGATGCAATGGGCGCGTAGGCACCGTCACTGGCGTCGCCGGGACTGGAACTCTGTGATCCAGCGCTACGTCAACTCGATGAGGAGGCGTATATTGGCACTCATACGGGCAAGGGGTGGTCACAATCGATATTAACGGCAACATGGAAACGACAATCTGCACAGAAACCTGACTTACGGGGCATCCAGTGACCATGTTAAACACATACGAGTACACATTTTGAAATTTTCGTTTTACACCCCTACCATATAAACTGGCGTCTAAATCATATGTTACGTATGCAAGAAAGCTAAAAGTTCACATACATACTCAAAACACATCCAATTTAAGTTTATTACTTCAAAATAAATAACACGCCCACCAATTTCCACGAAAATAGGCCAACTATGCACAGTCAGGTTTCTTTTTTGGCTCAGTATAGTCTCGGAGCATGTAAAAATGTGCAATAATTTTAAGTCTGGTCCTAACATAAAACAACATAAACTTTCTACTTTGCACTGGATTCCGAAACTACATAAAAACCCTTATAAGGCGCGTTTTACTGCCAACCCTAGCTGTTGTATTACTACTATAATATCTAAACTTTTGACGTCCTGTCTTACTACGACCAAAGAACATGTAAAACGTTACTGTGATAAAATATATGAAAATTCTGGTATTAATGTTATTTGGTCCATAAAAAATTCAAATGATGTTTTAACTAAACTTGAAAATGAACAGTATAACATTTCGTCACTGAGCTGTTATGATTTCTATGATTTCTCTACACTCTATACTACACTACCTAACCATCTTATAAAGGATAAACTGATTAAAATTAATAGAAAAGAACCTTTGCCAGAGAAAATAAAATGTTCATTGCTTGTAATGTTCAACGTTCATTGTTTTCGAATTCAGAAGTTGAACATTACACAATGTGGACTTGCCTTGATGTTTGTAGATCTCTTACCTTTCTTTTAGATAATATATTTATGCGTTATGGGGGTACCATATATCGTCAAGTTGTTGGTATACCCATGTGCCCCTCTTGTTGCAGTTTTGTTTTTGTGTTGCTATGATAGGGATTTTATGCTTAGCTTAAAACCTGATACGCAAGCCGATATTGTTAATGCTTTTAATAAAACTTCACGGTATTTTGACGATATTTGAATTTGGATAATCCTTATTTTGATACTATGATTTCTTCAATTTACCCAAAAGAACTGTCTTTAAACTAATCTGACATTATAGCTTCATATTTAAATTTGAATCTTTCAATCACAAATGATAAAGTTTCGTCCAAAATATACGATAAAAGGGAAGATTTTAATTTCAAAATTGTTAATTATCCTTTACGAGATAGAGATGTGCCCCGTTCTACATCTTATGGGGTTTATATTTCTCAACTTATTCGGTTTGCCCGAGCCTGTTCTTTGTTAGAAGATTTTAACAATCGTAATTTAGTTACTGATAAACTTCTTAAGCAAGGTAACAGATATCACAAACTTCGGAAAACGTTTTCTAAATTTTATTATCAACATTTAACACACATTAGTAAATATAATTGCAATCTACGGACGTTACTGCAACTATGCATTTCTCAACCAGAGTTTTATGGGGATGTTATCTACAAACTTCGGGTTCATATCCATTTTTATGATTTGTTTATAAAACGCATTAAAACCTTTAAGAAGAAAGGTTATGATCCCATTATATTACAACGCACAGCATGCTTGGTTGTCGACCCTTTTACAGTCGGTAGCTACGCTTCCTTCTTTGCTTGCGCGATGACAGGCAGAGGGTAGTACTCTATGATGGCATACTCTTAAACTCAGATACGGGATGAGCTTCCCAGACTCATGTATTAATTTTACCCTGTCGTGTCCTTAACGGCTTCCCTGCAGGTGCTCTGACTTCAGCAAAGTCATTGAGTACATATTTGACGGATTTTCACAGTTGTTATGCTATATTTGACATATTGTCATTTGTTTACCGTCTTCTATGTTGTGGGTAAGTCCGGCGGGGATACCTTTATTTACACTACTTGTAAAGCTAGGGTGACTTTGAGAGAAGTGTGAGGCTAGGACGTCCGTAAACCGGTTTAAACCCCCAGTGGTGATTTGTGATTTTGCTACTGACCGTGCCAAGGCGGTACTCTCTTTGTCACCCTTACTTTTGTTTGTCTTGTGTCTTTGTACTTGTGCTTTTGTTCATGTATGGAATATTTATCTCTAGTACGTGTGTGTTTGTTAACGTTTTCTGTGTTCATCTGGTGTATGTGTGTGAATTTGGGCGTGTAGTTGTGTGTGTGTATGTGTGTGTATGTGTGTGTATGTATGTTTGTTGCATGTTGCGTCTTGTATGTGGATTTTCCTGCTTGATGTTTCTACTTTTTCATTTATATCAAAGTCTTTTTTTAGCGTTCCATTTTTTTCATGGCCACTTTATATCCGATGTCCTGGTGCATTGATGAACTGCACTGTCTTGCGCAGTTCATCTGCGGATCCCCACAATTTGCAATGGATGGGAGTGTTTGTACTCCAGGCTTTCTGACGCAGGTCTTCCAGATGGGTACAGCTCTGAAGAATGTGCTGAGGATTTTGTTTCCCTACGATACATTGACATGGTGTTGTACCCACCAGGCCCATTCTTTTCATGTGATTTTCAGGGTTTTTTTTTCAGACCGCAGTGACTTGTACTCTTGGTCTTCCTGTAGGAGACATGAGGATTTGGCTATGGCTGAAAATTGCCTTTTTTGGTAAGATTGCCTGCTACCTCATTTCCGTGTATACCAACATGTTGTGCTGGAACCCACTGAAGCACCAAGTTACTGTTATGGGACAGGGTGTTAAGGTTGTCCCGTAGCTGTTTTGTGTGGGTGTCAGTGTCTTAAACATTCTTTATGTATTTAAGTGTAATTTTCTGATTATCACATATCAAGAATAACCCATTTAAGATCTTTAGAAACGCATATATTTCTAATGTTTAAAGCGAGTTAGAGAGGGGATACGTTTATTTACACTGTTTGTCTTTAAGGGTGGGGATGGAACAGAGTGAGGTTGGGCGCCCATAAACCGGTTTAACCCCCCACTGACTTTTGTCACTGACCGTTCCAAGGCGGTACTTCCATCTTCCTCCTATTGTATGTTTGTTTTGTCTTTGTGCGTCTCTTGTTGTTTTTTTCTAGTTATGTACATTTGCTGTTTCCTTGTGTTGCTGTTCGGGCGAGTGTTTGTTCTGTATGTGGTGTTTCCTGCATGACTCATTTTTGTACTTTTACCAGAAAAGTATTGTTATCTATATTATGTATAGATATGTACTCCTAAACAAAGTAAATGAGTCATGCAGGAAACACCACATACAGAACAAACAGCCGCCCGAACAGCAACACAAGGAAACGGCAAATGTACATAACTATAAATACATCAAGTGACGCACAAAGACAAAACAAACATACAATAGGAGGAAGATGGAAGTTAATTATTTTGGGCCTGAATAATTATACAAAGTGCATGAGGAAGACAGCAAGAAACCACATACAAACCAATCAATATTTTGTTTCGGGAAGTGCGTAAGAATAGCTGATTTGATACACCAAATATTTCAGTCAGTCTGAACAGCCGAGTGTCAGCTTCCGCGTTAAGCTACTGCACTGGATAATTCGATTTTCAGTAAAAGGAGTGTCAAGTGCTTAAAGTTAACACCCTCTCATTCAGCAAGCCCTACGTAATGAAGCACATATCAGACCCCCATGAAATAGTCCCCACTACCCTGTGGGTTACCGAGCAATAGTATCTGGTCAGGGTGAGTCACGAAAACATAAATTATGAACATTTGCCGTTGATATTTCAAAGGAGTGTCAGAGGTATAATAGACAGACTTCGGTGAAACATTTACAGCAGACGGCCATGTTATCTGGTATAGCCGCAGACTATTTTCCACTTGTACTTTCACTAAATCACATACATAAGTATCAATCAGGTCTGCAATTACTACTATCACAAATAGTGAAGATTTCGAAGTAAGAAGTTTGTGAATAGCTTCAAGCAACAATCTGCCATGTTCCCAATACAGGTGCACTCGTTTTATACAGAGACTAGAATGTCGGGCCTAATGTATACCAGTATTAATATTGAACTGTAAGCAAATATGGAATGCGACAGAAATATGAAATTTGCATCGATTTATCTCGGCCCACTCTTCATCTGCACAAGCCGTCTTAATGAACCTAGACTCATCATGTTGATAGGTTTGTAATCCGATATAGTTTGGTTTGACTCCTCAACGCTTGAAGACGCGCATAAATAACGTAAGAACAAGAACTTCCCAAGAGCTAATATCGGTGATTAGTATGATCTTGCGCTGTCGACCATATCGCTGAAGTTGAAACCCATGTGGAATGGCCCAAACACTCGGATATTTTTCTCCAATGTTGAAAAGCTGAAGAGCAATACTATAGATGAGGTTTTGCAGGAACACATATGACGACATGTAGCGGTCCTCATTTTGATTGCCATGACTGATAGAGGCATTCATGCCAGTGGGCAATACTAACATAGCACGAAACAAAGACGTCAGGAGAAGATGAAATTTACGCAATTTGGATAAATGATCAATGTAAGGCCATAGAGGACATGGTTCCAGACAATACAATACACTTTAATAGTGTCTAAGTAATCTAATTTAACCCGGATCAGCCATCATCTGGGTTCATGTGACACTTTCATAACGTATCAGTAAATGGATTGCTGTTTGGTATTCATTTTAAAACGCTATAGCAATGTTTTAAATAGCATTGTAAACCCGGACGTATGTGACGCTAAACTTCATGGACAGTGTAAAAGACGTATATGTAATACCACAAAGTGCAGTAAAACCCCGCTAATGCGACCACCTAAAAGAGGTATAATTATGGGTGCTAGATGCAGGTGGTAGCTTAATGCAGGATAAAAGTGATGCAGAAAGCTCCTAAGAGTTTTTAGGAGCTTTCTGAATTACTTTTTGTCCTGCATTAAGCAACCATCTGCTTATAAAGACACTCATGTTTATTCATTAAGTGGTCGCATTAGAGGGGTTCTGCTGTGGTTATGTTAGTCTAAAATGTAAGTTATGTTATGTGAAATAGTATTGAAATAATCGTATGCTCGCTAAATAGCAGTTTTCAGAGTGATATTAAATAATTTAGTTCGAAAACACAGCATGCAATAAGTTGATTATTTCACATAAAACACAGAGCCATTAGCAACAAAATTCATAACCAATATTTCAATAACAATAACATTCAGAGCTCCGGATAAGATGTATAAACATAAACGTTTTCAATGATACCTGCTTCATTTCTCAACCAAAGCCTATATTGTGATCACTCTTTAGAATCGTCTCGAAGAAGTGGAGAAATGACGATTTTAGTATTTGGGTACGCATCGTTATCTGTAGCTCTGAACATCAATCAGTTTTTAACATTATTTTGTTTATTTCGTTCGGGCAATGACATATTAATAGCTTCTTTCAACGAACAAATAACTCTCTGTCAGGAATGATAACCAGACTAGGCCGATAGAAAGCAAAAGAACTAAACACATAAAAGCGTTTTTATAGCTTAAATGTCAGCACAACTCCGAAAGAAACTTTGTGTAGTGTAAGTGATACGCTGTGATAAGACACGGCCATGAATTATTACTGTGCATTCGCTCCTTGTTGATTTGCTGAAAGTTTCACGGACTTCCAACCCGTTAAATCCTTTGATGAATTTTGACCACAGAGGACGTGCTTAGCATAAGTTCTGTCTTTTCTATTTAAACAAAAGGGCTAAATGTCTGCTGTTCTGCAAACTTTGTAAGTTATGTCCTTTCTATGTAAAGAGAAGGATTCTTTATTACAAGTTTGTAAGTTCAGTCATTTCTATGTAAAGGTCTGATATTATGTATTGACACTTTGCAAGGTATGTCAGTTCACATTTAAGAGAAAGGCGAAAAATCTGACATTCTATATTCAGACGCTGCACGTTCTGCCATTTCTATTTAAATTTTGAGTTTAAAACTATTTCGTATAGTAAAAAAGGAGATACTGTTTTAACTTTCAATTTAAATCGTTAATTTACAAAACATAATACAACAGAGGTCAGGCAGGGCATTCCACATGGAAGTCCGAAATAACCCGAGAAAATAACCCGAGAAGCCAAAATACAGTGCGCATATACAGAAAAACCCATCTGAACCGGAATTTTACTAGGGAATAATTTAGATACTGTAATGCTGGAGGCTGTTAAATGCAATGTGAAAGTCATGCAGAAAGTTCCTAGTGGATCTTTCTGTATAACGTTCACCGTGCATTAATCTGCCGCCTGACTCCTTGACCGATATTTATACAAAAATAACGTCCGATTTATAGTTTATAGGGAGTTTACTGTACAAACACATGATTCACAGAATTAGTCCTTGCGTGCTCACCACCGACAAACGGTGAAGACTTGCGTCAGGAATTACCAGGTAAAGGGTTAATCTAATTATATGGGTGCTTGGCCACTCCTAAATGTTATTCGCATACCACCCGTATACTGTAAAACCATTAGCTAACGATTTATGTTTACCACTGTAGTGGCGATAATTAAATTTCATACCGATTGTTCGATATAGCCTAAGGAGAGACGTGCCAAAGAATCGCATTTATTTTCATCATGACCGTTTATAAATACTGATGAAACAATGGCATGTTCTATGCAGTACACGAGTCCCCAACCGGATTAGAAATAAGCCCCCCCCCCCATCCATGGTGTAGTTGACCATGGTATATACATGACCAATCTGAATGGTGTTTGTAAACTTAATAAGACAAACAATATGAAAAAAGGGAAATAACTCCTAAAATATTGATGATAAAGTTATGGTCCTTGTGCATGATACTTTTTCTCATCATGCCTGTTCCACAGGTGATGTTTCAAATCAACTGCACCAGTAGATAAAGAGTTATTGTCCGGACATAATCAAAGGCCTGAATTGCTTGAATGGCTTCCGAGTTTGATATGGACGTTAAGTGTCAGGGAAGAAATTGCTGCACACATTAATAATCATGAGTGACGTCAAACCAACAGACAGGGCAACAACAATATGCCCCCTTGATCCGGGGGGGGGGGCATAAAATATGAAAACTGAAACAAAAGTCAAATCACAAGTGACCTTGACCTTAACAAGTCAGGAAGTGCCTTGAGTGATAGTGTCCATCTTTCAATTCATATCAAAGCAACATTAACTGCTGTTGATAAATCATGTGTATTTTGAAGCAATACCCTCGTTATTTATTACTAACCCTAGAATTTGACTGCTGTTTAGACAATGTAGTTAGACTTTTTAGTTACACTTTGATGGGGTTATACATGTATATTCAAACACACACACAAACACATTAATCCCAAATCAAATATATCAAATGAGCATTAAATTAATAATCATCCACATGATGTTTGAATGGCAGAGTTTTGCTATCGGCAGTTTGATTATTTTCAAATGAATGTTATCATTGTTCTATCCTTACTAAATTGAGATTAACACCTGTAAATATACATTGTTTTACATCTTTTGTAAACAATTACTTAAACCTTTGCTTGCTGTTCACGTCTATATACCTACCTGTAAATAGTGAAGACCTAGATGAGACAGCTCCTGCAGGAGCTGTCTCATCTGGGTATGCACTATTTACAAATTGATTGTGCAGCCAGTGTACTCCACAGCAGTGATTGCACAGAGAAATAATTGTAGGCAGTGAAGATATATGTAATTACACAACAGGGCATGAGTAAAGAAGAAGAAATGTATTTTAAAGTACAGCAAGAGAAGGGTTACTTTCCATAAGGATGTCGATGGCCAAGAATGCCTTAACCTCCGACTTTGTCACATAAAAAATGTTGTCAACTGGAATACTTGGCTGTGACATCTTCCATATGGTGTATGTGTTGATAAAGTTAACAATGTACCAGCAGCTGTATCAACACCCTTGCGCAAAAAAGCAGAAAGGGTAGACCAGGAGTGAGGTAGTTTTGGAATTAGTCCAGGCTGCCATGTTGAAAGCTCCCATCTGGGTGTTTTTTATTTAAACAAGAGGGCCAAGATGGCCCTTAATCGCCCACCCTATTACTATAGTTTTAATATTATAGCTGGTTGTAGCTGGGTAGTCCCAAGATTGGACCAATATTGATCTAAGGGACACTATTTGAACAATGTTGATAGTAGATCGTGAGCAGTTGTTCTGGAGAACAATATTTTGAATATAGATTATATCAAGACAATTATTCTGATCAACGCTTAATGGACTAAAATTGGGCCATATATAGTGTTTTTTCGAAGATTTGACGAAGTGATCTACGTTTTGATCCCACCGCACCCATGATCAAACTCAACCTTGATATAAATAAGACAAACATTCTGAGCAAGTTTGAGAAAAACTGATTTAAAATGTGGCCGTTGGCCTGTAACAATATTTTTCTAAGATATGACCCATTGACTTACTTTTTGACCTCACGTTACCCACTTTCAAACTTGTCCAATATTTTATCAGGACAATCATTCTGACCAAGTTTCATGAAGATTGGACAAAAACTGTGATCACTAGATTGTTCACAAGGTGTTTCTGTTTAATCTAATGACCTGGTTTTTTTTACCCTATGTGACCCACATTCAACTCGTCTCAGTTTTTATCAAAACAATCATTCAGATAAAGTCGCCCCGTACTTCATTCTCAGTGTTTTATATTTTCTGATCCTTCGGGATCATTAGTTTTGATGTTATTAGTTTTGAAATTTGAATACTGCTTAAGCCGGTGCTAGGGGGCGTGAGTAGTGTTGCACTTTTAATTACTACTCATGAACAGACTCAATAAAACCGAGTCTGCAATTTTCTCTTTTTGCATTTCTACTTTTGCTTTCGAGGGATCACCCATTTTCAGAATATTAATGAAGCTTCGGCTACAAATGTGACCTCTAGAGTGTTCACAAAGTTGTTCTACTATTTGACCTAGTGATCTAGTTTTTTACCACACCGGACCCACTTTTAAACTCGCCCGAGATTATCTTAAGACACTCATTCTGACCAAGTTTCATGAAAGATTGGGTAAAACATGTGACCTTTATAGTGTTCACAAGGGTTTCCTACTATTTCACCTGGTGGCTTAGTTATTGGTCCCACGTGGCCCACTTTCTAACTCGTTCGAGATTTGATCAAAACAATCATTCTGATATAGTTTCACTAAGATTCAGCTAAAATGTGACCTGTATTCACAATGTCGTCCCACTATCTAACCTAGTGACCTAGTGTTTAACCCCACATGACCCACTTTCAAACTCGACCGAGATTTTATCAAAACAAGAATTCTGATAAGGTTTCATGACGATTCGGCTACAAATGTTACCTCCAGGATGTTCACAAAGTTTTTCTACCATGTGCCCTAGTTTTTGACATCTTATGATCCACTTTCTTACTTGTTCGATATTTTATTAGGACAGTCATTCTTGCCAATTTTCATGAAGATTGGGCTAAAATGTGACCTCTAAAGTGTTCTTGATGTTTGCCTACTATTTGACATAGTGACCTACTTTTTAACCCCATGCTGTATATTAACTTAAGTCAGTGTAGAAAGCTCATTAGAGCTTATGTTATGTGTTATGTTCATTTGACTATGTAAATAAACTTTACTTGACTTGACGTGACCATGTGATCCACTTTGAAACTCCTCAGAGATTTTATCATGATAATCATTCTGACTAAGTTTCATGAAGATTGAACTGAAATTGTGACAACAAGAGTGTTCACAAGCAAATTGTTGAAAATGCGCGATGCACAACGCACGACGGACGACGGACGCCGGACTTTCAAGTCTCCCAAAAGCTAACCATGAGCTGAGCTTAAAATGAATGAATGAAATACATACCTGTTCATTTATTCGTATTTCAAATTTACACCCAGAGTGCAAACTGAAACTCCAAACAGTGAACCTATTGAGAATAAGTTCCAAAAACACTCATCAAATTGTCACCGTTCATATTTCTGACAGAGCATCTAATCTTAAACTATACCCCTTTACTCCATAAATACGCATTTCTACACCGTTGCAAACAGAGTAGACCCAGATCAGACTGCTCTTACATGAGTCATTTGATCGTGGTCTACTGTTTGCTTTTGAACAAATATATATAATATATATATAACATTATGATTCTAGTTTCTACCATGGCCAAAAGAATAATCTTATTTATATTCATGATGTCAATATTTTTGCATGAATATTTATGGAGTAAAGGGTCAATGATTTTTTATGTCCAAAGCTGATGCAAACACTGAAGCACAGCATAAATTTTATACAAAGGCTACCTATAATCTATATCCCCACCCTTGGACTCAGTATTACCTTCGACCTGCATTAAGCTGTAACATGTGTTCTATATAATTATACTTAGTAATACAGCTGAGAACAATCCGGTATTGTAAAGTTTGGAAGGAAGGACCGACCTGTAACTTCACAGTTAAAGTTATCAGAGTTCGAGATATCGAAGTTCAAATGTCCTCCTATATACATTTCAATAAACGCATATAAAACATTTGCAACTATGACATTCAAACCAGACGTAGTCGTATCTAACTACATTTGTGATGCATAAACGTAAATGGAGCCCTGTGGCAAAATACGGGCAGATATATCATCAGGCACTAAATCGAGTGCGCCAGTTATCACTGAAATGCAGCGTGCAACGAACGCTTTAGATAGTTTTGTTACAGCTACAGAAGAAGAAGTAGAACAGATCATTAAGGCACCTCCTTGCAAGTCCTGTGAACTGGATCCAATAACTACATGGCTGTTTAAGTCATGCCTTGATGAACTTCTACCGATTCTGACAAAAATTGTAAACTCCTCTTTAGACTCTGCCCACGTTCCAAAAAGCTTCAAGATGTCACATGTCAGACCTCTTTGGAAGAAAACGAATCTCGATTCAAATGAACTTAAGAATTATAGGCCTGTATCGAATTTGCCATTCGTCCCCAAAGTGTTAGAAAAAGTTGTCGACAAACGCATTGAGTCCCACTTGACCTCAAACGAACTACATGAGCACCATCAGTCGGCATACCGAAAACATCATTCAACAGAAACTGCTCTCCTGAAAGGTCAGAACGACATCTTTCAATCCCTAGACAAAAACGAAATTACCATTCTGGTCATGCTTGACTTATCGGCTGCATTTGAAACTATCGATCATGAAACTCTGCTAAAACGCCTGGAACAAGACTTAAGAATTATTGGAAAACCTCTTGAGTGGATAAACTCCTATCTGAATGACCGCTATCAAATAGTCTCAGTAGATGGAGAACTGTCCACTCCAGTTAAAATGGAATATGGCGTGCCACAGGGTTCCGTCCTAGGACCAAAACATTACATCATGTACACAAAACCTGTCGGCTCAATCTGCAGAAATCAAGGGCATTTATTGTCAATATGAAGCTTTATCACGAGTTGAGGACTGTCTCAAAGAAGTAATCTCTTGGATGCATCAGATCATGCTGAAGCTCAATACTGACAAAACTGAGGTCATTCTGTTTCATACGAAACACACAAAAGTACCTGCAGAGGTTAATGTGCAAGTAGGGCCCTCTAAAATCAGACCGTCTTTGTGTGTAAGGAATATCGGTGCATGGCTCGATTCACAAATGGATATGACATCACATGTAAATTCCGTGGGTAGGTCTAGTTATGCACAATTCCGGCAAATAGGCCATATAAGAAAGTACCTCCCACCTGATGCTACCAAGACTTTGGTAAACTCTCTTGTTACATCAAAAATAATCCACTGCAATTCACTGCTGCATGGAATTTCAAACAACTCACTGCGGAAATTTCAAAGAGTGCAAAACACAGCAGCCCGCATCATAACCAGAATCCCTCGATATAATCATATCACGCCGGTTTTGAAGGAACATCACTGGCTTCCGGTTCAACATTGGATTGAATTCAAAATTCTGAATCTTATGTATAAAGCCATGCACAATGAATCTCCCAAGAACATTGTCGACATGACTGACGTGTACAGGCCGGGCAGAGAGTTGAGGTCGGCAAGTAGATCATTGTCGTTGGTTGTGCCAAAAAGTCGTATGGTAAAATACGGTGAGAGAAGTTTCATGCATGCAGCTCCAAAACTTTGAAATGCTCTACCGTCAGGCCAGGCATTAGACAGGCAGGATCACTGGCATGTTTCAAAAGGTGTCTGAAAACGCATTTTTTCAACATTTATTACTAGGACAGTTTAGTAAACGATATGTTGCATATCTTTCATGGACCAGATAGACAATCATGCGATTCATTCCGGTTAGTGATTTCATATCTACTGTATATCTAAGTCACGTCTTTAGTACAAGTCGCGGGTGACGGCACTCTGTATTGATGATTATTGTTGTGATAATTGTACCCGATTCAATCCAATCCAGGGTTGGGACTTGAAATTCATGAGAGCAACACGTCTCATGTTGGTGAGGAGAATTTCATTCCCTATTCTCGACTATTGCGAGCAACATGTTTTCATGTTAAAGTGGGACCCTGGTCACAAGTCTCTGCTTGTGAGTGGTCTTTCCGACCAATTTTGGATTGTGACCTTGGAAGGCTGTATCGTTTTAAGAATTTTTTCATATAATTTGAATGTCCGACTCCTGCAAATATGCTACTGAGAGTATATAAATACATTGACTATTCAGAAATGAATATAAATCGAATGGCATATTGTAAAACTTTAAAACCGATTCAATTGTTTGATTATAGAAGCGCAAGTAAAGTGTATATAACCATTCTCTTGCTGAATTTAAAAACAAATTCTCCTTCTTTACCCATGTCCTGTTGTATAATTACATTTATCGTCACTGTGTACAAGTATTTCGCTGTGCAATCACTGATGTGGAGTGCACTGGTTGCACAATCAACTTGTAGATAGTGCAGACCCTGATGAGACAGCTGCTGCAGGAGCTGTCTCATCTGGGTCTTCACTATTTACAGGTAGGTATATTGACGTGAATAGCAAGCGAACGGTTAAAACAGAATCACCGAGCTACACGCGCATATACAGTAGAACCCGCCCTAGGTGACTACAGTAAAACTTATTTATAACGCACTCTGATAAAGCGAATTTCTGCTTATAGCGAACTAAAGTTCTTTCCCCGGCCGATATCCTCATTAATTCTATACAGACTATAATGTTTAGTACGAAGTTGGTTAGAGCGAATTTTTGCTTATGGCGAAATGATTTTCCAGTACCTTTATTCACAAAACACTTTAAAATTACTTCGTTAAAGCAAAGTTTCACCTTACTACTATCTTCAATCACCTGTGTATTTCGCACGATTAACGCCATGTCGCATAGGTATTAAAACAGTGTTTGGGCGAACTGTGAAGCGATCCGTAAACATGTATTCGTCACGGTGGTATGGTATAATTAACATTGTGTAGCGGTAAAGTATAGTTAAACACCGCTAGCCGCGGGGCATATATGCACTTAAAAGTACGTGTTATAGTTAAATATCGTTAAGATATGATGCTCGTTTTTTATTTTCAAAATAAATACTTGAATTATTTGGTTTTGTCATTCCCTCCCTGTTTGCATATTATTTCAGCATTTTCCGCTAAACATACAGTGACTCGTTATAACCGAGTTTTACTGTATTCATTTATTGAACATTCGAGTCTAAAAGTAGGTGGTTGCTTACTGCAGGGCAAAAGTAACGCAGAGAGCGCTTGAAGGAGCTTTCTGCATTGCATTTGACCTGCAGTAAGCTACAACCAGCCTTACAGATCCATAATTAGACCTCTTTTTAATCGTTATTTAAGGTATAGTATACTGTGACTACACTTTGAAATACACACTCACTGCTTATGTTCAGGAACCACCTTAACAAAACGTATTCCATAAAGTAGCCATTCCCAATATTGAGATAAAATGATTTTTAATTATATTTTGGCCAGTTAAACTAGAGCAAATGAAATGCACATATGATTCCTCTTCAGACATTTGACGAACTAATTCTAACGTATACAGTCAATTGATGCCTCATATTGATTGTGTTCCCTTCAGGAAATTGTGTTGTGGTTTCAAGTCGATTCAATATAGGCGGTTTATAAAATGTATGTAAACTACACCAAACGACACTTGAAGAGCTTATAGCACCAATGTCAGAAGGATATCATACAACAAGGTTCTTCCGATATCTGCGAGTGGGAGTAACTTACCAAATGTTATATTCATATTATCAAATTTTGCTGTATTGTCGATCGCCTGATTTAAACAAAGAACTTTGTGTCACTGGGGACACCAATACAAAAGCATTGCCTGAGACCTGGACAAGAGCCAAACAGTTCGAATATTGAAAATAAGACGTTACGTTATAAACGACTGATACGAGGAACAAGTCATGATATGGACAGTATTTTCAAGTGACTTCAGGGGAACAAGTAGTCGATTCTGTTCCCATAGTTGTGGCATCAGAACAAGGAAACAATATTAACTCTTATCCTGCTAGGCGCGGCCTGGTCCGCCTTTGCATACATATTGGATCTAGATGAGACGCCGAGTAACTCGGCGTCTTATATTACTCGGCGTCTTATCAGGATCAAAGCTGTTTGACACTCGGTCACAACTTTATGAGTTGAACTTCGATATCTCGAACTTTAAGGGACCATACAAATTAGTTCGAGATAACAGAAGTTCGAGTTATCCGATTTCTGATCTAAACAATTTCTTAAATTCACAACTTAATGCAGGTTTAAAGTAATGCTGAAAGCTCCTGTACGTTTTGGACGGACTGAACTTTAAGTTCGAACTATCCCGCAGTTCGAGTTATCCGAGTTCGAGATATCGAAGATCAACTGTAATTCTAGAAATCAGATGTGTCTTGGCAAACATAATCGTTTTCGATACGGGTTAATGTATCGTCAACATTAAATATCAAATTAAGGTTCTACATAGGGCGAGCAACGGTGATAAGGATCTAGCGTGTCAGTAATTGTCTGCATTCTCTTCTTCCGTTACGTTGCTCAGACTTGTACAGTTCCTTGTGATCACAGTAGGATACAACAATATTGGACTTTTCTTTGTCTGCTAAGAACAATTTTCCTATCTGCTTGATAGCATTTATCTAAACGTATACCATCCTTATACATTGGCAGGGAATACGTTCATGCAGAGAGTTATTATTTAAAAGATTTGTTTCCTTCGTGGCAATATTACAGAAGCTTAGCACATGAAAAATTACAAAACACCGCCCCATAAAACAGTTTTGAAAGTTACACTAAAACGACTCTTACTATATCCTATATTTTATCTTGCCCTGCCATCAGCGCCATGGCCTGCAGTAACATACAGTTTGGATCCAGATTAGAGACCGGACCTGTTCTCAAAAGCTTGATCGAATTGGAAGTAGTCAGCAATTTCGTACAATTGGAGTAGGTATTTTTTGTTTTTCACAGCGGGTTAGGGGTAAACACTCGTATTGATTCTGCTATCTTAAATTCCTCACGACGTGTCCCACATTTTGCTACCAATGTATTATTTATGAGTAAGAAAAGAAAAACACTTGATATCCAAGAGTTGCAGTAATATAACAATACATAATAAGCAATGCAGAGATGTTCTTGGCCCTTTAAGAAATGGATATTCATGTAAGATATTATGACAGGTCAACATGACCATTTATTAACTGAAGTTTTATAATGGCTTTGGAATATCCTGAAGGAGCCGTTTAATCACGGATTACACAATTTTCTAGAATTGCAGCCTAATCTAATATTATCAAAATAATGTCAACTTGATTTACTCAGATTTCAAAGATGATGGAGAATGGGGAGGAGTTGCTGTAAGGGCACGTAGGGTAATTAGAGAAGCACACACTCTGGCCAGACCAGAGCTACAGATAAAGGTAGGTGCGTACCCAAATACTAAACTCGTCAATTCTCCACCAAACCCGATTCACAGTATAGGGTTTGTTAAAGTGTGCATTCAGATTAGCGAGACTGTATTATAGATACGTTTGCAATACAATATCTGAAAAGTAATCTCGTTTGAAAGGACAACTAATGTGATACAATTCAGGGTGTGAATAAAAACCAGTAAGTACTAAATGCAATGCAAAAATGAATGTTGCTTTGGATTTTTGTTTAGAAAAGTTATCATGTCAGAAAGGTGTACCACTGACAAACAGTGCAGACCCAGGTGAAAGGGCTAATCTATGACCTCTCTCGTCTGGCTGGGTATACACTGTTTGCAAGGAACATGATGGAGGGGTGTGGTAGGTCATATAATATCTCTATGAATCAACATGACGCATTTAAAGCATATTAACACGGTGAGATTTAAATCACATACATGTGTTTTATGCCCCCTCAGATCTGTAATCGGGGTGGGGCACATTCGCTTTGCTCTGTTTGTTGGTTGGTTGGTTTGTCTGTCATAACTATAACGTTGGTTGGTTGGTTGTCTGTCATAACTGTAACGTTGGTTGGTTGGTTTGTCGGTTTGTCCCCAACTATAGCGTTAGCGATAATTTTGTTACCATTGCAATTACATACTTAAAACTTGGCATGTATGTGGAACTTAAGAAGGCGAACAATATTAGGGGTGGGGTATTAAGTTCAAGGTCATAACTCAAAGTAAAAGTTCATATCGGGGGCATAGTGTTTCACAAACACGTGTTGTTGTTTTGAATGGATCGTTATTCCTCGAACTTTCCTAATATGATTAACACCAAGGGAATGAGCAACTACTATCATCTGTATATACTTTAATTTGTCAACGCATAGGATTGAATCGGATACCTTCCGCGTCGAAGGGTAAAAGCCATATCCAATGTATGCGTTGTTGTCTTTCTTCTTTGTCTGACAGTAGAACGGTAAACGAGCAAGTGGTTTAATATAATCAGTAGTTTTCTCCATGACAAATGGCCTGTCACAGAACGCATAATTTCCAAGGATATGAATTACATTGGAACCCATTCTTCAAAATGAAATCTCCTCCATCATGCGAGACATTATCACAGTAGTTTACAGAATTTGGACAAAGTTCGGTGTAAAGAATATTGAAAACATTGTTTTATGTGCTATAACTCATAATGCGGTTTTTTTCTGATGACAGTGAAAAGAACATCACGTGGAATTGTTTCTTTTGGAAAACTTTACTCCATGAATATATAATGTATGTATGGAGATTCATTAGCTGAACTATTGTAAATGTATATGAACGCATGCTTTTTTAACATGGCAGAAACTGTAGAATCAGATCATTATAAATCGATAAGAAAATAAAGCAGATCCTGATCGGACGACTCCTGTATGGGCCATCTTATCTGTGTACTATGTTTAAAGTGTGTATTTGTGAAGTAATGTGTAAGAATTGTATTGCGATTCCTTGGTTGAGATCGATTTTGTATGAACTACATGTACAGTAACTCTCTAAAGCTCTACGGGTATACATGTGTGTATTTAACAATACGTGGTTGGACATGTAAATAGTTTGTAGATACTGGATTGAAAGCTGCAAATTCAGAATCAAGGTCTGATTAGGATCTGATAGATAATGCATTTGTTGATATATACCACTTTACCCATTACCTCATAGGATATTCTTAGATACAACCTCTTTGAATAAATCTACCGAAACGGAGCATTAACTAGAGAAAAGGAATCTTTTAGGATTTTTTAGTTTGAAACCATTGTTATAAATAGAGCATTTGCTCCTACAGGAGCAAAATTAATGCTCTATTTATCACAATGGTTTCACAATTTGACTTTTACAGAGTCGTCAATATGGGGGAATGGGTTAAAATAATAAACATGGTTGAAATAAACACCAGATGGTTGCTAATAGTAGCTTGAAACTAATACATACAGGTCCTACATGGGAGTTCTGCATAATAGTTTCGTAATAATGGACCACCGTCCTTCAACTATTCATGTAAGGAATAACAACACAATTATTTCTTCCATAACTATTCTTGACTGAACTTGTTAGAGGATATTTTAGCTATTTTTATAATGGTATACGAACACATGATGTTTTCGCTTTGATGGATACTGTAGAATCACATCTATAAAATTCCATAAGCAAACAGCCCGAGAGCAGAATTCACCACATACCGACAGGAGCTGTCTGATCTGGATGGGGTATCATGATCTTCAAAACATTTCGCCCATTTTCACCAAGTCAATCAGTTTGGATCCCTTTCCCCATTTTCCCTGCCTGTGGCGTTTATCCGAGTTTCGCCCGTCGCTCGCAATCACCTCCGCTGGCTCAGTGCTATGCGTCCTACTCGTTCCATGCATCCTCATACTCGGTGTCGTACTCATGATTTAGTCTCTACGGGTTTCTGTCCGAGTTTTCCCTCCTATCCATGACCCCCCCCCCCCCCCGCGTGCTTTCTCACCCATGTTCGGATAGACTGCCTCTTCATATGCCGGCGGTATCTACTCAGCACTTATCACACACACACATACACACACCGCTCTTTTCCAATCATGGCTAGTATGCTCTTTCGGATTCACAGTGACAAGCCGTTTCACAAGTCAATGTGGGCTATTGACTACTTTTCGGGCACTTCAAGTTTCACATACAGTTTTTCTCAGACTCCGTGTGGGTGGGAGACACAGAAAAGCGTCTCTGAAACTTCCGGGAGGGACCGGGATTTGAAATACCCCGGATTGGTATTCAAACGCGTTACCATTAGACCACCGCACCACCCCATCAGTTTGGATCCCAATGAAATGCCGTTTTACTCGGCGTCTCATCTGTGTCAAAACTGTTTGCTACAAATACCACAAAATTATATGTAGTATTGAAATGGTTGGATATATTATTATCAGATATAACTAAGGTCAACTATTGTTTTCTGACACGGTTAAAACATCTACAACTGAAGCTCCTTTTAACGAGTGTCGTATTGGAAATCAATGGCAAGCACTTATGAGATGGTCATAATTGGAGAGCGAAACACATGACGTCCAAGATAAACTTGTTACCGTTTACTATGTCTGAGTAATTGGGATGACATTTGTGTGACATTTGTGTGACAGGATTTGGTCTTGGTGAACTGATCGTACATCCATATAATGAGAAAAGTAAATATCCCCATGAACGATGGTAATGCAATAAGTAAATAGTGTCATTTTTTGAACATTTCTTATCTATCAACATATTCCGAACTACCAATATGGACATATACTATTTATCATTCGTATTCAGACTAATACACTAAGGAATACAGTACAGACTTAAATCGAACAGTTCATGAATGGGTAAATTTGATCATGGTCTATACTAGTACTTCTGTGTCAGACAACAGAAAACAGGTCGTCCTGGAGACGCAAAATTGCTGCTGGAGCAAAGGCAGCCGAGAAAGCCCGTATTGAAGAATCCCAGAGGAAACGCGCCGTCCGTAAACTGAGGATCGAGAGCGCCCCTTCAACCGAACCCACCCATATGTGCTCCACCTGTGTCAGAGCGTTTTACGCACGCATTGGACTAACGAGCCACATAAGGACACGACAAACTTAGACAAATACAGTAACACCTCTCTATAACGGCCACTAAATTGTGTTAATTAGTTGGTATTTAGGGCAGGTGGCTGCTAAAAGCAAGGTTAAAGTAAAACAGAACGCTCATATGTGTTAAAGGCAGGTGGATGTTTAAAGCAAGGTGGACGTAAAACAGAACGCTCCTATAGGAGCGTTCTGTTTTACTTTCACCTTGCTTTAAGCAACCACCTGTCCAAAATACCAATTTAGTGGTCGTTATGGAGAGGTTTTACTGTATGTACAAATAGCTCCATATCAGGGTTTAAGCAGACATGTGTTTTACAGCGGGAGGTCCCGATAAGATTCGCAAACCAAATATAAATATTGTCAACAAGGTTCGTTTTTGTTTCTGCACCAAACCCCATGCTGTGACCATTCATTAGAATTGTCGCAACATAGGGTTAGGAGGAGAAATGACGTTTTTAGTATTTGAATATGCACATTTTCATTTTGCGCTGCATTCTAATCGTATTACTAATATATGTGCATTTTTCAAAGATACGCACATGGCATCCGCTTTATAATGCTGAGAATATATCTAGTATGGCCAATTTCAGTGCTCGATTTCCCGTCCTACAATAGTAAATGCAAATTTCCTACTATTTGATTTATCAGGAAATGTTTACACATATTCTATAGAAACCAATCACAACATAATTCGGTTCTGAAAGATGTAACATTGTGGTTTCAGAATAATTCGTTATGATTTAGGTTTTGTTCTGGAATAAACTGCGAGTAAACATTTCTAACTTTACATATCGACGTTTTGTGCTTACATGTAAATCCATTTATCTTATATCTTAAAATTTTATATATGGTATATAAATAGCCAATATATGTTCCGTTTGCAATTGGAATTGTACAAATAATTATGATTCTACAATGTCTTCCCTTACCAAACATGTATTTTCTATAATTATACAGATTTATCCAATATTATTCACAGTGTCGTTATATTTTGCACGAATATTCATCATGCATAGGATTAAAGAGCTAGACTCTGGTAGAATGTACCGTCAGCGGTAGTTCACAAAACCATTTGTCTTTGCATTTATATCCATATTTACGCAGGCACAAAACCAATATACTATTTCATCTGCGACGTATGCTGTTGTTTATGTCAAGGGAAATACGTAAAGCATAAAACATGGATCTGATTTTGAAAATACAGATCTGACGTAACACAATAAGTGTGCCATCTTAAAAAAGGTCTTTATTCTTTTTGAAACGTGTCAAATAAAGGTACTTCTGGTTTGGTTTGTAACTTTCAAAGTCACATGATCATGGGTTGTAAAGGACGAATGCTATAATATATATCGCGAGTCATATCAAAAGAAAATATAAAGACTAATGTATAATGTATATACTCAGATCACAGCCCAGTGTTATAATCACGAATATAGCACCATGCGGTGTGGTGGTAAACACTACATACAGTTCTGTGGATGAGATTAAACTACGATTTTTAATGCTGCAAGTATTCTTGACAGACACTGGTGGCTACAATCCGAACCAGTCATTTGAGATAAGATGCATATTTGTCAATTAAACTATTCCCTCATATTGACGCCTTTTAGCGATTCTGTAAAATCACCGTTTGAAACCATTGTGATAAATAGAGCATTTGCTCCTATATGAGCAAATGCTCTATTTATCACAATGGTTTCAAAACTACACAATCCTAAAAGTTTCCTTTTCTCTAATAAATACTCCTTTTCGGTAGATTAATTCAAGTAGGTTTAGTCTAAAATTAGCCTATGGGCAATGGTTTAAAGTCGCGAATGTCTCAGCTAAACTCTTTCTTGCTGCTACCTATTAGAATCGTCTTGGTGTAGTAGCAAGGCTGTATTTGGCAGAGAAATATCATTTGATATTATTATGTTTGGTTTTAGATTTCTTATATACGTCTTTCATTATTTCCATGGTCTTGTTTGTTCAGAAATGTTGCCAAGTAACTAGGATTCTTTGAGATGCTGCATTGTATTTTTCTCATACGCATATCTCCCCATTTACACTTACTAGTACTTATGTGTCAGAGGGATTTGAAACCATGTCATGCTGTGTATTGTTTTGAATAGGTCAATAATTATAACTGTTACCACCCTGGTGCTGAATATATATATGCAGTATTAAAATAAATGATATCCAAATGAGACCGGCGTTTCGTTTGACTCCAAACTGTTCTAGACATTTAAAGTGTATATTAATATCAGCAGAGCTTAGGAGTGTATATTAAACATGAATATATTCATGTCTAAATTGCCACAGACAGGGAAAACCGTGTTGATCCATAACAAGGGGATCCATCTGACCGCATTACTTGAATTACATATTAACCCTTTACTCCATAAATAGGCTTTTCTACGCATTTGCAAACAGAGACGGCAAAGATCAGACGACTACTGTAGAAGCCGTCTGATCAGAGTCTGCTCTGCTTGCTTATGATATAATATACAGTGCTCCCTCTCTACAACAACATCCTTTGGGATACGAATATTGTATGTGTTGTTCAGAGGGAGTTGTTATAGGGAGGGAAAATCAAACATAATTAGCTTGTTTGCAGATCCCCAGATAAGGTGCATTTCGAGAACTAAAACCGTTATGCCTCAATCAAACCCTATGTTGTGACCACTCTTTAGAGTCGCCACAAAGTGACGATTCTAAAGAGTGGTCACAGCATATGTTTGGTGGAGGCATAAAGAAAAGACGATGGAAAAAGGTGTTTCTGGAGCCTTGTTGTTTCGGAAACAGTGACATGCGTTGTTGTAAGGAGGGAAGCGTTATTGAGAGGGTCGTTGTAGGGAGGGAGCACTGTAGCTATTATTCAACAATTTCTACCATGGCCAAACATTCGTATGTCCATGTGCCATTTTAACAGTTACTCTAATTTATATTCATGATGTAATTACAGTAAAATCTCTCTATAACGGCCATTAAGCTGTGTTAATTAGTTGGCATTTAGGGCAGGTGGTTGAAAGTAAACCAGAACGCTCCTGCCACCTGCCTTTAACACAAAATATTTGATGTAATTTAATGGCCGTTATAGAGAGGTTTTACTGTATTTCTTATATTCACGGAGTAAAGGGTTAATAATCAAAGGTCTCATCAACAATCTAAGTCTTGTAGAACCAGCTGTTCATGCGAAGTTTAGATTGATTTATAAAATAAATTTAGATGCCTAGAGAGAAAGTTTGACCATATGGTTACATTTATATGGACAACAAATATACATTCTCTTTTTGCTAGGTCAATGCAAAATTATCATACATGTATATAGTATACCAAACATTCATCTACACAGCTACACGTACAGAATTATTACCGTTTAAAGTATGGTAGCTGTGACTCAGAATTGATTTTCAGTTCTCCTAATTTGCCCTAGAAGTGTCCCACTGTTAGCTTCCCATGTATTATTTATGACTTATAACTAAATTAACATGAAGTGCAATATTCATAGATCAATGAATACAGCGCTTTCTTGAACATGTCCCATGAATTTGCAATCATTGCTACAGTTGCCAATAAATTGAATATGGGTGACACTCGTGGGAGCAATTCGGCTTTTACTCCGACCCTCTAAATATTTCATCGAGATTGATTTTGGTTTCGACAACAAACACGATTTGATAAAACTTTAACAATGACTTACTGCATGTATGCAACCGTTTGATAAAATCTTGATCGGTTAAAAACAAACCGTATTTCCGTCAAACACTGTCTTACTGGAACGCAATAGAATCACATCGGGTAGATGATTCTAATGAGCTGTAGACAAATACGGTTTTCCGAAACATTACGATATTTTGATATAGCAATACGTTTCTTAACCCTTTCACCCACTCTGAATTAGCAGAGCGAAATAAACCCACATGCTTTTAACAACAGAGTCCATCGAGTATGAAAGGCTTAAACTTTATCAAGGATTTTGAATGACAAACAGTGCAGATCCTGATCAGAGGGCTCCTCTGGGAGCCCTCTGATCTGGGTCTACACCGTTTGCAAATGACAGTGAATATGCGTCTCCGGTTGAAAGTATTAATATATAGTCCTCCTCTAATCCATACAACATGGAATGCAAACGATTTGCTCAGCGAAATAAAGGTTAAACGTAATGTGCATGTCTAAATGCAATATTTCTCGCATGCTGACATGCACAACACAACATTCATTGAAAGGTTTCAATATAATATGCATACTAGATGAAATTTAGCGCTACACACAAAAATGTATACAGTAAATCCCCTCTATACTGGACGTTAGAATAAGTATCGAAATAGCTGTCTGCATACAGGTGACAACTTAATGCAGGTTACAAAGATGCCGAATGCTCCCATAGGAGTGTTCTGTATGACTTTCATCCATAAGCAGTCTCCTGCTAAAAAAGTTGCATTCTGCCATACTAAAATCCAGGGTTCACAGGAGGAGTTGTACCGTGTTTGGGAACAGAACAGAACAGAACAGATACTTTATTGGCATAAACATGACATATCCATTGCCATGGTACATATAAACATAAATGGCGGAATGTACAAACACTTGAAATGAAAGTTATTAAGAAAAGTATGAAAAGCTTTTGGGAGAGTATCGTAATACATATTTGCCCCCCCCCCCAACACACACACACACACACATAATACACACCCTGTTATAATGATTATATCACCGTTTGGGTTTAAAACATATTTATCAGACAGTTAATTCTATGGCAACAAATGTTGGATCTGTCCCGCAAAGAGTTGGATCCTGTTCCTCGGCGTCTCATCAGAACCCAAACAGTTCAATATTACGAATATTTGAACAATGACAGTTACAGCAGATGGCAATATTTGGTAGCAAAAGGGTTAAAACATATACGTATATAGCACCAGTTTAATTATATATAAAATGTGTCACGTGGTCAAACAATTGGTAAAACATTCAATGGAATTAAATATATTAACTCGTAGTCCGATGTTCGCTATTTGTCTTGTATATTCAAACGGTTTGGATTTAAGTGATACATCGAATAACCTGGCGTCTAATTAAGATTTATACCTTTCCATGTTCTATGTTTACTCTAAATTTCAATACCTACTAGATATTCATGGAAAAAAATATAATGAAATATGGAAGGTTGAACATTTTAGCAATTTTATAAAGTATAGAAGCAGATATTTCAAATTCCACTGGCAAACTGAGCAGACCCTGATCAGTGGGTTCCTACAGGAGCCATCTGATCTGGGTCTACTCTGTTAGCAAATGCGTGAAAACACGTTTATATGAGGGAAAGTGTTAAGATGTTTGTCAATCGGTCAATAGTTTCGGAAAACCTTGGTCGAAATGAATGTATTCAAACTTGCACCAGATTCATATTTAAATAGACAGTACATGTATTTTGTCACAGCGTGATAGGTGTTAAGATCTCTTATATTCTCCGCATTGTTAGAATTTGGCAAATGTTCAGTTACAATTACACTCAATCAGACTCTTCATTTAACCATTTTCCTGTTCTATGTTTATGTAAAATTACAATACCTACTGAATATTCATGGACAAAATATGAAATGTTAATATTGTATCCATGTTAGAAAGTAAAGAAACAGATATATCAAATTCCGTTAGCAACCAAAGCAGACCCTGATCTAAATGCGTGAAAATACTTTTATATGAATGAAATGGTTAAACTTTGTAGTTCGATTATTTCCTAAATTGTACAATAAAATCCTCATATACGACCACAAAACTGAGGTCTGTGTGTGTATCTTAGAGGAACGTGATAACTTTATGCAGGGCGATAGTAATGCAGATAAACCCTATTGGAGCTCTCTGCATTACTATCGGCCTGCATTAACCCTTTCCCTCATATTGACGACTTTTGACGACTCTGTAAAAGTCACTTTGTGAAACCATTGTGATAAATAGAGCATTTGCTCCTATAGGAGCAAATGCTCTATTTATCACAATGGTTTCAAACTACAAAATTCGAAAACTTTCCTTTTCTCTAGTTAAAGCTCCTTTTCGGTAGATTTATTCAAAGAGGTTGTATCTAAAAATAGGCTATGAGGTAATGAGCTAAGCAGTCATCTGCAGGATGAAATTCATGCAGAAAGCTCTTCTAGGAGCTCTCTGCGTGACTTTCAGCCTGCATTAGGCAGTCAACTGCCGAAAATAATCTACATTCTTCCCTACTATAATTCCTTTTTAGAGGGGGTTTACTGTTTCTAGAAACAATATGTATCAAAGAGTGATATTTTGAAGCTACTCAATCAAACCGCACATTGTTGTCTCTACTTGGCAATTCGTACCTATTTAAAATCTGAGCTGCATCTAAAACACATCAAAAAACTGTCACACGCTTCTCAGTTGCAAATATGGCATGTATTAAAACCATCCATAGTTTGGCACTGGTAATATCAGTCAGACTGGTTTCACTGAAACAGACGTTTACTATTCCAATATCTTCAAATAAAAATGGGATAGGTCAATTTGCAAGTATGTATTCAACATAATTAGTTTAACATGACGTCATAAGCGCTATATTGCATATCAGCACCACATGACATCAATATTCTGCCATTTTAACAATTGCAACCTTTTATCCTGCCATCCACGGAATGTCTTACATTTGCAAATAGCATGGATCCAGATGAGAGGCCGTGCAATTCGAGGTCTTATTATAACCCAGTATTTTCTCAAAGGCTTTCTGGATTCAGTAAAGATGCAACATATCGGAATATGAGTTCGCAGGACAGGAACATGAATTCGCAGGATAGGAATATGAATTTGCAGGATAGAAATATGAATTCACAGGACGCGGGTTAATGTTTATTTGACTTGCTTTTCTCGCTGACCAGCATAGTTTGTTACCTACGCCTTTGCCATGCTGTAAGTGCTATATCTGCTTGAACAAGGATCTCCTGCAATCTTTACTTATTTCCTATTCATTCACGTGTTTGTGAAACTACCACACGAATATCAAACACAATGGTTCCTGATATGGCACGGGCTTAAGCGGTGTCTCGTCTAGATCCAATCTTCTTTAACCCTTTCGGTGCCAAATTTCTAATTTTTGTCTGCAATCCAAGTTTGTTAAATTCAGTAAAATAAGGAAATGAGATAAATAAATTCAAACGTCAAAGGAATAAAGCACAGATATAGAAATAGAGATTGAGACAAAAAGTGAAGTCCCTGATCAGACGCCGTCCTAAAACGGCGGCGTCTGATCTGGGATTGCACTATTGGCGTGGTGCATTTATGCGTCACTGGCAGTGGAAGGGTTAAAATTCAAGTCTTTTGAGAATAAGGGCGGTCATTAATTCAATACAAAACTGAAGGTTCGCTTTTTTAAAAACTAAACAGTCATTTAGAATCGGACCATGTAAAACAATTTCATTATGGAAACATAATAAACACCCGTATGTAAGACTTTTATTTGTCTAACAAATAATGAATTGGGAAATTGCTTTAACATGTATTCCCATTACAAAATGCAATACCTTCTCAAATTTGGATATGTTTAACCCATTCACTCAAAAGGATAGTTTTAGACCCAACATCTTTGGATAAAATTTCCGAAAAGGAGTACTAGAAAAAGGGAATACATTATAATTGTGTACTTGTTTTGAAACCATTGTGGTGAAAAGAGTATTGGCTCCTATGGAGCAAATGCTTTATTCATCACAATGGTTTCAAAGAGTGATTTTTCCAGAGGCATCAATATGAGGAAATGTGTGTGATTTGACTACGTCCGATTCGATTAAACTTTTGAAATACTACTGACCAACTATCAAACAAGATCTGAATGCTAACATGCCTGATCTGAATCCAAACTGTTCGTAAATGCAAGTCAGGTCTCGGATAGCGGGATAAGGGTTAAAATTATGTTAAATGTGTGTCTTATCAGGATCCACAATGTTTAGTATTATCATATGTACATATAAACGGCTATTTGTTTGTCTATACCACCCTTTCGGGCAGCAGCAATAAGCTACCATACCACTGCTACAGACCAAAGTTCGACCAATGTTTGGTGATCGTATTAGAATGGGTTTATTGTATATATTGTGTTTTACTTACGTCTTTCTAGACGGCATGCGAACTTTCGTTGACCTTAGAAAACAGTACTTGACTCCGAGTAAATCATTGTCTTGTTACTTTCTTCATTTTTTCAAGCATTAACCAAACACCTGCTTTTACGGTCTCCCATGTTTATAAAAATGTGATTGCTGTAGCTAGGCGCTACTGTATTTGTAGGAGGACTGTCAATTGGCCTAAAGCAGAGCTACCGATAACATTGCATACTTAAATACTAAAATCGTCATTTTTCCACCAAACCTTGTGCTGTGACCACTCTTTAGAGTCGTCTCGAAGTTATACTTGATAATACATTCATATATTATCTATCTGTGGCGATTCTAATGAGAACCAACAAGATAGACGTCGACGTAGAATTTACCTAATAATCAGAGGACCATGTATACGTATTACGAACATATCATATTTGTAGTAACGTGTGTAGTGTTTCTGTAATTTGCACGAAATGAGCAGCTTCTAAATTAATTAGTAAGAGAAACAGTGAGGATCCCATTAATCTGGGTCGTCATCGTTTACATGGATATCTTCTCAGAAGGATGTACATAATCTGAATAATGCTCTTAGAACTACTACTTCTATCAAAATACTATGTGTCCTTCATCCTTCCCCAGAATGTGAATATGTATACATCGAGTAGATTTTGAAAATCTAAGTAAAATATCTTAAGACTTCTCGGTCATATCATACATGGCCTTGAATCACCTCTTTAATGCGATTCCATTAAGTTGAATCATGGTAGGGTTCAGCTGAAAAAAGGGAGCCTTTTTAGATCAGTATGAATTAAGTCTATCAAATTCTAAACTATGCTATAAACATACATTGCAACTATAAGTATCAACTCTTTCCCTGTTCTATGGTCTATGTTTATTTCAAAGTTCAATACCTACTGAATATTCATTAGAGACAGACGTTGCCGTAGAATTAACATCATACTGAGAGAGCATGTGCATGTATAAGTATTACGAATAAATCATATTTGTAACGTGTGAAGTGCTTCTGCAATTTGCAGGAAATAAGTAGTTTGAATCCAAACTAATTAGTAAAAGAAACAGCGATGACCCCGTTAATCTGCGTTGACATTGTTTCTCAGAATGATGTACATGACCAGAATACTGTTCCTTAGAACTAAATTAAAAAAGTCTAATACATCCATCAAAAATAAATACTTTGTGTCCTTCATCCTTCTCCAGAGTGTGTATACATGTATGTATACACCGAGTAGATTTAGAAAATCTAGAAAATATAGTAAGACTACTCAGTCATATCATACATGACCTTGAACACCTCTTTAATGCGATTCCATTAAGCTGAAGCATGGTAGGGTTCAGCTGAGAAAAGGGAGCTTTTTATAGGTCAGTATGCATTATTTTCAAAGCCTATCAAATGAACTAAACCATGCTATAAAATACGTTGCAACTATAAGTATCAACTCTCCCCCTGTTCTATGTTTATTTGAAAGTTCAATACCTACTGAATATTCATGGACCAAATAGGTTTAATGAAATATGGATGATGGAACAGTGTAGCCATTGTAGAAAGTAGGGAAAGAGATTTATCAAATTCCATGAGCAAACAGAACAGACCCTGGCCAGACGGCTAGGAGCCGTCTGATCCAGATCTTCTCTGTTTAGAATGCGTGAAAACACGTTTAACCTATGACGGTTAATATGTACTGAAAGTAACAAATGGAACAGAACCTTTAACCCTTTCCCTCATATAAACGTGTTTTCACGCATTTGCAAACAGAGTAGACTCCTATAGGAGCCGTCTGATCAGGGTCTGCTCTGTTTGCTAATGGAATTCGAAAGATCTGTTTCTTTACTTTCCAAAATGGCCACAATGTTCCACCTTACGTATTTAATTATAACTATATTGTCCATGAATATTCAGTAGGTATTGAAATTTGGAATAAACACATAACAGGGAAAGAGTTAATAATGGGACACGTGTAAAGTACTAAAACCATTCCTTTTCCACCACCCCTTACCGATATGGTAATTCTAAACAATGATCACAGCATATAGTTTTGTGGAGAAGGCAATGTGTTATTGGTGATAGATATTTAATTCAGATCTCACATTATACTTCTGACCAAAAATGTTTCTTATCTTACCTATTTTCATGGCACTTTTCCCCTGCATGTTGTTAACTTGGAGATAAATGGTCTGTAACACTAGGTAAATTTTTAACAACATCGTCACGAACTGGTCCTTTTTCACCGCAGAGTAAACCAACCGATTTAAGTTCAGCTTAATTTCTGACCTGAAAAGATCCCGTTTCTAACTATAACACAACATATAACACTTCATTCATCGTTGCCTACTTTCCACTCTCAATACGAATAAAAACTCTTAACCACAGCGGATATCAATCGATTACAAACATGAATGATTCGGTTTCACGTATGGAATTCAAAAAGGACCTGGGTTAAATGTAACCATTACAAACGGCTAATGCACTCTATTCCCTTTCCGTTTTCATGGCGACCATTACACTAGCGAGTCTGTCCAATTTATCACACATTTCTATGATCCAGGGACGTTTTCCTCCACAGTCTTCAAATAATTTTATCACCATCGCCGTGCAGAGTTCTGTCACAATCTTCCATTTACACACACAGAGATTATATCTGTCCAAATCTCATTTTATTCTATTTCCTCTCACTCTAGAATTTCGTTACCATATCGTCGTGTTACACAGCCTAAATCGATATTGTTTCCGGTTCTGGCATTTTTCGTCTGCTTTCGTTTCCATCACAACGCTGAAGACAGTTCCCAATACAGGCCTCAACTCTGGGGGGGGTTCGACATCTTAAATCAAGCACACAAACTAAAAGATGTTATTGAACCGTTTAATTAAGATATAATCTGAAATTAATGGCCCTGAAGATGACGTCGAAGATTGCTGCAAACCAGTACGACACTCGAAACCTCCTTATAGTATATTTGCCTTGAAAATATGACCGAGTGATTTATGACAGAAATAAACGTGTGTCCTTGACTTTGGATTTGTTTATTAATTCGTTGGACTTTTGGAACCCATTTAACCCATTTATTCCCATATTATCTACCGAAAACCCGTCCAGAATTACTCTTGAACAAATCCATTTTTCATGTTGGTGGGACACAGAGAACATAACATTTGCTAGAATAAGTGCAGACTCTGCTTAGAGGGCTCATTCTGGAGCCCTCAGTTCTGGTTCTACACCGTTCTCCTGTCCCTTGTAAGGGACACCGACTACTTATGACTTAAACTTCATGTTCTGAGAGCTACTGTCCAAATACATAATTATGTACAACGAATTAATCTTAGGCTAGTTTTGCTATTGAGGGGTTTCTGCAATTTAATGGACCTTTAGATATACATGTGTCAAACCGTGCATACCCTGATCAGAAGACTGATATGAGTGTTTCTATTTGCAGTGCCTTTGCAAACGGAACCTGATTAGACGGCTCCTACAGGTGCCGTTTGTTAAGGGTCCTGTTTGCTTATGGAATCGTATAGATCTGATCTACAGTGTCTACAAAAGTCTAACTCTCCTGTTTTCATATACCATTACAAAGGAATAGATACGATACGCAAAGTAAAATGTTTTACACAATTCCTTCATACAAACGCCTTTCCATGCATTGGCAAACAGAGTAGACCCAGATCAGACGGCTTCTATAGGGGGTCTATCAGCGTCTACTCTGTTTGCTATTGGAACTTGATGTATGTTTCTTTATTTTCAGAACTGGCTACAATGTCCCTCCTTCCATATTTCATTATAACTATTTTGTCCATGAACATTCAGTATTAATAAACATGGAACAGGGAAAGGGTTAACGAATACCTCCACCAAACCCGAAGTTGTGAATACGTAGTTTTAAAATAGTATTTTCGAGATTAATTTAAAGAGTAGTAATAACGTAGGGTTTGGTTTAGAAATGACGATTTTAGTTTTTGAATACGCACCTATTTAAAGATAAATAAAGATTAATAATATCAGTATTTCTTACGTGAATGCTTGTCCATGTGGTAAAAGGTTAATAATTGTAAAAAGGTTTCAAGGTAATTACAAGTTCAATCGCAGTTAGATATAATTTCAGTGATACTCTGAGAGTGTTTCATCTGGAGATTGATATTAAACATGTATTTGTAAAAAAAACTTTAAACTTTGTAAATTATGCATGAGTTTACATGTACGATATTTACGACAAAACATATTGATGGATTTGTCATTACGTAGAGTTTTGCACAGACTGTGATACATGTATGTATGTATGTGTCATTTGATGTCACATGGAGTTCCAAATTGTTTTGGCATTCTAGTACTCCTTTTGTTTACAATCAATAGGAGAAACTGACAGAGATGAATGTTGAAGACGAAAGTTGTTAAGTGTTTCAGAATGACGCATGTAGTTTCTTATTTCTATAGTTCTTTTGTAGACTTTACCCAATTAATCCAAAATACCTAACATATATATGGATCACCGATCAACCAAACTACCTATTCACTTTACTCGATGCTTACTATGCATTGATCTTGAGATCCAATCAGTCCCGTTAACATTTCATATAAACTGTTAATAATTTCTGAAACGCAATCGTGTTCACTAAAGAACCTATGTCAATATACTATATTATAAATTACATTAATAATCAGGTTTCGTGTATGTCAAAGTGGCATTAAAAATGACATCCAAATTTTACTTCACAAAAATGGAAGAATATATTCTCTTTTCCATTTCAAATTGGTAAGGATACTAAATTCCAATGGTTTCAAATTAGAATTATACATAGAATATTAGGGACGAACTAGGAACAAGTAAATACATATTTAAGTTAGGACTAAGAGATAAGCATTTTTTAACAATCTGTAACTCTAAAGCAGAAACGTTTAGACATCTTTTTAGGTGAATGTCCTTTAGGATAAAAAACAGTTTGAAAGATATATTAGTACATACTAAAATAATTACCTTGACTGATCTTAAACACTTTTATTCAGAACAGAAAATTCCATTGACACTGCAAACAATTACACGCTAGTACTCTTTAAAATGTTTATTTTTTCAATTTCGAAATAACTCCTGTATACCTTCGCAAATGTCTGCTCTTAAGTATATAAGTATCCATGCGATGTCAAACATATGTTTCAGTATGTCCTAAGATAAAACATAATCACTGTCTTCTTCTTTGAGTATGTTCTCCTTCTATGCCATTTTGCAAACACTGTCAGAATATCCAAAACAGGAGAAATTGTCTATAGCGACCACGTAACCCTTTGCCTCATAAATATTTGTGTAAGATACAGTAAATCCTCTCTATACCGGTCACTAAATTACATCAAGTATTTTGTGTTAAAGGCAGGTGGCTGCTTAAAGCAAGGTGAAAGTAAAACAGAACGCTCCTATAGGAGCGTTCTGTTTTACTTTCATTTTGCTTTAAGCAGCCACCTGCCCTAAATACCAACTAATTAACACAATTTAGTGGCCGTTATAGAGAGGTTTTACTGTACAGTCTTGAATCCTCTTGAGTGTATTTTATTACAATAAGTGTCGTACTAAACTAAATGTCTAAGCGTTCTGTTTTACTTTCACCTTGCTTTAAGCAGCCACCTACCCTAAATAATTTAGTGGCCGTTATAGAGAGGTTGTATTGTATAATCAGAGCAACAGATAAATGTGCGTCCTCAGATATTAAAATCGTCATTTCTCCACTAAACCCTATGTTGTGACCACAACACAGGGTTGGGATTAGAAATAAAGGAGTTATTCCTGAAAATGTTTTGATTTACGCATCTTGTCTGGACCTCTGTATAATGACACCATGGCCCATGCTTATAAAACGTCTAGGTGAGTCTGAGCTCGTTCTCAAGTTTTTGATTGGTCAGATTTGAGCCAAAGGCTCAAATCTGACCAATCAAAAGCTTGAGAACTCAAATCTGACCAATCAAAAGCTTGAGAACGAAACTCAGACTCAACTAAAAGCTTTATAAGCATGGACCCAGATGTATTTATTTGCTGTTTGTTTATAATAGCATATGAACACTGGGTTATTTGGTCACGGCAGAAACTGTATAATAATCTATATAGTTACATAAGAAAACAAAGCAGATTCTGATCAGATGGTTCCTGTAAGAGTAATCTGACCAGGGTATATGATATTTGCATAGGAGTCCTCTGATCAGGTTCTGCACTTTTTGCTATACCAGTCAATGTCAAATCATTTCACATGCATGCATTTCTTTTGCAGGAACCATTCGAACGAATAAATGGAAAGGTACACGATTTCAATTTAACGAGTTTGCCGTATATAGATATAGAAATTAACCATTACAACGCTGACTTTTCAAATGGACATTCCAAAATTCAAACAGGTCAAGCTTATCGTGAATATTGTGTGATTGTTTCTAAAGAAACGTGTAATATGGCGAACAAGTGGGGGCCCTCTCATCTGGGTATACACTGTTTACAAAGGACATTAGTGACTTGTGTCCCGCACAGTAAGGGTTACGTTCTAAGCTACTATATTCCTTAACCCTTTCCCTGATGAATATTCATGCAAGAAATAATGATGTCATGAATATTGATAAGATTATTTTTCATAATGGTATATGAACACAGGACATCTTGGCTCAGGCAGAAGCTGTAGAATCAGATGTATATTACACCAAAAGCAAACAGAGCAGACCCTGATCAGGCTCCTATAGGAGCCGTCTGATCTGGGTCTACCCTGTTTGCAGATGCTTATATAAAGGAAACGGTTAATACCCGTAATTTTACTTATGTTGGATGGTTCCTTCAGTGAGATTTTGCTGTAGTTTTGAGCATGATAACACGATGAGTTACACATTGTTTAGTCGAAATATGGATCCAAGCTGTCTTTTTAATCACCGTTCTAGATTAATCCCAATTATTAAGTTTTGTAGTCATCATTGCTTGTGGTTCCCTAATGTGTGATATGAATTTCGCTTATGCTTTATGCAGTGGGTGTGCGTTATGCGGTATTATAGCATACATGTACCTACAACATAGACACAAATCCAAATGCCCATATTCCTAGAAACTCGTTTATCGTACATATTGATTTAGCAATTTGCATTCATGGCATGCCGACTTGTGGACTTTGTATATTGCAAAACAAACTTGATTTTCTCGTATAGATAATGAAAAGCAAAATGTATGTTTTATGTAGATAGCCATAACACCAGATAGACCTTTAACCCATTTGCTCCCACGATCCCATATATGGGACGTAGACAAACAGTGTAGACTCTGATCAGACGCCGCATAATGCGGCGTCTGATCAGAGTCTGCACTGTGTGCTGATAGAAAACTCAATATAAAACAAACACGAGATTGAAAATTTAGGCCAGGCACCCCTTAGATAAAGACAATGGCCTAATACAATATACAGACATGGAAGAATCAACTAGGAGCAAATGGGTTAAACATTTAACTGGCAGATGTGACTTTTGATGCCCGAGTAAACAAAGTAGACTCAGATCAGACGCTCATGTAGGAACTTTCTGACTAGAGTATACTTTCTTTGCATATATAATAGCTTGGCTCGGATCCAATAATAGTAGTCAATATCAATGTATCCACTTGTTTCATCTAACAAAACAAGAACATTAGCTATTACATATTCATAATGCGTGGTCTCTGCCATGGACATTCATCAGGAAAAGGGTTAAAATAAAGATCGACACATTGGACTATGCCTACATGAATTGGTGGTATTTCTTGGCCAAGCAATAGTAGATCAGACCAGTCCCATACTATTCAGCTTATTATTTATCAAACTTAACGAGCATCGGTAAACGTCAACGTATTTGTTGTTACTATTTGAATCGTCTTAACAAGAAAGATGAGTAAAAAACACGAATGTATGCAATAAACATAGGACACATTTATAGCTTCGTACGAATCGTTCCTCTCATTATACCAATTCAGCAAAATTCAAATAACAAATTAGTGCAAACATCAAACAACGGTGCCAGTGCTAAGTTGCAAATCAGATTTCGCAGTACACTTATATTACAATTATGTCTTCAACAAGTTGTATACAATATATCAACCCTTAAACCAATGTAAACTGGGATCGTCAACATTCTGATCTGGTGCAGTTTTTATATTCATATTTTGGGTTCTCAAGCTTTTGATTGGTCAGATTTGAGCCAAAGGCTCAAATCTGACCAATCAAAAACTTGAGAAGGAACTCAGACTCAACTAAAAGTTTTATAAGCAGGGACCCAGGAATCTATTGACGGAGTGTGAAACTGCTTGGAATGTAATAAGAATATTATTCAGGCTGTTGTTTTCCTTTAGATCATACGAACACGATTATTATTGGCTAATGGTGGAAACCACAGAATCAAGTCTATAATTGCATAAACAAACAGAGAAGCCCATAATCAGACGGCTCATATAAGAGTCATCTGATCTCGGTCTATCCTTGTTTGCAAAGACATTATAAGACGTATTAAAGAGATTGTTTCGATTGACGATGATTCAATTTTATACTTAGAAAGAGATGTGATATGGTGCAGTCCAGATGGTTCAATGTAATTTGCATTCAAAATATGTTACCATTTCTTTATGCATAGCTGCATACATGGAATCACTTACAATTCCTTACAATGACACAGACGGTTCAATAGGTAAAGTAAATCCAGATTATTGATTGCAGAAAATATCCAACCCACTCTTGCAGAGAACATGCATTTAATTAGTTTATTTTTCTCTTTAACAGGCACTATGTACTAATCTGTAATTATATCTTATACAATTACAAGCGTGTGTAAATTTAACACTTTGCTAAATTGTCCGGTGGGAATATTTCGTCTCAATTTTGCAAGACATATTACTGGGTGCGTTGTCCTCCTTTGTAACACGTCAACTGTATCTGGAAGCTAATTTGGAAGCTAATAATATTCTAGTAATACCAATTCATTTTCTTTCAGCCGTCTCCTGTCAGGTGACGCTCACACATTTTCGACCTCATCAAATTGTGCAAAAGAAACGACAAGGAAGAAACGGTCATGTAATGCTATTAGTTGGAATGTTTAAATGTCTGTAGACGTTATACAAATTTCGTTAAGCTATATTTCTGTAACTATATACTCCCTAGATCTGCAGTTTAACGCCTTTGTAACTGACAGCGTCCTATAGCTAAGTCGGGATCTGCTCTGTTTGCTTATGGAATAATTTAAACATGATTCTAAAGGTAGTGTCGCGGCAAACCTTTCATTTGTTCATGATCCACTATAACATTCTGGAAATCAATATTGATGTTCTTTATTTCGTACATGAATATTCACGAGGTAATGCTTTAGATAAGAATACGATGATCCTTATAGCTGCGAAGCCTGATCTCAACAAACCTGATTTGCAAACAGGTTGGATACCGAATAGACATTAGGTTGCTGTTTAAATTTGGGTGAGTATAGTTTTGTCAAAACCTTTAACAAATCGGAAATAAGTCAACAATGAAAGAGATCGAACTTTTAACAGATATTAAGTTTCTAAAGCTAACAGCAGGCTCGGAGCTGAGTTTGGCTTATTAATTCCATGTCCGATTGATGTTATAAATGTTATGCATTGCATTTTCTCCTGATTCCATGGTAGAAATAACTTCAAAAGGTAAAAGACAATTTCAAGCTATTAATGAACAAGCATTCGGATTTGAATATGTCTCCGTTCCGTACAACAATCATTAACCATGTTATGGATGAAGCTCAAGTAGCAGTAAATATTTGAGCCAGACATTCTTCCAGTCATGAAATTATCTCACACGATATGAACTTGGAAAGACATACGGAAGGCAAGTACAGAACTGTTTAACCATTACCTGTCAAGTCATTAAAAACAGGGTATCAAGCTTTTGATTGGTCAGATTTGAGTTCTCAAGCTTTTGATTGGTCAGATTTGAGCCAGAGACTCAAATCTGACCAATCAAAAACTTTAGAACGAACTCAGACTCATTTAAAAGTCTTATAAGCATGGACCAATGATTCAACCAAATGAAGGGAGGGATATTGATATACACAGCATGTTCTGCTGACAGGAGGGTGATGATGATCTGGTTTGACCATTCTTATGCTGAAAACAATAATGGTTGCGTAATCAGAGCTATTCACTGACTGCCTACTCGATTGGAAATTATTGACTGCTAACTCATCGATCTGTTGCAGGTTTTGCTTTAGTGTTTGGAATCGGTTGGGATTTTACTATCGATGATCGGTTACTAATTAACGATTGCATAATCGGTTCAGGAACTATGTTCAGATATATGAAGTGATTTTGTAATCTGTACCTAATATAAATTGCTGTTTTAATAAGGAGAATATACATAGACAGGGTAAATATCGATTTTTAGTTGTAAAAATCGGTGCAAGTATACCTTTTGATTACTTAAACAGGATTTTTCTCCATTTATTTGTTTTTTCAAAATCTTAAATTTTTTTTTTAGATCAGTGTAGTTTTGCTAGGCAGGGTCGGGTTGCTGTAAACGCATATATTTAGGCCTAAGAATTAAAATTCAAATTGCGAAACTAATATATCAATCTTTTTTAAAGGATAAGACATCAATCAGGAGAATGTGTATGTATAACAGGAATGGCAAATTGCGCAATATACGAACCGGTCATCGATTATTTGAAACCACAATCGATTGTCTCCGACACCAGGCTCAACAAATCGATTATCGATTATAATTGATCATCGGAACAACACTATTTTGCTTTTCTCAAATTCGCACAAGCGTTTGAGCAACTATTGCCCGATTGTCAAACAGCTTCGGGTTTGATAAAACATCTAGGTTTCATCTGGATCTAAGCTATTTTCAAATTCTAATCACGTCGTGAATAGCAGCGGGATAAGGGTGGGGATTATTTACTCTTATTTTGACCAGACACTCTACTGTGAAAGTTCATATAGCTTCAAATGGCCAATGCCTTAACACTTTCCCTCATATTGACGACTTTTGACGACTCTGTAAAAGTCACTTTTTGAAACCATTGTGATAAATAGAGCATTTGCTCCTATATGAGCAAATGCTCTATTTATCACAATGGTTTCAAACTACAAAATTCTGAACTTTTCCTTTTCTCTAATTGATGCCCCTTTTCGGTAGATTTATTCAAAGAGGTTGTATCTAAAAATAGCCTATGAGGTAATGGGTTAATGACCCACAACACAATACCTAAATAAATGTGCTACCACACCCGATATAACATGCATATATACCTCACAATGTTATCAGTTAATATTTTGTTTTTCTCATTTTATAGTTTTGTTAAGTATAGGTAAATAGATTTGAAAATAATAATATTTTATGTTCAGATTAGTTTTCTTATAAGTCGTTTGTTTATATAATGTACGTTTTAGATACGGATTATATTGCTATCATGTACATAATTAATTTCAGAATTACCATCTTACAAGAAACGTATCAACTGTTGTTGTTTCAATATTTAATTATATCATGGTAGGCTGGTAGCTGGTACCAATTGGCCCGATATGTGTAGACATACGTCATTATTGCAAATAAGATAGCGGCAAAATACAATGCGCAATATAAAATGAAGATAGTATGTTCGAGTATATTTAAGGTAACTAATACAAGTTTAATATGGCGATGAGAATGTTTACACCTGATGAGTCAGAATAATACGGTATACCTATATGCTTTATAGTTCCACAACTTTTCTGTGTAAGTCTTTGGAATATCTTTCTAAACACAGACAACGTACGCAAACAGGATCTAACCAAGAATGGGGAAATATAAAAAAAAGTCATATGAAACATGTTTGAATAAATAGAGACTGGAGAGCAGGATTTTTTATATGCTTAAATGCAGTCATTGTCTATATACCACATACGATTGAGCCTTGTGTGCAGTTAATTTAGAATATTTACGTTATATTAACCCTTCTCTTGCTGAATTTTAAAATACATTTCTCCTCCTTTACCCATGCCCTGTTGTATAATTACATATATATTCACTGTGTATAAGTATTTCGCTGTGCAATTACTGCTGTGGAGTGCACTAGTTGCACAATCTACTTGTAAATAGTGCAGACCCTGATGAGACAGCTCCTGCTGGAGCTGTCTCATCTGGGACTTCACTATTTATAGGTAGGTATATTGACGTGAATAGCAAGCGAAGGATTAAGATGTAAACTGAAATCGTGTTCTCGTTTTATAATGCAAGTACGAAACAAATGTGTTTGGAAAAGATAGCCTTATTGTCAGTTATTTTGTTTCTTATAGACAATTTTCTTAGCACTTGGTAAAGTATAATCTCACTAAAGCAATCATATGATTTATTAACATAGAATACTTAAAAGCAGGTAGATGCTTATTGTAGAGGGGAAAGTGATACAGAAAACTCTTATTGCAATCAGTTGTTTTAAAAATCCAGAATAACACTTCTATTGAGCGGTGTTCTTAGCGAGACTTTATTGTATACGAATACAGATATAATCTACAAATGCCACTCGAATATGCGTGATTCTAGGTTTCTATACAGACGGTAGATTAAGGCAAGACGATGTTTTTGTAGAAGCTTTCCTCGCCTCTGCGTTGGACCTATCTTATCCTCAACACTGACGTTTCAAATGGACTATTCCAAAATTCAAACGGACCCAAGTTAACCGTGAATATTCAACGATATAAAGAAAAGTGTAATGTAGCAAGCAATGCAGACCCATCTGGGTTTACATTGTTTGCACAGGATAGTAGTGACTCGTTTCCAACACTGACATGGTTAATGCCACCAGCTTGTTAAGTTTCTTGACATATCTCAAACTACTTTGTTTCTGTACAAACTAGGTTTAACACGACATATTCGCGCTATCAAATTAAGTTTGTAAAAATTATTTAGCGGTCATTACATGTACTCTTTGTCCATTAAGTCGAACACAAGATTGTCTTATCCGGTGTATGTTTGCAGTAAAATCTATATTTAATGTAAACGCCAAATCCATTAAACTAAAAGCTGATTGATTAATGGCAAGCAGTTCTAGTTAACCCCCGCTAAACCGGAATTCTAGTAGAGAAGAATTTAGATACTTTTAGGCTGTTGGTTGCTTAATGCAGGGTGAAAGTTATGCAGAACACCCTTGCATGACGTTAACTCTGCATTAAGCAGCCACATGTCTCCAAGATCGATATTTGTACTAACTTTAGCGTTCAGTATAAAGGGCTTTTACAGTATACAACACGTCTCGAATGCACCGGATATAGTTTCACAAACACCGCTAAAAGCTTTGTCGCCATTTAACTGTTGCCAAGCATATCATATACATTTATATGTCTTGAATAAAGAATAAAAATTCCACATTTACGGGATGCCAAATGTTTACTAAAATTGGGAATAAATACATTAACTCTTCTCATGTTATAAAAACGATGTCAGTTGAAAACTTCATCGCAATTATTTTTCTTAATGATAATGCAAATAGCTTAATTATTTTAGAAACTAGTTACCGAGTGCCAAACAGCTTGGATCATGATGAATCGCCGAGTAACTCAATGTGTCACCTGGATCTGAGTTGACAAATGGTAGTCTAGATGCACTTGGCATTAGAAGGGTTAAGAAGTATTATCTGCTAGTACTAAGTATGCTTAAACCCGTCCTTCTATATAATTCATCTAAACAAATTTTATTTGTTTAAGTAGATGTATTAGCGAAGCTTTTAGAATACTTAGATTAAGTCAAATCTGATATGATACTACGCTGTTTGTCATATTGCATATTAGCGACAATTGCGTTGAAAGAGGTAAAACGGAAAATATGCCTACAAAGTGAAAAGCAGAGCCATGTGACACTTCATGTACATCTCATTTATGAACATTATACGATTACAACATTCGCAAAAGGAGTTAAGGAATACTTTATATAGACAGGATCATCAGCAGGGCTACTTATGGTGTTTGTATACTAGAAAACAGATCTGTTTCTATCTACTCGAGGAACATGTCATTATTACCCAAGACAAATTATAGTCTCAATCAACCACAACTCAGAGCTAATTGAACCACCACAATAGTCGTGTCAAAGTAACCTTTCGTATCTGCTCGTAATGAAAGAGGCACACCAGTGCTCATAATGGAAGAGGTACACCAATTACCGTATCTAAAATACTCGTAATGATCGAATTCACCAATCACTGCATTTAGTCAATGCATTATAATACTTGTAATGGAAAAGACACACTAATCAGTGCATTTAAGCTCGTAATGTAAGAGGTAAACCAGTAATCGCATGTAAAGGCTCGTAATGGACGAGGTACATGTACGCCAGTCACCGCTTTACAATGCTCATAATGGAAGAGGAACAGCAGTCAACGCATTCAGTCACTGCACTATAATGCACGCAATAAAAGAGGTACAGTCGTCATCGCATTCAGTCACTGTATTATAATGCTTGTAATAGAACAGGTACTAGACAATGCATTAACCCTTCGCTTGCTAGTCACGTCAATATACATGTACCTGTAAATAGTGAAGACTCAGATGAGACAGCTCCTGTAGGAGCTGTCTAATCAGGGTCTGCACTATTTACAAGTTGATTGTGCAACCAGTGCACTCCACAGCAGTGATTGCACAGCGAAATACTTGCACACAGTGAATATATATGTAAATATACAACAGGGCATGGGTAAAGAAGGAGAAATGTATTTTAAGCGAAGGGTTAAAAGGCCCGTAATGGAAGCGATACACCAATTATCGCGTTTTCTTAGCAGATTCTTTAAGTTTGCCAAGATGGCAACTTCTAATGGTTCATAAAACATATGTAGGATACACTTAAAGAATTACCGGGATCGTTTGAAGGTTGTCAATATTTTTATGTTTACTGAAAGTCATAAGTAGTCAATTTCGTGTTTCAGTGAAATATTTTCAGGTACAACACGATTAAAAACGAAACTGAGTTATCTTGTAGTCGCTGAAATGGTTCGTTCATTCGAACATCTATAACACCATACTATGACAACATATTGGTGTACATGTTTTCTACTCATCACTGTCATGCATTAGAACAGCAACGCGCGCATTACGTGTGGAGGCAAATATCTTCGACACTATATTTCCTTATCCATATCCTCTTCTTCCAGTTAGATAATAATCGATGGAGATTGAGATCGCTTATCTCCTCGGTTGCTGGCTCGTTTATAATTATCTCTATAATTGATTGTTTTACGCTGATCACAAAATCTCCTCAATGTTTCGGGAAAATTACACATAATGACGCGCTTTGGGCTCATTCCTTATCCCGTAGCGAAAACATACTGGCTGCACAAGTTCAGTTTTGATGTTTTTATTACTACTTACAAATCGACCCGGTTTTGGAGACATTATCTGCCAAATATCAAACGGCTTGGATCCTAATGAGACACTAAGTTACTTGGTGTCTCATCTTGATTCAAGATGTTTGCAAATGGGAGTCAGTTTGCGTACAGCTGGATAAGGGTTAAGTCAAAATAATATGAGCCAAACCGGATAATCATGGTGGTAATAAATGAAGGATAACACTGGATAAATGCATCCTTTCCAAATAGCTTATTTGTTGATCAATGAAAGTTAACAAACGCCATTTCAGCCTTGAAAGGGATGATAACAAATATTATAGATGAAGGACATCCAAATTGAAATTGTTATATCCGTGTATTTGAAGAACAACACGGGCATTGGGATTGTCCCAATTATTAACCTTCGCTTGCTATTCACATCAATATACCTACCTGTAAATAGTGAAGACTCAAATGAGACAGCCCCTGCAGGAGCTGTCTCATCAGGGTCTGCACTATTTACAAGTTGATTGTGCAACCAGTGCACTCCACATCAGTGATTGCACAGCGATATTCTTGTACACAGTGAAGATATATGTAATCATACAACAGGGCATGGGTAAAGAAGGAGAAATGTATTTAAAAATTCAGCAAGAGAAGGGTTAATAATGTACAGTATAACCTGTTTACAGTCATTCATTTATTTTACATCGGTGTCTGAAACCTTCCTTTCTACGCCCCTGTAATATCCACTTCTTGAAATCATTGTGATAGATAGAGCATTTGCTCCTGAGGAGCAAATGCTCTATCTATCACAATGGTTTCAATACTATACAATTATAATATTTTCCTCTTCATTAGTAAATGCTCCTTTTCGGTAGATTTATTCAAAGAGGTTGGGTCTAAAAATAGCTCATGGAGGAATGTGTTTAAAAGCAGGTGGTAGCTTAATGCAGGTCAAAAGTAATGCATGTGGAATAAATAACTTGGATCCTGATCAGATACCATGTGGATGACATCTGGTTAAGACTCAAGTCATGCATCACTCAGCATTATTTCTAGAAGCGAACCAAGGTAAAGGAGATTAAAATATGTTTAGGTTTAGCCCTGGCGACAGTATATATCAGTATCAAACGATGTTAGGCTACTATATGGAATTCTTCTGAACTATGTTATATCAAATAGATCGATAGTAACAGTTTATTTATTGGCCTGCCATTAAAATGATATCTGCTGAATATCCAGTCTGTTAGAAATTTTACTTAGTTGCGATATGTTCATGTTTTTAAGAAACCGTGTGCCAAATGGCTTGAATCCAAACAAGACTCCGAGTTACTCTGTGTCTTATTTAAATCCAAGCTGTTTACAAAACACCAGCTAGGTATTTCAACAGTTCATGGAATTACACGAATCGCCTCCGCTGTGCAGTGTTTAATGTTTTAGTTGAAAACAACCAGATATTTTGTTCCTCTAGAAACAGTTTAATAAGTATTTTAATGATAATTCGTATCAACTCTACTCAGTGTTTTATACTTTTATTGCCTCTATCTTAATTAGTACACTCAGCTGATTGCAACTAACTCCATTTAGCTATAAGTATTACTTAGATAGCAGTGTTAAACATTTACCAAATGAATATTCATGAACGAAATAATAACTTTATAGATATGCATTAGCTACGTTTTGTTGTTGTCTTAATGGCATATGAAAAAGAGGGTGTTGGCCTTTGTATAAACTGCAGAATTTGCTATACATTTTACCAGAAGCAAATACAGTAAAACCCCTCTAATGCGACCACTTAATAAATAAACATAGGTGTCTTTATAAGCAGGTGGTTGCTTAATGCAGGACAAAAGTAATACAGAAAGCTCCTCTTTGAGCTTTCTGCATTACTTTTGTCCTGCATTAAGCTACCACCTGTATCTAGCACCCAGAATTATACCTCTTTTAGGTGGTCGCATTTACGAGGTCGCGAGGTTTTACTGTTTAACAGACCAAAATCAGACAGTCCCTGAAGGAACTGTCTGCTCCGGATACTGTGTTATGAATGTGTCTACAACAACTAAATGATGAAACGCCTAAGGCAAATCTCTTCAGTGCCCAACAAACCTTGCTGGATGAAATATTGCACATCGGTCAATATACTATTTTACATATGTGTCTGAATCATTGCGGTATAAACGTCTGCCTCACGTGCACATACGCTATCAATCAAAAACGTTAAACCTGTAATGCAGAATACCTAAACAATATATGATCGATACTAAAGACTATTAAATACATCGTTCACATATACTTAACAATCCAAGTATCCTAAACATCAAATCAAACAGCACAAACCGTGGCAATATACATGTACAATAGAACCTGTCCAAAACGACCGTTCATTTATTGAATATAAGAGTCTAAAAAAGGGTTGGTGCTGAATGCAGGACAAAAGCAGCAATACACACGGCTCCTATAGGATCTTTCTGCATTACATTTGACCTGCATTAAACTACCATCTGCCTTTTAATCACTGAGTAGACCTCTTTTTGACCGCTTAAGACAGGTTCTACAGTAGTGGTCGCATATTATGGTGTAAAACCTTTACCTTGGATGTACCACTATCGTGTTAATTACAGTAACACCCCTGTAATGCGAGCACCAAAATGGGCATAATTCTGGGTGGCAGAGGTAGGTGGTAGTTTAATTCAGAATAAAAGTTATGCAGAAAGCTCCTATAGGAGCTTTCTGCATAACTTTCTTCCTTCATTAAGCAACCACCTGCTTATAAAGGCAGAAATGTTTATTCATTAAGTGGTCGCATTAGAGGGGTTTTTCTGTACTATCAATAATAAATTTGATCTGTCACGGTTGATGAACTTACAAGATGACCCGAAGCCGAACTTTGTAAATCATATACTTATATATGTTATACTTTCAGAACTTATAAATTAACCCTTTACTCCATTAGTATTCATGTAAGAAATAATGACATCATGAATATCAATTAGAACAGCTGTTATTTGTAGAATCATATCTACATGTATATTATATCTTAAACAAACAGAGCCCACCCTTTTTGCAAGGTGTAGAAAGGCGTATTTATGGAGTAAAGGGCCAGATTACATTTCTGACACACAGTGGGTCAGCAAATTATGTTTATCTTGTCCGGTTGCAATCAATGACGCGCGTTTCGGATCCCAATTTATTCCCTGCAAGATGTCACCATAGTCTGCGATAATAGTGCAATACCGCAAACCAACAAGTGGCGTATGCCTTTACTATGTGCTTCATGAATATTCGTGTAGCAAATTAATACATCATGATTGTTCATTATATGCACTTTGATGATGGCATATTAAGGTAACTACAGAATTAGAAATCTATTATATATCAAATATATATTATTTCATAAGCAAACAGAAAATACCCTGATCAGACGACTTCTATGAGATCCATCATGCAACGTGTACTGTTCATTTCAATAAACTTTGTCACTCAATTTAAATCGAGATGTTTGAGTCAGATCGAAATAAACTCTACTTCATTTGATCGTTTTACAGAAGCTCCCATGCTAAATATCCGTCTATGCCATGCAGTAATAAGGAAGAAAATGCCGAAAATGCATTTTCTGAATCTATACATGTCCGTTCATAAGCAAGCAGAATGTGACTATATCAGACGGTTCCTACATGATCTGTCTTATCTGGGTCTACTCTTTTTGCGAGGGTGCCAAAATGCGCATCTTAGAAGTAAAGGGTGAAGCGAAAATGATACAGAATTATGAAAAGAATGTTTGATTATTCAAACAAAGAATTTTCAAGTATACGTGTGAGCGTATTTGGTAATTATTTCACAATACACTACAATACACAACGGGTGGGAGGTCACTCATTTAACCCTTTCTCTGTTCAGTATTCGTGTACGAAACATGACATCATCATGGCTACTTATTAGCTGAATTAATTTATAATAATACATAAACACATAACATATAGGCTCAGACAGAAACTGTAGAATCAGATCTATATCATGCCATAAGCAAACAAAGCAGACCCTGCTCAGATGGCCCCTTAAGCAACTGTCTGATCTGGGTCTACTGTTTGTAAAGACTTGAAACTACATTTATATATTAAGTAAATAGTTTACATACATGTATATGCCCCCATCCCCTTTCAATATATAACGGCATATTTATACATTAGACGGTACAACCAGTCTTTTGTGGAGTACAGAAGCACTCACACGTGTCACAATAACTCTGCCATTTAATATTAATCTCAAAGAGACAGCAGTATAACATTATTATAAATATTATAACGTTATACCTTTATCACAAATTCATTTTATTTCTTATTATAGTTAAGGCAAAGGTATCTACACATCTCTAAAAATTGCTCATTTATATAGTCTGAAAAAAAAAACACATTCTAAGCCAGCAAAATAGTAGAAGTTCGTACAAATGCTTTCTACGTCCTTGTGGTGACATGTAATAGTTAAACTATTAGGAAACGAATACACTTACATTTGCAAACAATGAAGACCAGATCAGAGAGCTCCTAGAGGAGTCATCTGATCTGGATATACCCTGTGTGTCATCAATCTCAATTAGACGATGTAAGCAGTTAATTCTAAATGTATTCTATTGTTAATAACTAATGGACCATCCCACCTTGAATATTTAGCGTCGAAAGGGTTAATCGAGTTTCAGTGTTACAGTGAAGCAATTCCCATTTGCATCAACAGTTGATGGAATGTGTACATGATTCAATAGTTTATGCATTTGCCAAAATTTATTATGTTCACATGTCATTATAAATACATTGTATTCATCTTTTGATTGGTCAAATTTGAGTTCTCAAGCTTTTGATTGGTCAGATTTGAGTTCTCAAGCTTTTGATTGGTCAGATTTGAGCCAAATGGTCAAATCTGTCAAATCAATAACTTGAGAACGAACTCAGACTCAACTAAAAGTTTTATAAGCATGGGACCTGATGATGAATCGTATAGGAGCTTTCTACATGACTAACACACTGCATGAAACTTCAACCTGTCTCCAAGACCGATACTTAAACTTAATTTAACGTCTGGTTTAGATGGGTTCTCCTGTATTACATATGTGTCAGAATACAGTTTACAAGTGTGTCTGAAATATCGCGTTGAAAATGTGCGCCAAACATGCACATTCCATGTCCTTCCAGACAATATCAATATATCAAACAAGCAATAAATATTAACCCTTCGCTTGCTATTCACGTCAATATACCTACCTGCAAATAGTGAAGACCCAGATGAGACAGCTCCTGCAGGAGCTGTCTCATCAGGGTCTGCACTATTTACAAGTTGATTGCACAGCGAAATACTTGTACACAGTGCATATATATGTAATTATACAACAGGGCATGGGTAAAGAAGGAGAAATGTATATTGAAATTCAGCAAGAGAAGGGTTAAGCATCCACATCGAACATCATTCACACCCAGATATGGAACGTAACTGTGGAAATATTCTTTCGGGAAAAGTTAATGTCTTTATACAAAAGTATGCACTTAACGTTTATCCTCGTTTTTTATATCAAATCAAACACTGTATCTTATGTGTGCCATTTCATTGGCTTACAACTTATCATCAAACACGTATTGCTAACTATTTGCAGTATTAATGTAGATGTTTGACGCTTCATTTCTATAAAACACACATGAATCAATTCAACAGGTACTGAAAGAAGTTCTCCATTTCCAAATATTAGTACACTAAACCCACTCTAAACCGGACGTTAAAATTAGTATCAATACAGGTTTAGCTCGTCTGTTTCGAAGAAAAGTCGAGCTGTTGTGAGCACTGGGTCGTAGGCGTTCTCGTTCTCGTCGTTGTCGTTGTTGTCGTTGTCGTCGTCGTAAACGGCGTGCAAAAACTTTGATGTAGCTCATTACTCAAATAGTATACGAGGTATCAATATGAAACTTCATAGGCTAGTAGATATCATTGAGGGAATGCCACTAAATAGGAACCATAACTATTGATTTAAAAAATTGGAGTTATGGCCCTATATTGTTTTCATTTTCTTTTAATTTAGCTGGACAAGTACCAAATCAGACGAGCGATGGCGCCGCACGCGACTCTTGTTTAGACAGGTGGCAGCTTAATACATGTTGAAAGTCATACAGAAAACCCCCGAGGGAGCTTTCTGTATGATTTTCAACCTGCAATAAGCAGCCACCTGCCTTAAAATATCTGAATTGTTTTATTAAATGTTCGGTTCAAATGGATTTACTGTATACACATGTAATGCAAACACATTGTCATAAACTGTTGAATTACCATGTATATGCTATATTCTGTCTTATTTGCAAACAATCTGAAATATTATTATAATAACTTTCTACATAAAATGTTTTTTTAATTACTGTATTACGTGAAACTGATATTGAATATAAATTTTCATACGTAACTTTAAGGAATGGTATTTTTAAGCATAATATGTCTGATCATGGTCTGCTCTCTCTGTTAAATGAATAATATAAAATTGTGTATAAATTCAGTTAATTTATATTTATGATGCAATTATTTTACATAAACACACATGAAGTAAAGAGTTCAAGAGGTATGTATGGTCAATATCTGCTCGCCATGCAACATTTGGTTCCAATGTATTGTATCATGATTAATATTTAGATTCAGCTACAGGAGTATGCTCATGAATCCAAGACATACTGATTTATCATCACAAGTACGTACATTTTCTGCTGATGAAAGGAACCAAATACCGATATACTCCAGACGGAATGGTTTTCGTGTTGAGCCTATTTTCTGTTATTAGTATTAAATATTTAAGGATGTAGACTATTTAAAGCGTAAATTTGTCTTTCGATATCTTGTTAAGCTCCTCTGGGAATGTATAATGCTTTAGAAACGCACCAGTTCTTTGTTGTATAGACGTCACCATTACGCTACAATTAAACCTCATTTTGGTATACAGTAGAACCTGTCTTTAACGGGAATTCATTTACAGTAAAACCTCCCTATAGCGGCCACTAAATTACATCAAATATGTTTGTTAAAGGCAGGTGGCTGATTAAAGCAAGGTGAAAGTAAAACAGAACGCTCCTATAGGAGCGTTCTGTTTTATTTTCACCTTGCTTTTAGCAGCCACCTGCCCTAAATACCAACTAATTAACACACTTTAGTGGCCGTTATAAAGACTGTAAATACTGTATTAAACATAGTTGTGTTAAAACATGTGGATGCTGAATACAAGACAAACGTACTGCAGAAAACTCTTATAGGTTTTTTTCTGCATTACTTTTGATCTGCATTAAACTACGACCTGCCTTACTGACCCATAATTAGACGTGGTGATGGCCGCTTAAGACAGGGTCTACTATACTAGTACAAATCAACTAAATCAACTTTTATACATCACATCATCTGTATTAACTATTTACCTTCTTTTGCAAACAGAGTAGACCACGATCGATCAGTTGTGATAGGCTTAGAGGGGTTTTACTGTATTCACCTTATTAATATTCAAAATGCCATTATTTTCTTTAATGAATAAGCATCAGATAAATGATTAATATACTATGCGATGACAATAGCTTATGAAACTTATACTCAATATAGGTTAGAGCTTATAAACTGCTGTCTTCGAAAATAAGACGGGCTCGGGCCAACAACAGTCCCTCGGGACACTGCAGATGTTATTGCCCGAAAAAACGTGTATTAACCCTCTAATGACGTCATTTGTTATGACAACCACAAACGTTACTTTTTGGCGTAAATATAAATGACTGAGTGACTACAAAACAACGTCTTCGGTTAATTAAATAGGCTTTTAAAGTGTTTATATGATAAATAGAATTTCATATTCGTGCTAATTACTTATATTAATTTCAATTCATGAGGTTGTTGCCTATAGAAATGTTGGTATAATTCTGTAAGAAGTCCTTCCCTTGTATTGATTTTACCCAATCGCGCGTATGAATACACTAGTCACGGGGTGTTCCAGATAAGGATTTCTAGTACGGCTATTTTTAGTAACTCAGCTAATGCCTGGCGTCCACTAGAGCGCCGAAGCCTTGCCGAAGGGTTGCGGAATAAATTTTGCTCGATTCGGGAACCATTCGGGATCAGCTTTGTATTCGGGGTCATTCGGCACGTATTCCGCAAGTATTCGGGAAGTGGCTTACGAAACGTTGCGGAACAGACGCCGAAGCGATGCAGAATCATGCCGAAACCTTGAGGATAACCTCCCGAATGCTTCCCGAATGGTTTCCGATCGTGCGGAAAGGTTGCGGAACCGTTGCAGAACATGCCGAAGGGATGCCGAATCGTTGCAGAAATACGGCCGAAGGGTTGCCGAATTGAGAGTTTGGGAATATAACGATGTCGCATTTTTGTGTTTTGGAATGGAAAAGATGTCTCGTTGGAGTGGAAAAGATGCCCCCCCCCACACACACTTATATCTAGACTAGATTCATTCGGATGGAGCGGATGGTTACCTCCGGCTCCCAACACCTAATGGGTAGTGGATCGGAGTACATGGCACCATTATCATGTAATAAATACTGACAGTTCCTTTACGTCCGGATGAACCTTCTTATGCTTGCTTTATATTAATACATGTACCTTTTTTAAACTGTATCTATTACCTTCTTCTCCTCTCCATGCATGGTGTCGTACTATTTCAATATATGTTACTGGGGTTGCTTAAAAACCTCTCATAATTAATTAAGAAAGATTCATTTTCTATGTCAGTTCTTAACGACTATTACTCGTGTATGTCTTATTTCCATTTCATATCTTAATTTGCATCTAAAGATAGTTCTTAGGCTTCTATAGTACAAGTATAGATCCACTTACACATATCCATACTATATGCACACAGCCTTATATTACAAAATAAGTAAGTGTGTACATGAGAATTAATGTAAATAAATATTGACATTTATCTATTACAGCTATAAATGTGTTGCAAAATAACAAACTCTTTAGACCCTTTTTGGGTGGGTCAAACACGAATCCCTTTTTCAAAATATCCACTGTTTGCAAAAGACAAGTACACTCTTTGCAAATATACTACTTGTAAAGGATACACACACATCTATATATTAATACAAACTCTGTAGACCCTGTTTGGGTGGGGCTCAAATACACTCTTAGCAAGTACTTGTGAAGAGCACACACAAACGTACGCACACACATACATCTACATATAAATAATTCCCTCTCATGTGTTTTATTTGGTTTTTGTTAAAACAAAAACATAATTACGAGTATAAGGGATTTATTATATGCATGCTATTTTGAGCTATTTATAATAGGTAGCAAAAATGAGATGTGTTATATTTTATAGCTATTCCTGTTCTTTATACATGCATTTTATCCATAGGTAGTTAGTAATGAAATGTATTTTGTTAAGAAGCTATTGTTTTAGTCGATAAATAACTTCTAGCTTATGGTAAATAAGCTGTTTTGTAACATCCGATTATAAGTAAAGTTTCTTGTATATTGTATTTTATATCTCGAAATCCCGTTATTTTACAGATATAAGTTTTGCTGACATCAGCATCTTCTGAGACTATTCAAGCCCCAGTTCCACGAACATTCTTAAGTAATAACTTAGCTAAGCCTGTTACTTAAAAATATACCAGAACATAAATTTTCATAAATTAGTGTTTATTTTGTAAAATCAAATTGTAAGACGTTTGTTTGATTGTCATTTAAAGAATACATATTGTATTTGATAATAATTGAGGGTAATCTAAATCAAAAACAGTATTTAAGAATGTGTAACAGACTGGATTTAATTAGATAGTTAATGCACAAACTGTTATTTTCTGTTTAAAAAATATAACATAATGTCTATAAGGATTTTTCTTAGATAAAATACTTCATATTAAGTATATTAATTGTTCATAATACAATCGGCATGTCTTCCGCGTGGGTTCGGGAACCCTTCCGCGTCTTCGGGAAGCATTCGGCAAGCCTTCGGGAAGCATACTGCATCGATTCGGCATCATTCTTGAACCGCTCGGGGTGGATAGGAGATCCCGAAGCCTTGCAGAATGACCCCGAATCTACCCCGAAGCCACCGCGAAGGGTTCCCGAACGTCCCGAAGGGTTCCAGAAGGGTTCCAGAAGGTCCCGAAGCCTTCCCGAATAAAAGATTCGGCGTCCAAAATTTAAAACTTTTAAAACTTGGATGCCGAATCTTTTTCGATCCCGATCAGTCCCCGAATCACCCAGAATGGTTCCCGAAGGGTTCAAGAATGACGCGGAAGGGTTCCCGAACATCCCGAAGGCATGCCGAATCATCCAGAATCTGCGATATCCACATTCGGGAACCCTTCGGGAACCATTCGGCGTCCTAGTGGACGCCTGGTCTTATCTAGCACGACTGAGAAGCGAGAAATACATATCTATCGAATTGAAATGGGAGTATGTTTTTATTATCATAATTAATAACACCCGCTCCCATGATTATTGATTGGAGAATTTATCACTACATCAAACATCAGTATGCATGAACTGAAGTTTTATAATCACACATAACAAGAAACGTCTTGGATGTGACAGAATCTTCAGAATCAGGTCTATATTATTTCAGAAGCAGATGGAGCAGACCCTGATCAGACAGCTGTCTGATTTGGGTCTACTCTGTTTGCAAAGGTGCAAAAAAGTCGTCGCTATTAGGGAAGGGGTTAAGAAGAACAATGCCAAAATGTATAACTTAGATTTTTACAATCTGCCACCAGCGCAATACATTAGTTAACGTGGCTTATGGGTTGACATCCTCGTACTAAACAAAGTAAAGAACCAGACCTTCTCTAAGGACGCGTAGGAGGCGGAGGCAAAATATTTATACCTACACATATCCTGTAATGCAATGTAGATTGTACTTTATTATACATTTTGTTCACTAGGTACCCTAGTTACCCCAAGTATTTGTACATCCAATATCTCTCACCATGGGTTTGCACCGTAAGTACATAGATAAAGATGCGTAGTCAAATACAGTAGAAACCCTCTGAAGCGATCACTTAATGAATAAACATGGCTTTCCTTATAGGCAGGTGGTTGCTTAATGCAGGACAAAAGTAATGCAGAAAGCTCCTCTAGGATGTCCTGCATTAAGCTACCACTTGACTCTACCACCCAGAATTATACCTCTTTTATGTGGTCGCATTAGAGGTTTTACTGTACTTAATTGATCATTTCTCCACCAAACCCTGTGTTGAGACCACTCTTTAGAATCGTCCCGAAGAGACGCTTATAACGGATGATCGGACTTGTGAGTGGTAAACATTTTAAGTTATTCATTTTATCTGACATTTACTTTACTATTCGTACATATAACTTTAATTTAACTGACATGGTATCAAATTGATAGATCCAGATCAAACTACGCCTAGACTATTTCGTAGGTTTGTTCAACCGAATAGCCCAATGAGGATATTCTGATAGCAAATGCTAACAAAGTATCGACTTTATTACACCTCATCTTTGAAACTAAAAGGATTTTTTTCACACATTGCTATAATTCATGACGTAAAGGCAAATGAGTGTACTGTCACTTGCAAACAGTGTAGACCCAGATCAGAGGGATGGGTGGTGGTGTGTTTTGTATGCAGTATTTCCTGCATGACGCATACATGTACGTTCATATAGGAGCCCTCTGATCAGGATTTGCTATGTTTGTTATTCAAAATCCTATCTCAGAGTTTTACCCTTCATACTGTATGAACTACACCAATACAAAATGCGTAATATTCCGCTCTGAAAATTCAGCGCTGAAATGGTTAAATGCAAACAAGGTTATACACGTACATGAGACAAAATATAACTTCACATTACCATCAGTGGTATAGTGTGCATTAGGTTCTACATTCAGGTGTTTGTAAATCATCTTCAATTAGGTTTTAACATGTATCAAGGTGGCGAGGATACGGGTACCGCGTACTTTAGTCATTGTAACTGAAGATAATAGATTACGACATCACCGACCTATATGTGTCATTGTGAATCATTAACATGTAACGTTTGCTAGTGTTCTATTTTCAGCAGAAGCATATTGGCCATAGGAAAATTTCTATAATAGTGTGTTCTTCTTTAACCCTGCCCATGTTCTGTATTCAAGAGAGAAACAATGACAACATGAATATTTATTAGCTCAATTGTTATTATATAGCCTTTCCAATGGATATGTTTGCTTTGACTGTAAAATCTGGGTCCATGTTTATAAAACTTTTAGTTGAGTCTGAGTTCGTTCTCAAGTTTTTGATTGGTCAGATTTGAGCCTTTGGCTCAAATCTGACCAATCAAAAGCTTGAGAACTCAAATCTGACCAATCAAAATCTTGAGAACGAACTCAGACTCAACTAAAAAGCTTTATAAGCATGGACCCAGATCTATATCATGTCAAAAGCAAACAGATCATACCCTGATTAGACGGAAAAGGTTAACGCATAAATGTGTTCTTACTCCATAATGCATTCGCTTCAATGATGCATTATCAATATAATGTGAAACACACACTTTGTTATTTCGTGTAGTTTTGATTCTTCTTCGGTATAAGTATGTAACCATACTTGGATGAATGCGGCCCATAGTTTTTCAAAGAGTTTGTATACAAATGAGACACCAACTAGCTCGACGTCTAATGAACACTCTAATTATCTATTTGAAATAAATGAAATATACTCTGTTTGTATGTGTAAATATGTACTATGTTAAAAAAAATTGTAGATGAAAATTAAACAAACATTCTATTTGTATCGAATGACATTGTTTGTACCCAGTTATGAAAACAACTCTTCTTTTCGTATAAATGATCATATGACACTGCTTGTACCCAGTTATATTTGTATTATATATTATAAGATACTGCCTGTACCAGGTTATAAATAAGTTTAAACAGCCCTTCTACTCGTATCAATGATTACGTGACACTGCTTATACCCAGTTATAAACAACACTTTTACTTGTATCATATGACACTGTATGTACCTTATTGTAAACAACCCTTCTACTCGTATCAGTGATTACATGACACTGCTTGAACCCAGTTATAAACAAACTTTCTACTTGTATCATGTACAACATGAAACTGCCTGTGCCCTTTTGTAAACAACCCTTCTATTCGTATCTATAATTACATGACACTGCTTGTACCCAGTCATAAACAACACTTTTACTTGTATCATATGACACTGTATGTAGGCTACCTTATTGTAAACAACCCTTCTACTCGTATCAGTGATTACATGACACTGCTTGTACCCAGCTATAAACACAATTTCTACGTATATCATGCATCATATAACACTTTTTGTACCCAGGTATAAAGAATACACTTTACTGATGGTTGCTTTTTATCAATGTCGTGTGATCAACAAATCCGAGTACTCTTTGTCAATTCATATCCACTTTATTACACTGGTTTTCGAAAGTGTTTTAAAGCTCGTTACAGGCTGGCTGAATTACACTTTCCAGAGTTCATTTAATAAGAATTGATATAAATAAGCAACCCGTGAAACATCTTCCTTATAGCAAAACACTCTCGCCGATTAAACAAGAACATGTTTATTGGATACTGTGATGTCTCTGCAGCAAATGGAATATCTCTAACATTTGGTAATTATATTAAACACGTGTAAGATGTCAGGTTTTATCATTTAATCAAACGGTTAACCTTCAACCAGACGACTATTCGTGCAAGAAATAATGACATTATGTATCTATTAGCTGAATGTTTATAAAATAATACAAACACAGCACTTTCTGTCCATTGTATAAACCATACAATTACATAAGAAAACAGGTTAGATCCTGGTCTGACGCCCGTATGATCTTAGTCTGCTATGTTTGCAAAGGCATCGAATGTCGTCTTTATAAGCTAAAAGGTTAAACTAAATACGTTCTCATATGTGTATTGCTTTATATGTCTTAGCTCAAGGCACGCTTCTTTCGAGCACGTGATTACCGTTCAAAAACGTCTGAAAGCTATTCCCTCATATTGACACATTTTGACGCCTCTGTAAAGTCTTTTTTTTAAAATCATTGTGATAAATAGAGCATTTGCTCCATAGCAGTAAATGCTATTTTTTCACAGTGGTTTCATATTTACACACATTTTAAAATGTCCCTTTTTCTAGTAAATGTTCCTTTTTGGTAGATTTATTCAAAGCGGTTGGGTTGGAAACAGTTTCGCTGCGATAAATAATCGTGGTGTGCCCAATAGTGCTATGTTTATAAATAGTTTATGTATGAAATAATTATACAACTCTGAGGTATGACATGCTACCGATGTGACACATTGCCTAAGGTTATAAAGCGTCTGAGTTTAAATTAGAGTTCATTCTCAAATAACTGACTGGTCAGGTTTTGGGCAATATCAAAATGAGACCAACCAGATGCTTGAAAATGAACTCATATTCAAGCAGACAAGTATATAGCACCAGAGACGTGTTCGTCATTATTATATGAGTTCGAAATATAATGGAAATATTGCATGCCCAGAGGCAATTATCTCCGAAATATGACTTTCTCGCAAACTCCGTTCAGTCGATTGCGGAATGTTTCACAATTCGAGTCTTCAGTCTTTGTTTGTTTGCTGGCAATATACATGTTACCAATGATAGCTTGGTCGAAATCGGAATCTATCAGAAAACAATGCATATAATGAAAAATGTAGATCCCATCACATACATTGTACATTTCTTTATATGTTGCAATTTAGTACAGTAAATCCTCTCTGTAACGACCACTAAATGGTGTTAATTAGTTGGTATTTTGGGCAGGTGGTTGATTAAAGTGAGGTGAAAGTAAAACAGAACGCTCCTATAGGAGCGTTCTGTTTTACTTTCACCTTGCTTTAAGCATCCGCCTGCCTTTAACACAAAATACTTGATGTAATTTAGTTGTTGTTATAGAGATGTTTTACTGTACATTGCAAAATCTACGATTAGATAAACACTGAAGATTGCAAAAGATCAGGTATTTGATATCGAAGACAATGGTGTTATTTGCCGACGTATAAGTATTTATTCTGTGTGTTTTTCGTAAATGTTCAAATGGGCTGATCATATTTTATTGCATACTAAATTAGTATAAGTGTCAACGAAAACGGTTTAATTTGTATCAAAAGGGCATTGTTTGATAAAAGCTCAAGTTTAATGCTTCGAATAAATGAATAACACTACATTTTATAATGATTTTGTTTAAAGATTTGTGTTTTTTGTAGAGGCTATCACACGAATAATACGTTAACTGTTCAAGGAAATGTGAATACGAATTTGCGGTTCTTGAACATTGAATGCATAATTTGTCTTCAGGCTAGCTTGTATTTGTATTAAAAGGTGCTTCGAATTCACGAAAATGTTCAGGATAATGGCATAGTTTTAAACCAACAAATGACCTAAGGCCACTGTAGTATACTTATATATTGTGTTAAACGTTAAGTATTGCATGTCATGGATTGAATAGTCGACCCAATAATATGATTGGTGTTGCTATCTGGTAAACACTATCTGGAGTATATTAATTAGTCCCAAATCTGCTAATGCAGAATAAAATGTGTGACTGAAAGCTTCGGAATGACAGGATAGCGAGAAAACTGGTCAACCCACTGTGAGTCGGAATTGTTTCTTGCTTCGACTCGCCCGTTGAATTCATTTGTTCTGCCAGATAAAAGTTTAGATTCACACCGGATCAGATATTTCTTCAATCTGTACTATAACAGCAGACAGCAAGACCAATATACAAGGCGCTTATGCACTTCAATTGATAAGAATGCTATGTTGATTAATAAAGACAACCCCGATTTCTTGTCGTGCCATTGATATGATCTAGATTTTCCCAGGTTGTTGCCAGGATCATTTATTAGTTGGCCATTCGCTGTTATTATTACCTCTCCCATGTGGACCAGGAATGAGTATATTGCATGCCTCGTGGCAATAGTCGATAAAACGTCTGCCCTGATCAAACCCGTCCATTTCATACAACAAAAGCACTTAGCGAATCATTTGCTAGTTCGTATTTATTATTGTTATCAGTGAATGTTTTATTGTGTTTTCTGACATGAATCAACTGAAACGGATACTGTCCGAACTGAATCAAGCAAACAAATGGTAAAGAAACACGATAATGTCAATTGACCATACCAATATGGTCTAACCTAGTGGTAAATACGTTCATACTGAAACAAAGACAAACATCGTATACAAATGAATCGAATAGTTCATGTAAAAATGGGGGAAAATGTTCATTCTAATTATTTAATACCAAATGTTTACAGTGCAATTACAGAACACAGAATCCATTCTATATTATCCAACTATAAATCTCATATAAAACTGCACATGCAAATCATTACATTTTCACTTGTACCGACGAGGTCCGCAAGTAGACCCGGCAATAATTTCCACATAAACGTAATTTGTATGGCAAGTATTAAAACACTACAGCAAACACTTTGCTGGCAGTACTTAATATGATCCCACCATCATTCAAATTGTCCATGTGTCATATATAATATCTAATAGCTACCGATGCTAAAATGGAGCAGTTTAAATTTGCATAAGTACTAAATGCAAGGTGCCCCTAATGATAGTGTGTTGTTTGAAGTGCTACTTTAAATTCGTTTGCATTTAACATTTGGCAATGTTCATGGCTAAAACCATAAAAAACTAAACCTTTCAAAATCTGTCAATTTTAACCCTTTTAAACCTGGACACACATGCACTAACATTAGCATACAGTGAATATCCAGATCAAATGGTTCCTAGAGGAGCCCTCTGATCAGGGTCGGCACTGTTTATTATTCAATACCCTATAGTAAGTTTAAGCCTTTCATACTGAGTTGAATGTATACTTAATTCTTGATGGGCTATCCCACTCTGGTAATTTAGGGTTGGAACAGTTGACATAATGAGTATGGTCGACCAAACTCAAACCAGCATTAATGTGCAGTAAAACCCTTCTTAGCCAGAATTCTAAAAGAGGAGCATTTAGATACCTTTAGGCAGGTGACTGCTTAATACAGGGTGAAAGTCATACAGAAAACTCTTAGAAAAGCGTTGTGCATGATTTTCATCCTGCATTAAGCTGCCACCTGTCTCCAAGACCTATATGTACTACATATGATAAACTTAACGTCCAGTTTAGGAGGATTTACTGTACATTTCCGAAGAATTGTTACATTTCGAGACCTAGGACATTATGTTACTGTTTGTCGTGATACATGTCAGTGAGTGGCATTTAGAAACAACATGGATTCAAATGAGACGCTACCTAAATATCCACAATACCTAACCTGTTTTGCAATCGGTCAGTAGGTTTTCAAAACTTGATATAATCGGTTAAAGACATTGACACGGGAATGTTTTGTCATAGCAGAAACTAGATATATATCTATATTATAGCATAAGCAAGCATAGCAGACTATGATCAGACGGCTCATACAATAGCCGTATGATCTGGGTCTACTCTGTTTTCAAAGGCGTAGAAAGGCGTATTTATGAAGTAAATGATTCAATTAATGAGAAATGACAAAAAAGTCAACATGATTCTCTTAATAATAATGCACGTATTGTTTCATTTGCAAATATTTATTGTTATGTTTTTCTTAAATATTTTACTGTTTTATTAAGTCAATACATTTGTGAAATTCAGTATATAACTGCTGTGTGTGGATAGGAACTACGGACAGAAAAAGCAGGCTTTATCTCTGAAACCAAAACCAATATTCTGTTAGCCAATTGAAGCAACTTTGAGTTTTCTCCCTCTAGCCGCTGTGGCATTTGTATCACTGAACACTTTTGCGGCGTCATTGATAAGATAAGGCAATGTTCAATTAATAATTCACAATGTCTCCTGCAAAACCTATATTGTTGCCACCCATTAGCTTCGGTGCCACCCACAATTTTCCTCTAGAAGAAACGATTTGACAGTCTGGTTACAACTTAGTGTCTTGTTGAGAAATACGGGAGCTACGTGTTGTTCAAACCTCTTAGACATGTTTTTGTGTTGTATCATCATTTTAAGTCGTGGAATCAGAATAGGGGTACTCGAAAACTGTTCCAAGAAAGATGGCCGTTATAAGCTATGGCATCAGTATTAGTTCCATTACTGTATAGCGTATGTTATTTCCTCTACAAATCGCGAAGACTTTGACATGAAACACCACTTGAAAGCAACAGCTGGCTTTGTTATATACAGTAAAACCCCGCTAATGTGATAACCTAAAAGAGGTTTAATTATGGATGCTAGATGCAGGTAGTAGCTTAATGCAGGACAAAAGTAATACTAAAAGCTCCTTGAGGAGCTTTTTGCATTACTTTTGCCCTGCATTAAGCAACCACCTGCTTATAAAGACACCCATGTTTATTCATTAAGTGGTCGCGTTAGAAGGGTTTTACTGTACAAAGAGCTGTAGACAAGATGCACACTGATCTATCTACATCTCTTATTTCTCATCCAGATCCAATAGTGCTGATACGCATTAAGAAAGGTGGGTGGTGCGGGGATTCTAATGGTAGCAGAAATATACGGTTTGGCTGAGCCATATTGTAAATACATAATTTAGATTTCTTAAATACGTGCCTTTTATACAGCTAAGTAAAAGTGAAACTAATAATGGTATGTGCAACGGCCATTGCTAAAAATGAGGAAGAAACAGAACGAAAATAATGTGAAAGTTACCACTAGGGTCACCTTCTTTTTAAGACGTACATGTTTAATCCAACGTATATTTCAGATAGGTTTTACATCAATTAAAAATGCCAGAGTGGTTTTCCATATTTCGGTCTATATTCGGTCTATACGTGCATTTGACCTTAACTTTACAATCAAAATTATTTAATGCAAAAACAACCATGCGGGTATGTTTTAATTTACACTTGAATATTGCATCATTATATATCGAGGGCTTGGTGCAAAACTATTCTAACTCCTTCACTTTGTGAAGGAGTTAGAATAGTTTTGCACCAAGCCCTCGATATGCAGTTTAACTCTATTACGCATGTTTTCTCTTTAAATTCCAATTGAAGCTTTTACAGTCACGTGATTGTATGGTTAGGTATAGGCTTTAAAGTAGTGTATTATCCACTCTTGTGCGACAACACTGACACCTATATAGAGGAACGACCAGAAATTGGATATTCAAGGATTATTTCCCATAACTTTGTTTTCTCTTCTGTCACCTTGGAAAGTGTGGAAACCCAGACACTTCACACAAATCATCGCACTTCGTTGAAGTATCAATATTCGCATGAGAGCAAATTGCGAAATAAACATAATTATTTAACTTTACAGCTAGTTCCAGTCATATCATTTCCATTCTAGATTACGGAGAAACATAGGATCGGCATCGGTTAAATCGCACATTAATGACATAATTATCATTTTATCAATATATAAAAGCAAATTTCCACCCACGGTAAGTGTACCTTCAAATATTCCTGCAAATCCTCAGATCGGTTGCAAGTTGACAGAATCAGATACGATGAGTGTCAAATACTGTAGGAATGGATCCAGAATATCGGATAGGCAGGATCTTCACTATTTGTTAAAAATCTGCATATTCTGGCGATACGATAAAACTCTCTGATGCGATCACCAAAATGAGGCACCATAAACACTGTTCTAAGCGGCCACTCATTTATTGAACACAAAAGTGTTAAAAAGCAGGTCATTGCTGATGCAGGGCAAAAGTAATGCAGAAACTCCTATAAGAGTTTTTTTGCATTGCGCTTGCCCTGCATTAAGCTACATCTTGCCAATCAGTTCCATAATTAGACATACAGTACAACCGCTCTATAATGGCCACTAAATTGTGTTTATTAGTTGGTATTAAGGGCAGGTGACTGCTTAAAGCAAGGTAAAAATAAAACAGGACGCTCCTATAAGAGCGTTCTGTTTTACTTTCACCTTGCTTTAAACAGCCATATGGCTTTAACACAAAATACTTGATGTGATTTAGTGGCCGTTATAGAGAGTTTCTACTGTATTTTGATGGCCGCTTAAGACATGTTCTACTGGCAGGTAGTAGCTTAACGCAGGATGAAAGTTATGCAGACAATTACTGTAGGAGAGTTGTACATTACTTTCTTCTTGCATTAAGAGCTTAACGACACACATGTTTATTGATAAAGTAGTCACTTAAGAGGGGTTTCAATGTATTACACTTTCTTAATCAAATAATTCCAAGTCGTCAAAGACTTCGATCTTGTTGTACGATTATCACAGATGTTACGTAGGTGCAACATTTCTAATGCCCGCGCTGAGTCAACTATAGTATAAATTATAGTTTTGAATTGAAAACTTAGTTTTGGAAATAAATTACAGTAGATGACTTCTTAAATGACCATTAACCCTTTCTCTGATGAATAGCCATGTAGGACATAATGACGTCATGAATATTAATAAGATAATGTTTTATAATGGCATATGAACACATGACATTTTGGCTCAGACAGAAGTTGTAGAATCACATCTATATTACACCAAAAACAAAGAGAGCAAATCCTGATCAAGCGGCTCCTATATGAGCCTCTGATCTGGGTCTACTCTGTTTGCAGATGCGTCAAAATGCGCTTACATAAGGGAAATGGTTAAAAGATGTCTAAATATGGGTCTTTCAGTCGGGTGACTGTTGGTAATGAATACGATACATAAAACGTACGGGATGGCTTGAATGCAAATTATTTGGTGCAGCAGCCACCTAACAAATATTTGCCGCCAGGTCGATTAACATCTGTAAACGAGTAAATTCAACTATCATCGGTTAATGCAAGCTTTTAGTTGAAACTAGAGCTTTTAGCTTCGTTTAATTCTACATTCGCATTAAATCAAATATTCTGAAAACATCATTAAGCTGAAATCAATCCATGCACACATCTTTTATGTATGCAGTAATGATTTCCCGATAATTTCCGGATCAGCGTGGTTGATATGCGCCACATTATTTCATTCAGGTAATAGAAATAAGCGTGTGAGATCAGTAACAATCAGACATTAATCACACTTTCATTTGTATGAACCAATCTGTTCAGTATATCCCGTCGATACCATATGAATGTATTGTCCGCTTAAGGCTGCTTCCTAGTGTTCAGCAGAGACTCATCTATAAAACCATTCTGAATCAGTAATGAGAATAATCAAAACGGAAAATTATTAAATGTGCATTATACGTTAGGGCATGGTAATGTTTTGTAAATTGCTGTTCTTTTAATCTAAATTAAAAAAGTGAAAACTTTATTTGTTGGTTCACTTTATGTATCAGACTGATAATTAAAATCATACGTGCTGCTGTCAGGGAAATGGGTTTTATTGCGTTGCAAACAGTGTAGATCTAGATCAGCTGCCACGACTCAGACTTATGGTCTTTTTTCTGGATCTGCACCGTTTCTCACCCATCAGAATGTTGTACTAGAATATGTTCACTATATTTCCGTATACAGTAGACCTATACTAGGCAGCCATTTATTTACTAACCATAGGGATTTAAAACAAACAGGTGGTTACCTAATGTAGGGCAAAAGTACTTCAGAAAGCTCTTATTGTTCTGCATTAAGCTACCACCTGCTATAGAGACCTGTAATTACAGTAAAACCTCTCTATAACGGACACTAAATCGTGTTAATTAGTTGGTATTTAGGACAGGTGGCTGCTTAAAGCAAGGTGAAAGTAAAACAGAACGCGCCTATAGGAGCGTTCTGTTTTACTTTCACCTTGCTTTTAGCAGCCACATGCCTTTAACACAAAGTACTTGATGTAATTTAGTGGACGTTATAGAGAGGTTTTACTGTATATCTCTTTTTGATGGTCGCTTAATAATGGTTCTAATTTAAATATACATCGAACAATTAAGACACATGTATATATAGTATGATTGATTAATATTTATTATATCATTAGCTGTTACCTTAACACCCATGGTGTAAATAGTGTTAACCCTTTCCTCCATGACTATTTATCTGAGAAATAATGACATCATGAATATTAATTAGATATTTTTTATAATGGCAGATTGGCCAGAGAATGTTTGGCCATGATAGAAACAGTAGAGTCTGATATATGTAATTCCATAAGCAAGCAGGGAATACTCTGATCAGGCGGCTTTTATAGGAACCGTCTGATCTGGGTCTACTCTGTTTGCAAAGGCGTAGAAAAGTGTATTTATTGAGTAAAGGGTTAATGGTATCAGTGCAACGAGTTTGCGGTGCAAAGTGTTTTTGTCCTTTAATCCTTTCTCTCATATAAACGCATTTGCAAACAGATTAGACCCAGATCAGATGGCTCCTAGAGGAGCCGTCTGATCAGGGTCTACTCTGATTGCTAATAGAAATTGAAAGATCTGTTTCTTTGCTTTCTAAAATGTATACAGTGTTCAACCTTTCATATTTCTTTATAACTATGTTGTTAATGGATATTCAGTAGGTATTGAAATTTGAAATAAACATAGCACAGGGAAAGGGTTAATGTTAATTTATTAGTTCTTCAGCCGGAGCTCGAGGGGTTCCGTAACATCCTGACCCCTTCCTCATTCAAACCGCCCCTGATGCCTGGGATCAGTGATTTAGTTTATTTATGTTTACTTATTTAAACACCTGTCTCACTTTATTTCTTCTCTCCATCCTTCTGTTGAAGTCTTCCTTTCACAACTTTTATTTGATTTAATCTGTACGACGCACAAACCCCTCATGCCTTAGGCATCATATATGTATATAGATAGATTTATTTCGACTTTTGTTCAAAAGCGTCAATCGCTTTAATTATTTCAATATGCAACGTTATTGTAAGTAAATTTAGTTTGCAAAACGATTGTCTCTTAATGAGGCAGTGTGCTACGAAGAGCACCTGGGTCAGGCTAGCTTGTAGATGCCATCAGAAATCACTCGTTACAGATTGGGGACATGTGACATATGACACACAAATCGATACGTCAAGCTCTCTCCTGCTATTAAGACGCTAATGGATTAGGGTGCGAAACAGCGTAATAGCTTTCGTTCCCCGGAGATTTCAAATTCCAGTTTAATGAATCAGATTTGGCAACTGGCTTCCTCATCTAAACCAGAATAACAATTTTGATATTTATTACAGGATGAATATAAACCATCAGCCAAACGCATAACTTGTCTTAGAATACTACACTGGAATGAATGACGTTTGTCTTGTTAACCCCCCCCCCCCCCCCCATCTGGCCCCAGGGATTATAAAATATTTTGCGTGAGTCTGAGATCATTCTCAAGCATCTGATTGGTCAGGTTCTGAGCTTGTTCAGAACCTGACCAATCAGATACTTGAGAATGATCTCAGACTCAGATTCAAAAGTTTTATAACCATGGACCATGATCTACTCTTCGTGACTTGTAAACAGAGACGGCCCAGATTACAGTGGTAAATACGCTATTCCTACCCATTTACCCGTTTTTCTACGCGTAAGAAACGGGTAGTGAACGGTTAACGAACGGTTAACGAACGGTTACGCGATAAACGGTTTACACGCGTTAAACGCGTAAAGAAACGATTATACCAGAGAAGCTGCGGTAGGTGCATAAGTTTTCCGTTTCATGCGGAGATTTCGGATCTTATCGATGATAGCCGTTTTCAAAAAAGTCCGAATGCAACGGGTTAGCCAAAATAAGAATCGATTCGTCACTCAACGAACGTTTAGCGGTTCAATCCCAGCTAGTGTCGACGATTTGCTCATTTAGGTAATGATATGTTCTTAAATTTTGTTTTACAAAGCTATAATATCAGATATCCACTGTACATCAAACAAATGGATTGAAGAATTAGTTCTTTTTGATTAGGTTTCTACATTTCAGATAAAAAACTGTCACAAAGTAAATCACCAAATTTGGGATCTAGAATGAATAAACCAACTACAGAATTCAGATCTATTCTATTTCTTAACCTTTTTCCATTTGAATATTTCTGTCAGAAAAAATGACATCATGAGTATTTATTAGATCTAGCTGAATTTAACAATGGTATAAGTGCACACGCCTTTTTGATATTTGTAGAAAATATAGTCAGGTCTATTAATTTATAATTTCATAAGCAGAGTGGACCCTGATCCGACGGCCCCATGTCTAGGTCTACTCTGTTCGCAAAGGCGTTAGAGAGTTATATCCATGTGTATGTAATGGGATAAGCAAATAGTGCAGACCCAAGATCAAACGGTTTCAACTCGAGCAATCTGATCTGTACATATTCTGTTTTCAAAGTCGTTTTCATCATTATGAGGAAGATCTAAAGCGTTTTAAACAATAAGCATATTTCATGCTCACATATAACTATGAAAACGTTCTTATTATTTTGTTACTTTGTGAAGATTAAACCTTTGTATGCCGAAATTTAAAAGTGGAATGGCCCATCGTTGTTTAACTGTATATTCCATTCATTATTACCAGGCTTATATTTGCTAGATGATTTTTAATCAGGCCTATGAAAATACTAGTGAAGACCCTGATCAACACCCTGATTTTGTAGCTATATTGTCTGTGTTTACACTGGTTTCAAATGTCAGTACTTGTGTTCCCCGCATTCAAATATTTAAAAAAAAGAACTATATAATTGTTATGAATGCATGAAAATAAAGTGTCTTAATTGAAGACTTTATTATTTACCCAGTCTAAATATACTATCAAAGCTGCCAGATGGTCAGTAAATCCCCTAGCTATTTTCTCAGCAGGGGACAATGGTCTTGACAGCGATCACACCACTGCTTTCTTATCAACAAAGCTACGAACTATTACGTAACAGAAATACCAAATAATGTGCCCAATGATCTAAAAGTATGATTTGTTATCTTCTCCAAAAATACAAGAAAACTATGTTTTTAATAATTGTAGATCTATGGCTCAGCACAAAGTTAAATCCAAACGTTTTAGACCAATTTAAAATTTAGATTAATATAAATTCTAGTTTTAAAGATAGTTTAGATTGATATGATCTAGATCTATTGTAAAATACTTCTACTATATCTGCTACGGTACTGTACGTACAGTAGCAAAAAAGACATTTTACAACACATAGATGAACGCAATAAAACTGTAGATCTATATTTTAATATAGATCTAGATCAAGCTAGATCTTATGGAAATGAAACGAGAATTAAAAGTTTACATACTGTTGAATTTAATTTTACATATCAGGAGTGTCCAACAGGTAATTGAGAAAGGCCATATCAAGGATTACCCCCCCCCCCCCTTTCGTCCATGATTACTCCCCTTTCATCCGGGCTCTTAAACGTTTAGGAAACGCGTTAAGTAACGCGTAAACAAACGGTTAGAAACCCGTTTAACGAAACGGCTAAGAAACGGATAACGAACGGTTAGGTAACGCGTAAGAAACGCGTTAAGTGGGTAGGAATAGCGTATTTACCACTGTAGATGGTCTCTAGAGAGGTTTTACTAATTATATATGTATGGTGTTTCACAATATCTGTTCTGCATTCAAATCCTTCATAACTTTTTTCTTTCTGTTTGTGACTTATCACTGACAGATCGGTCGTAAATATTTCTTCTGAGTCACTGAAATATAACTAGATACATACAGAAAAACCTCTCTATAACGGCCACTAAATTACATTAGGTATTTTGTGTTAAAGGCATGTGACTGCTTAAAGCAAGGTTTACTTTCACCTTGCTTTAAGCAGCCACCTGCCCTAAATACCAACTAATTAACAAAATGTTGTGGTCGTTATAGAGAGGTTTTACTGGATACAGTATATCAATATCTTGAATAATTACGTAACAAATGGTATAATGATTCAAGTGATACACTGTATTAAGGGAACATTATCAATCAACTATTTTACATGCCTTTTGTAAAAGGTCCAATACGGTTGCTATTTTTAAAGGTAGAGTTACATATAATATATCGGTATAAAAAACAAAGTTTGCGTTGAGTTTAAAGATATGTGTCATATAGTTTAACCCCATTTGTCATGAATATTCTTACAAGAAATAATGACATTGTGAATATTAATTTTAATTAACTGTTACAATAGCACAGGGACATTTTGGCCATGTATCATAAGCAATCAAACTAGACCCTGATCAGACCGATCATATAGGAGCGGACTGATCTGGGTCTACTTTGTTTGCAAAGGCATGTAAATGCGTATGTATGGAGTAAAGGTTTAATTACAAAAACTTTTGTCATGAGGCTGTATTACAGTTGTAATATTCTATATCATTACATACTATATACACTTATTAACCCTTATTTCATAGTTAACCCATTCCTTCATAGGCTTTTTAGACACAATCGGATTAAATAACCTTACCGAAAAGGAGCATTTACATATGTACTACAATGACGGGGGACATTTGAATTATTTTGTGTCGAAACCATTGTGATACACAGATCACTTGTTTATCAAAATGGTTTCAAATAGTGACTTTTCCAGAGGCACCAAAAGCGTCAATATGAGGGAATGGGTTATAAACATGATGACTGTTCGACCTTTGACCTAGTGTCATTTACTTACTATCGAATTGTTCAAATTTGAGATACTATTTACTGAGTGTCGAATAATTGTGATCCTCAAAGGTCTCCGAGTTACTGGGCGTCTCATCTTGATCCAGTCTGTTTTCAAATGCCAGGCTGGTCGCACTTAGTGAGATAATGGCTAACAAAAGGGCCCTGTCTGTACGGTATTATGATTGATAAAACAATTAGTATATTTGACAAGCATAAAATTGTTCTATAATCCTCTCTCGACAAACGCCATACCGAAGAATGTCTCTTGATATTTCTATTAGAATATTGTCAAAACCATCAATCATTTGGTATTTCAGATTAGATTTGAGGTTTCTATCCCAACTAATTATTTTGTGAGATTAAAATACAAAACTATGCTTTAAACATAACGAGAAATCAATATTTCAAATACGTTGTGCATTCTTGTCACGAAAGTGAAACAAAAGTTACATCACAGTTTTATGTAGAGCGGAAGTTATTCCCCTGTCTTTGCTGTCCTCCTTTATCTTAAACTTTAACTGGATTATTGAGGCTTTCAGTTCGAACTTTCTAATCCATATCTCACATTGCCTTTTATACAAAGGACCAGGAAGAAAAAGAAAGAAGCAAATTTGAAGAGAGGAGGGATGGATGGAAGTCATATCCATCCTGAATTTCTGCTTTATATTAACCCTTCTCTTGTTGAATTTTAAAATACATTTCTCATTCTGTACCCATGCCCTGTTGTATAATTACATATATCTTCACGGTGTACACGTATTTCGCTGTTCAATCACTGCTGTGGAGTCCACTGGTTGCACAATCAACTTGTAAATAGTGCAGACCCTGATGAGACAGCTCCTACAGGAGTTGTCTCATCTGGGTCTCACTATTTACAGGTAGGTATATTGACGTGAATACATAGTACATGTACATGTATATTCATATATGTTAGTTCCACCTTTCACTGTAATTTTATCTGGAAATAATGGAAATTATAAATTTGTCAAATTTGTCACACTATGAAATATCTCACTTGATATCAATTTGATATAAACGGGTATGTAAGTTATTAATGGATATCAAGAGAACGTATAATGAATGTGGATTTGTAGTGTTTACTTTCAGAATTCTATTTAATTTTTGTTGGAAGTATATTAAAGGAATATGGTTTCAGCTGATGCAGGCCTCTCAAAGCTATCGCCTTGTATTCATAAAACCTGTTTCACCATTATCTGAGATAATATCACAGACCGAAAAACAAAGTGCTACGTTTAGAGGACACATACTTACTCCTTTATATCCTAATTTTTCATAGTAGAATGATCCATGAATAAGTAACGATTCAGTCCATTCAGTTTAAAGAGGCAAAATATGATAAAAGATTTTAAAAGACAAACAGTGCAGACCCTGATCAGAGGTCTCCTCTGGGAGCCCTCTGATCTGTGTCTACACTGGTTGCTAAAGTCAGTACACTAGTCTCCCGTAGTCAATGGGTTAATGTCTAAAGACATGCCATTGAGAAATCGATCTTTATCAAGCACCGTATTATTTTATGTAAACACTATCATTCGTGGTACGTTGTTTTATATGTATACTTATAGTAGTAATACTTTATACATCGGAATGTCAGTCAGCAACAAAGAGAATATTGAACCTGTTCTGAATATAAAGACTGTTTATGGACATATACTCTGGGTGATCTTAGAACATTGTATGATGGAGACATATTGAATATCTAAGTATTGTATTAGATAACTGCATGCTATTTCGTAATCAGTGAACTCTGTGCGAGCTTACTACGTATTTACTTGTATTGAAACACTACTTGGATCCAGATCAGACAAAGAGTGACTCGTTGTCTCCTCGGGATCCACGCTCTTGACACTCGATTATCAATTTGTCAAAAGCGAGTTCGAATCGGAAGTACAAAACTGCACATGCTCCAAATTTAAGCAGACACTATTTTACACGACAGAGGAAGGGTTAATGAGCTGATCTGCAAAGGAAGTTATACATTAGAAATGCTTAAACATAAGGAAGCAACTGTTATTGATTTCAATTTCAATATCTTCTACTTTATTTAACCCTTTTCCTTATACAAACGCCCTCCCATGTCATCGCATACACAGTAGACCCAGATCAGACGGCTTCTATAGACAATTATATAGATCTGGTGCTACAGTTTCTGCAACTGTCAAATACGTCATTGTTTATAAGATTGTTAAGAACTTTGGCTAATAAATATTCATGATGTCATTATTTCTTACATGAGTAATTATCAGGTAAAATGTTAAAAGAGATGACATGAATGTTTGATCAATAACAACAACTTATAATTATATGGAAAAATCTCTTTTCAAATCAAATATGGTCATTTAGTGAAGGTAGTGAAGGGTAACCTTTATACTTGGTATTTGCAAATGTATAGGTGATTTCTCTCACTCCTTTAACGCATCGTAATACGAACAATGTAAATAAAGCATAGATATTCTGAGATATACCGGTGCAAATAATACTGCTGCAAATACTTCCTTAGAAATAATGGCTACTATGGACTTGGGTCATTTAATTATATCACTGCACTTTACGGAGTCCAAATGTGTCAAATGTATGTAGATATTAAATTCAAATGAACTTCATTTTACAACCAATGATAATTGATATACTCACTTTACAATTTCTGTTTATTTTGTTATAAATCACTTGCAGGTCATTTCACCATTTACCCGATGAACTTGCATGTGAAACATGATGACACCATGGATATAAATTAGCTGATTTTTTTTAAATTATGGCATATACACACATAAAGTATGGCATACACTGTAGGCTCAGATCTAGCAAAATGAGTAAAAGCCGATCAGATGACTCCTGTAGGAGCCGTTTGATCTGAGTCTACTGTTTGCAAAGGCGCGTCAAAAGGCATCTCTGTCATTTAAAAAGTCATTTGTTTTTATTGCTTTACACGCTAGCGGCTAAACAGTGATTACATATGCAAGCGGTTTGGGTCTAGTTTAGACGTCGCATAATGTGCTGTCTCATCGGGATCCAAACTGTTTGACACTTTAAACACATCTGTGCAAAGAACAGGCATAAATTTCACTTTAAGAATCGACGAATACAACAATTGTTGCAGACGAAAATATACATAAATCATGGTTAAGACCTTCTATGTGGATCCCATTATGCCTCAAAGCATTACCTCATTTTTGCTACCAGAAGTAATCGGATCTTCTTTGAAAAAACAGCAGATAACAATCAACATTCCAATTATTCGCAGTTGGTTCTGAAAGTAACAATATAATTACATATACGGTGCCTGTATACAGTAAATTCCACGGAACCGGCCGATTATTAAAGTAGTTCTTTTATAGACATGCGGGGGCTTACTGCAGGAGGGAATCATGCAAAAGGTGTCTTTTAGTAGTTTTCTATATTACAGTAAAACCTCTGTATAACAACCACTAAATTACGCCAAGTATTTTGTTTTACAGGCAGGTGGCTGCTTAAAGCAAGGTGAAAGAAAAACAGAACGCTCCTATAGGAGCGTTCTGTTTTACTTTCACCTTGCTTTAAAACAGTCACCTGCCCTAAATACCAACTAATTAACACAATTTAGTGGTCGTTATAGAGAGGTTTTACTGTACCTTTACTCTTCAATAAGCTGAAAACTGTTATAATGGCAGACATTGATACCCACCATGCTTGCTTCACCTAACTCGACATGTGCTGTTGCTGCAATATCATTTTGTATAATATGAGTCAGCATATAGTACCAGTGCAGCAATGAATTTGACACCGTGCTTGATGTTCTACGAGTGCATCTTCCATGTTATCTGAACTAATGGTACAGGTGACTGAAATATGTATTCGAAGTGGATTGTGGACCATAATTAGTGTATAGGTAAACAACGAGCAGTGAGCCGTGAATGTACTTTACATTTTGGTACGTTCCACGATTTAGGGATGTCGGCATTGCTGCAGTCCATCTAACTTAGATATGTACTTTACACGGGACAGTCAATCACAATTTTCTCATGCAGGTTTGTATGCTGACAGAATGCTGATTCCCCCCAAAAGTGGACTGCGTTGATTTTATGGCTCTTTGCTCGTTGTTTACTGATACCTTTTACAAGTCACTGCTCGTTGTTTACCTATACTGCTTATCTCGATCTGTCACGTGTTTGTACACAAGAGTTAACTTGATCTTTATCCCGATTGTATGAATCTGGTTCGTATTTGGAAACAGGGGATAACTCTATCCTTGTCTGACTTGTATTTGGAAGCAGCGGATATTGTCTTCCTTAACCGTCTTATCTCGATGTGATTCGTACTTGAAAACACATTGGCTTTCAGATGAGACACCGAGTTAATGCCTCTGTCATTAGAATCCAAGTTGTTGACACTCTGTCAATAAATGCACAATTCTTCTCGAATCATAAGTAAATAAAACAAACTTGCACAGTACAATGAAAGCCTTTTAACTCAGACGTTAAAATCAGTATAAATATTGATCTTGGAGACAGGTGGCAGCTTATGGTGAAAGAGGACCTCCTAGAGGAGCTTTCTGCATGACTTTCACTCTGCACTAAGCAATCACCTGCCTAAGAGTATCTAAATTCTTCTCTACTAGAATTCCGGTTTATAAGGTTTTACTGTATCAAGTTTAAGCAGAGATAGTACTCAGTAGGATGAGGTTTGATTCTGTACCTACGCACCTACAAGCCCTTGGCTGTTGTAATACACTTGTCAGGAATGTGAATCCCTCTCAACGACCGTCTAAATTAAATAAAGACGAGGCAATTTAGCGTCTTCTGTCTCGAATCCGTCTAAACGATGCTAGTGAACACTTGACTGGAGTGTATGTTAATACTCTTGGCGGAAGAATTTAATTAGACAAAGCCTCCTCCGCCATAGAGATTATCGGCTCGCGGGGAACAAATCGCTGTTACCATCGATGCATATCAAGAGTTGTGTGACGTACAGTACTGAAATCGATAGAGCCAACACTTTGCTAGACTACAAGTGTTAAGCTCTACATGCTGGGGAAATATGTGTCTATAGAGACTTTCTTTAAACCAAGATTGTGTAGCTCTCTTCCATTTATTTATGCTTATTTGCATTAAGATTCAAAGCGTTAAGAGCTTGATGGGGCATACATAGGGCATCTAACATAATAAAGTCTCTTTAGATGAAATCACGGAATCGTTTGTAATGACATACATAATGTTTGGATAATCCTAAGTACAATGAAAATTCCTCGATAATATTTGTCAAAAGGTCTTCAACGAAAGAAGTATTTTATTAGATGTATTTAACAAGTTACCTCGAGAATATTCATGCCAAACTCAGGCCAATGTGAAAATATTAATCCTTTCTTGCATCAAACAAAATAAATTATGACTAAGGCATAACAAAGGGTGCAGAATCTGTAATATAAGCAAACAGACCATACCCTGATTAGGCAACTCGTACATAAGTTTCTGATCTGACTCTACTCTGATTGCAAAGGATGCATAACATGGTGGGGTTAACCCTTTCCTACATATAAACGTATTTTCACATTTCATTATAACTATTTTGAATAATCAGTCGGAAATACATGTACACATAGAACTGGGAACGGATTAAAGGTAAGACGGTTATAAGGGTATTTATTTGATATTGGCAGTTATGCCTGACATAGCAAGAATAACTAGTACCCTACGGTTGATCACCTAATTGAAATCTATATCGAAAAAAGGGGAACTTGATGGCCCATTATCGCTCTACTTCATGGGGCTATAGACGTTGTGTTTTAATGTTTCATTTGAAGTTTATTCAATTTGATCAAATGCATATAGCCATAATTACACCTGAGGACTATTCCTACCACAACAATTCAAATAGGACCACTGAATGAGAATTTGTTTTAAGTTTCCCCTGTTGTAATATAATGATTTTCTCAGACAATGGCATGGTTTGAGCAATATTGATATGGAGTCACGAGGGGATGTTTCTTGCCAAGCGCTATTTACATTGCGCTGTTGATTTTGGAGAAGAAGATTTTTAAAATTTTCCAAATATACATTAAAGGACATTTAGTCCCCTGGCGACCATTTCATTTTTTTACAAATCAATTTAGTTTAAGCAGTTTTGACAGTGGGTCACCAGAGGACGTTTCATACCAAATACTGATCCAATTGGACCGGCGCTTTTGGAGAAGATGATTTCCAATGTTTTCCTTATAGCCATATAAGAAAATTTTGTCTCGCCCTTGAGATATCAGCATGGTTTTATCAAGTTTGATAAAAGGTCATAAGAGGACTATTCCTACTAAATTCCATACAATTTGGATCAGCGGGTTTTAACAGTTTTCTATAGAGTTACATGTATTAGGAAATCTAACCGCCCATGTTAGCCATCTTTTATTTAAGTATCCACATGATTTTAGCAACTTGTATCAGGTCATAGTTAGACTACCCCTATCAAATATCATGAAATTACGACCACACTGATTATTGAGAAGAGGGTGGTTAAGGATTTTTCTTTTGGTTATAATGGCAACACAGTTATACAATGGATCAAGACTGGTTTCGCCGTCTTGATAGGGCATGGTACCAATAGTATTTATGTAACCTTTGGTTATATTCTGACATGCAGTTTCAAAGGCTCCAAGTTACTCAACGTTTCCTGATCCAGACTGTTTGTATATGTTATCACCATTCCCTTGCTATCGTGCAAGGAGTTAATATGTATTATACTATATAAGCTATTCGGAGAAAAATAGACAAACTAATTATTCTTATTTTCTGTCTGGCTATTTTCGTGTCTATTCAAGAGTTCTTTTATCGAAATTCGGTGGGAAACGACTGTTCTTTTCATCACAGGACAAAGATCGATGACACTTTTATTACGGTAATTCATCAAGAACTACAAACTATCGGAGTCACAATTCTATAACTCATCCGTATATACATAAATAAATGATCTATTTCTCAAGATAGCCTTTGAACGAATTAGGAGACGCTCAATATAAGCCCGGATGTACTTTTAGAGTGGCATTAAGTTCAATAATGAATAATTTCATTTCGTAGAACAGAAGACCATGTCCTAAGCGGACATTTATTTATTATGCTTAATGCAGAACAAACGAACTGCAGAACTCTCCATTGGGAGGCTTACATACCCATATTTATTTGCAAATAGTGTATACCCAGATTAAAAAGTTAGATGAAGTAACCCTCTATTCAGGGTCTGATCTGTTGAACTATTTGGCCATTCCATTTTGATATTTCGGTATCCAAAATGGTAGTTACATGTATATATTTTGAATTCGGTCCATTTCAACCTTTACCCGATATATACGACTTTTATATACAGTAAAACCCCGCTAAAGCGTCCACCCAAAAGAGGTTCAATTCTGGGTGTTAGATGCAGGTGGTAGTTTAATGCAGAACAAAAGTAATGCCGAAAGCTCCTAGAGGAGCTTTCGGCATTACTTTTGTACTGCATTAAGCAACCACCTGTTCAAAAAGGCAGCTATGCTTATTATTTAAGTGGTTGCATTAGAGGGGTTCTACTGTACTAGTTTGATTGCCCTGCAAACCTAATATACTCAAATCAGACGACTCCTCCATCTGCTCTGTTTTCCTACGGAATAATGTAGAAATGTAGATATGCTTATACAATATCTGCTATGGTCAACATTCTTTGTGTCCATGTAACGTTACAAATCATGATTTAATAACAGTACAAACTCGATACTACGAAATCTTAATAATGAAGAGTTTATGTCTTTGTAGACATGTGGCTGCTTAGAGCAGGATGAAATTCGTGCAGAAAGTCTGCATGACTTTCACTCTGCATTAAGCTGACAACTGTGTTAAGTATCAATAATGGTACGTATTTGAGTGTTCGTAGAATCGAGTTTTTAATTAGTATTCTGGATGCCATTGTTTTTTACATTAATATGCATGGAGTTACGGGTAATTCTATCAGCATTCAAATATCACCAATATATCACAATTTGCGTAACAATCATTGCTTGGTTTTAACTCTTATCCCTCTGTGACACAAAAAAACCCGATGTGTTCAAATTGGGATCTGAGATAAGTTTGACTTCTAGTTTTGAGATACTTGTTACCCAGTGTCAAACAGCGTGTATCCTGATGAGACACCGGATTACTGTACTTAGTATCGGCATCCAAACTATTTGCAAATGCGTCAAGTCACCGATATCAGGAAAGAAGTTAAAATGTTGCCAAGATTGATAGCATCGAAATGTTTGTAACCTAAATAGTCCCCCTGTAGGATATTTCATCTCCGGAAACCATGCACTGAAATTTAACTCTCTCTTTGCCGAATTGGTGCCGTCTGCTACAATATTCGTATTTTATTTTTCTTCATTTCTTTCCAAAACATAGTTACAGTAACAAACAGTTTGGATCCCGATGGAGTGCCGAATCACTCGGCATCTCATCGGAATCCAAACTGCTTGCGTAAGTAATCACAGATGTGACATTGGCAGTGTGAGGGTTAATCGATCCTCAGAATGCATGGGAAAGTTTTGATTAGACTTTCTTCCGTTTGATTCCTGAACCACAAGTAATGAAAATAATAAAAAGTGACAAATATGTTTCAGAAATATGAAATCGTTGAACTCAATTTCAAAACGCGAAACTGTTTTTGTTCGTATTTTATATTTAAGTGTGCACGCTTGTCGGAACACTTTGATTAGGCACCACAATGGCAATATTTCTGCTGTCAATACAACAACAAGAATACCAGTATTGAGAAATGTTCATTAGCCTTTAGCCTGCTATGGGCGGATGAGTGAATACATGCACCTATGCAAATAGTTTGGATCCAGATGAGACGCCGAGTACTCGGCGTCTAATCAGGATCCAAACTGTTTGACACTTTAATTGAAACTTGATGGATACATTGATTATAGCTTTAATTTTGAAAATGAAGTAGGTGAAAATGTCTGTAAAAATAATTTGCTCAGCAGGCTAAAGGTTAAACACGAAACTACCTTAACCAACCCCCGTCAGCAGCAAATATAGTTTATTTTTAGTTCTCCATTTCTTCTCTCTAAACACTTACTAGGGTGTCAAACAGTGACATCCTCTGCAACTCAGTAGTATTATCTCCTATACAGTATGTAAAATAAAAGTAAGGTGAACAATAAGGTCTGCTCCAATTGGATCTGTTGCAATTTTCACTATTTTGCGTCTCATCTGGATCCAAACGGTTTACAAATGCGAGTCAGAGAAGAGATAGGAGGATAAGAGTCAATATCGCTTTTATTTATAGTTTAGTTCAACCGTTTGGCTTTCTCTGATAAGATGACTGTCTCTTTCAAATTTCATAATGAATATGTTTTTAATTCCAGTTTTAACCTGTGTGCAAAGGTTAATATTGATAGGCATATGGCCTTTAAAGAGACAATGACTGTGTCTGCAAATTCTTACCACTATTTTATCTGTACAATATACATCCAGATAACCCTTTGTTTTCGTACAAATAGTGCAGATCCAGATCAACCGTTTCACCTTGGTATACACTATTGATACAGTCAGAGATACAGATAACGGGGCGTACCCAGCTATTTCTCCTCCAAACCCTATACTGTCACCACTCATTAGAATCGTCTCGAAGACCAGGCTCGAACTAAAGAGTGGTCACAACAAAGGGTTTGGTGGGGAAATAAAGAAGTTAGAATTGAACATAGGTTGGTTTATGTATCTGATCTGCAGCTCTGTATCAGCTACTATGGCAGTCTAAATGGTAGAAAACTGAATTATTCACCTTTATAGAGAGCGAATATCGGGTGTCTGAATATTTAGAATAGTCACGGAAGTTGGACTATTCACGTTGGTCGCTTCACATTATTGTTGTCATTTGCTTTGTAAGTGAGTGAGTGAGTGATTGAGTTTGGTTTAACGTCCGACCAACATTATTTCGGTTATTTGCAGACGGCACCCGCTTGAGACATTATAGTGCTGTCTCAATGGAATGCCTCTGCCGCGGGCACATGGCAAGGGTATCCCCCCACCCAGTCAAATTATCCTGACACCGGGATGACCAGTCCTAGAACTGCCCTTGTAATGTATAGCGTCGACAAGGGAGCTACTAGTACCAACTGTTTACGACTTTTGGTCTGTCGCGGCCGGGGATCGAACTCACGACCTCCCGTAAGTGTCGACACTGATAAAGTCTAAACACAGAGCTACATATAAAGGGGCATACCCAAATACAATAGTCATTTCTCCACCAAACCCTATACTGTAACCACTCTTAAGAACCGCTTCGAAGAGACGATTCTAACACGTGGTCACAGTAAATGGTTTGATGGAGAAATAAATGACTATTCTTGAAAATGATTAAATTCATACATTTTATATGGACCCCTGCTAAACACTACTGTAGATCAAACAACGTTCTGCAATAGACATAGTTTCTTTACGCATCATGACAAGCGATAATAAATAACGATTATCTAATACCTTATAAACCGTCTGGATCTCCAGTCTTATGATAAGTCTGGGTCATATTAAAATGGGTGTAAGAAGGGTAATAGCTAACATATTTTGGAGCACACTGTGCGGTTTAACCCTTTCCCTTATGTAACCACATTTTACGCATATGAAACCTTCTTAAAGGAGCTGTCTGATCAGGTTCTGCCCTGTTGGCTTATGGTGTAATATAGATCTGATTATATAGCTACTGTCTTAACCAAAATGTCGTGTGTTCATATGCCATTATAATAAATAATCTTATTAATATTCATGACGTCATTATTTCTTAAATGCATATACAACAGGGAAAAGTTTAAGTTTATATTCTACCATCTTTCGTTGAAATAAAACAATACAAAAAACTGTACATGTACATATATACAAATCATTATAAATTTCCCATATTATATTCAGTTAAATGTTACCAATATCTGAATACTGCTGAATCTTTAGAAAGCTCTTTGGCTCTGAGTTAGTTTCAAGTTACATATGTTCAGAATCAGAAGTCATTCTGCTTAAGCCCATCACTCTGTCAGTATTTCTGCGTAGCAACCCTTAGACTATACTAGGTTCTTATACATTCCTTTATAATAATCTGAAACGACTAAAGACATGTTATGGGTGCACAATTCATTCTCATCAGAGGGCACTATTTGTATCCCTTATCCTGCTAAATGCGACAAATGCGATTTGACTGGCAGTTGTAAGCAAGATGAATTCAGTTGAGACACCGAGTTACTCGCTTCTTCATCAGACTCCAAGCTATTTGAAATTCCGCTAATAGTTTCTGAAATGAATCGGATGTAAGTAAACATGTAACAGATGAGGGCTCAATCTCAGATTTGCTTTATTAAAAACGTTTAAGAAACTATAGACAGAGTGTTAAACGGCTTGGATCCTGATGGGACGCCGAATTAATCGGTGTCTCATCTGGATCCAAGCTGCTTATAAATGGCAGTCAAGACGCGCTAGCACATAAGAAGTGTTTAAACAATTCTAACCTTCTTTTTTCAAATACAAAATGTATACATATAGAGTGCATATCGAGGGCTTGGTGCAAAACTATTCTAACTCATTCACTTTGTGAAGGAGTTAGAATAGATTTGCACCAATTCATCGATATTAACTTGTATCATATTAACTTGTATTCCGATGAGGCGCTGAGTAGTTCAATGTCTTATAATGAGTCATTGGGTTTACATAAGTAATCATAACTTACCGTGGTACTTTCATATACAATAAAACTCTCTAAACCGGACGTTACATTTGGTACATGTATACATGTCTGCTTGGGGACAGGTGGAAGCTAATTGCAGGGTGAAAGTCAAGCAAAAAACTCCTTTAGGAGCTTTCTAGAAAGCACGACTTTCACCCTGCATTAACCCATTCCCTCACACTGTCTGTTGTCGACTCTATAAAATTCACTTTTTGTAACAAATGTGATAAATACATGTAGCGAATTTGTTTTATGGGACACATATCATTAAACCTACCGATTTTATCATCAGAACTATAATTACGACAATGCATCGCCTAATACAGAGTATAAATCATATTGTTTAGAAATTTGATGGAATCAGCACTCAACATTCTTAGAAATTTGCTCAATATAATTGTTCTAAAACCCCAAGAGTCGAGCTAAATGTTCTACTATCTATTTACATTTTTGATAGTATTCCAAGTGAGGATTTACATTGAGATATTAAGAGTTTTAAAATTATGTTTAGCACCTGGTTGATGAATAAATAGTATTAACAAAAAACAAGTGCCGTTGTGTTTATTTTGTTATTTATTTTATTGTTATAGATTCTTCCCAAATCATTACCGATATTTTATATTACTTAATGCAATATATTCTTTCAATGTTCTGCTGACAACACTGGATACAAATTATTTTATATTGATTGAATGTAAACTGATAGATACTAGTATTTGGAGTATCACGCTAGATAACATTGAACGATTAAAACGAAGAATCTATTAAAAACTAAATCACTGTCTCCAATTCTCCAGAGTGTCAAATAATCTGAATCCCGTTCAGACAACTGTATTACCTAGCGTCTCATCCGGATCCACGTTTTTTGTGAAATTATACCTAATTCTCTCTAGTGTGCTAAAGGATGAAAACAGATAGTCACACAAGCTGTTGTGTAACCAGTATAACTATTATATCATTTCAAGACAAGAACCCCTAGACACACACACATGCACACACACACACATGCACACACACACAGCAAACAATTTAAATCGACCTATAGACATCGGTGTCGATAAACGTCGTTGGTTGTTGAATGCATCATAGAGGAAATGCAAAAAGCTTTCTTGTGACCTACTTGATAGTTTTCATGATGGCACGGTGGCATTAAGCTCCCAACTGCCTTTAAAAACCATATCAAGTCTCTGCGTATATGTATATACATTGGCTGATCACTTAGGACTATTCCGTTGTGTATAGTATAGTGTCATCCTTAGGGGCTTCATCACTTGTGACGAATACGACATTTATGACACAACTGCTTCAAGAATATTAGGAATATACAGTGTTCCCTCCCTACAACGGCCCTCTCAATAACGACTCCCTCTTTACAACAACGCATGTCACTGTTTCCGAAACAACACGGCTCCAGAAACAATTTTTTCTATCGTAGTTTCTTTATGCCTCCATCAAACCCTATGTTGTGACCACTCTTTAGAATCGTCACTTTGTGACGATTCTAAAGAGTGGTCACAACATAGGGTTTGATGGAGGCATAACGGTTTTAGTTCTCGAAATACACCTTATCTGGGGATCTGCAAACAAGCTAATTATGTTTGATTTTCCCTCCCTATAACAACTCCCTCTGAACAACACATACAATCTTCGTATCCCAAAGGGTGTCGTTGTAGAGAGGGAGCACTGTATACCTGGCAAAGTCATTTATTCAACCAGCCAAGCAGGTGTTTCCCCGTTGCTATATTTTTATTTCTTCGATAAAATGTTTCATTTCTTAGTTGTGATTTACAAGTGTGGTGCTGTATTAGCACCATTATCAGCAATGAAGATGCACCTCAGCAGCCATTTTAATTAAATAACCAGAAGTCAATTTAGTAGCTTTTGTCTCAAGTCCATCTAAGCGCGTCTGTAATAACAATTGAACATTTATAAAAACTCCCAGAGGAATAATTACATTAGACAAAGTCTCCTCCGCCATCGAGATTATCGGCTCGCGGGGAACAAATCGCTGCTACCACAATTGATGCATATCAAAAAAAAATATGTGACGTACGGTGAGGAAATCGATAAAGCTAACGCTCTGCTAAAATACCAGACGTTAATGGATGGGAGTTTCGGAGAAGTAATGGTCGGCTTTCCGAGAACAAGACAAAGAAACCAAATCTAAATTGATATTGAGCGAAAACATAATATTTCATCCTATGACTAAGGATGATGTTTGCTTAAATATAACACAACAATGCTATTCGTGTATGTTCCATTTAATGATTCAGATGGTATTTCTTATCAAGAATAACACTACGATGAGTGACAATAACGACACCACAAACAGTATTTATAGATACTTTACATATACTGACAACATGTAACGTGACTTGGGGTTTTGGTTTTGTTGTTTATGTTTTTGAGTGTTTACTGTGACAAGTGTAACGTTTAACAATACGGCATAAGAAAATATCTTTGTAAGAAATGATAACCATTCTGATTGGAAAGTATAGCACTGTGATGAAGCTGCCGAAAAGGGACGAACACTAAACAGTAATAAATATATCGTTCTGGTCAATTAAAGTGCAAATGTTCCAATATTATTGTGTATGCATTTATTTAGTACATTGTATATTCAGGTAATGTGTGTATTTACCCTTTACTCCATGAATACCCATGCAAGAAATTGTGACATCACGAATATTAGACTATTTTTATAATGGCATATGAACACTATATCTTCTTTCAGACAGAAACTGATCAATTAGATCTATATCGTTCCATATGAAAACAGAGCCGACCCTGACCAGACGACTCTTAGGGACCGTCTCTGGTCTTGGTATACTCTGTTTACCATATCTTTGGAGTAAACAATTAAATAAGTAACAAAGAGGTACCTAATAGAAACTGATAGCTAAAGACAAACATGTAAATATCAGGAGGAGGTGTTCATTTTTGAAATCTTGCACTCTACAACGCTACCATGATAAGAAACTATTAGTGCGCTCGAAGTTTCACCTATTTACCAATTTCAAAATACAATGTATTTTTCTTCTGTATACACTATGTTGTTACCATAGACGAATCCATGGAAACCTGTGCAAACATTTTTGATACAGGGGATCCAATAAACAAATATAAGTACTTGAAGGAAGTTCCCCCATGTACCAGTAGCCTGCGATTTAAGGGGTGTTAGCATGGAGGGAGGATAATATTCGAAGATCTACCAATCTATCACTTGGCAGTAATATGTTAATCAATTACGAGAGTCTATTGAAAACATTTATCCTCGTACCTGATACAAATGCATTTGCAAACAAGGTAGCCATAGACCTTGCAAATACGGTGGACTCAAAACAGAGTCTGTATAATATAAGTCTAATTCTGTAGTTTTTGCCTTGACCAAAACTCTGCATATATGCGAATATTCCCAATCAGATCCAGAGCAACAGATAAAGGTGCGTACTCAAATACTAGATTCATCCTTTCTACACCAAACCCTAAGTTATGACCCTTCTTCAGAATCGTTTTAAGAGATGATTAAGAGTGTTCACAACAAAAAGTACTTATTCTTCAACAGATGTTAACTTACGCATTCTATCTGGACCTCTGAGATCAAACTACAGGAGCTGTCTCATCTGGGTCTTCACTATTTACAGGTAGGTATATTGACGTGAATAGCAAGCAAATGTATCATTAATGAAGGCCTGTGTACTGCTGATGCCTGCTTGGCTGATCAGAAATAGTATTCCGAGATGGTATCACTTTGTTAGAAATTCGCTGTAATAAACGTATTAAAATCAATGAGAATATGCTGAAAAATATGAATTACCATTTTACCAATATGTTTCGTTAATTAGGAATTTATTGTTGTACCCTCATTTACTAACACCAAGTTGTAGTTGTTTCATTTTCGTTTTATATGAAATTATTAAACGCACAAGTACAGAGACACCAGACAAACATAAAAGCAAGGGTGACAAAGAGAGTACCGACTTGGAATGGTCAGTGGCAAAACCACCACCTGAGGTTTAAACCGGTTTACGGACGTCCTAACTTCACACCTATCTCAAAGTCACCCTAGCTAAACAAATAGTGTAAATAAAGGTATCCCCGCCGGACTCCCTCCGACATAGAAGATGGTAAACACAGGACAAAATGTCGAACATAGCATAACAACAACTGTGAAGGTCCGTCAAATATGAATTCAATGACTTTGCTGAAGCCAGAACAACTGCAGGGAAGCCGTTAAGGGCACGGTCGAGAAAAAGGCAATACACGAGTCTGGTAAGCTCATCCCGTTTCTCGGTTTAGGAGTATACCATCATAGAGTACTTTCCTCGGCCTGTCATCGCGCAAGCAAAGAGGAAAACCTAGCTACCGACAGTAAAGGGGTCAATAACCAAACATGCGGTGTGTTGCAATATCAGTGGGTCATAACCTTTCTTTCAAAATGTTTTAATACGTTTAATAAACAAATCATGGAAATGGATAATACCCCGAATTTCCCTACGCTTGTAGAAAACATCATTATATAATTCTGGATAAGAAATACATTGCAGTTATATTTACTAATGAGAAGTAAATTTCGATAATATAATTTAGAAAAAGCTCTCCGAAATTTATGATATATGTAACTATGCTTATGAAGTTTATGAGTTATAACTAAATTACGACTATTAAAATATTCTAGCAAAGAACAGACTCGGACAAAGAGAATAAATTGAGAAACGTTAACCACATCTCCGGGGCACATCTCCATCTAGAAAAGGATAATAAACAATTTTAAAAAAAAAAACGTCCCTTTTATCGTATATTTTGGACGAACAAAATATTATAATCCATCCGGCACAAATATCCCGCGGGTATCAGTTTCATAGTGTTGATCCCATGAGTTGTGTTTGTGCTGTGTGATATTGGCCGATATTATTTTCCTGATGTCATCGTCATCTTCATCATCTCATCTGTCTATAGTTTTGTTACGCTGTAAAATTTCTATCACGCACTCTTTGTACATAGCCGAACGCATCTACAGTAGACGTCTAATCATTTCATCTTCCAATAATATATCAATATTGCTTTGTAAACGACGCCTCATTAGAATTATGAAAACAGATCAGATCATGCTGCAAGATCATGTTTAGTAGCTTAACCTTTTCCCTGTTTTAAATTTATTCCAAATTCCAATACCTACTCATTATTCATGGACGAAAATGTTATACTAAACTATAGAAGTTGGAACACTGCAATTCCACTTGCAAACAGAGCAGACCCAGATCAGATGGGTCCTATAGGAGCCGTCTGATCTAGGTCTACAATGTTTTCAAATGGGTCAAAGCACGTGTATATGAAGGAAAGTGTTAATAACACATAGAAACTGTTACCAAACAAATGTGTTCTTCAATACAGTATCGGAGACAAACTTATTTTAAAAAGTAATTCGAAAAGGGAGCTAAGCTGCACTTAATCATTGTTCTTGCGCAGGTAATTCATCTTTTGAAATCAAAATGAAATAATGAATTTGGCTATTGATAAAACATTACTTTAAGTAAAAGTGCATAATTTTCAATGTTAATTAAACTATAACAGGCTGTACATGGAATGTTAGCTATTAACATGTTTTTTCCTGCCTTTTGAAATCGTTTTACAAAAATGGTCTGTATCTCATTGTATATGGATCTGTTTCTACGTACCTTTTAGTTTATGGACACGCGAATTCACGCATTAGAGAAAAATACACCAAAATCAGATAACACGTGTGAGAGCCTCCTCATCAGGGTCTGCTCTGTTTGCTTATGGGATTATTTGAATCTGATCTACTGTTTCCTGCCTATGGCAAACCTTTTTGTGCCATTGTAACAATTCAGCTAATAGATGTTCATGATGTCATTATTTCTTATTTGAGGTAAATGGTTCAAAGATCAGTGTTGGAGTTGCAAAAACACTATGCTTTGTTATTATCAAGGTTACTTTGCATCGGAAAAACTACAGAAGAAGTTTCAATATTTCAACTTTAAGTCAGTCTCGTTAGAGCTTAACCTTCATCCCGCTATTTGCGGTCAGACTCGCATTTGCAAACAGCTTGGATCAAGATGAGGCGCCGACGAACTTAACGTCCCATCAGGATCCAAGCTGTTTAACACTCGGTCAGTAGTTTCTCAAACGCCTAATCGAATCGGCCGTAGTCACATTTGAACACATCTAAAGATGAGCAGACAATACTTTTTTACAGTGGTATGATAGGTTAAAATTCCCACTCACGCACGTATCAAATCAAACGTATCAATTTTACACGAAATCGCCAAGTGGTGTTCAATTGTCACTCTGATTGATGCCCTCGTATTGTTGGGAAATGTTATACGTTCCCAGTTGGTGATTTAATCTGCGGAAGCGTTGCACTACAGTGTGATCGGTTTACAGAATGTATAGGGAGGTTTGGATGAGATTCTCTGCCATTCACTGTTTGATTCCTAGGCTGCATGCAACGCCATGAATATGGAACAACTTGACAAACTGTGACTATATGGGTAGTTAATGATTTTGTCTGTCAGACAATCGCTTGCAGAGTTCATTTCTCTGTATGTCATTACCGTTCGTTTGTCCGTGTCCATCGCTGACTCCGGCTAAAATCAAGACTTTCTAAACCAAACTGCAAAATAATACTGATAAGATGACTGGTCAATTGTCATTCATATTTATTATTTTGATACAGTTCAATAATATGATGATTAACTACTGGTAAATACACCTTCCAGGGACAATTTATAAATGTATAAAAAAAAACGAGAAACCCTTACGGACTCGGAATTAATGGGTAGATCTATATTACTATATTAAAGATCATAGGTGCCCTGGACACCAGACCATAAACACTTGATTTATTGAAAACATTGACATTGACATATATATGTCCTAAAAAATAGTCATCATAAATCAAATTCGGTAAGTTGCAGAATTTTCTTTTGCTATTATGTATCATTAGAAAAGGTATGCAAATGCCAATTCACTGAACAAAGAGAACTAAAAATGGTTTTATTTTTTTGTTACTTTCTGACACGTAGCCTGTACTCGTCTCCATCGATCAAACAAACAATGTATCATTCTACTACTTGAAAGGGTCTCCAAAATGACTGAACATTTAATAACACGCGTTTGTGACTGAACGTGACTTATCACGTTATATGACTGAAAAATATAACCCCCTCGTTAATTAAACCACTGAATTGCAAACTTCCAACACCACCTTTTGCTGCGTTAAATTACAAATGTAAACTAAGCATTGTTTAGATTTTCGCTCTCTCGCTAATGCTAATGATTATTATGGTTAATTGAATGAAACTTAAATCACTGCAATTTACAAATTTTCGAAACAGAAGAAGTCTGTTTTAATCAAGGAACTCCGCAAATGACCCTTTCATTTTCCAGAAAGCAATTTTGAATTTTCAATAGCTACTTAAATTACGATAGTTGCCTTTGAAAGTGTCCATATAAGGTTATAATCCTTAGCTGGTTATCCACGATTTGCCTCGCATTTGCAAACAGCCTGGATCAAGATGAGCCGGCGAGTAACTAGATCCATGCTGTTTGACTATCGGTTAATAGTTTCTCAAAAGCTCATTCAGTCGCCAGTAGTCACAAATGCACCAGATCTGAATTTTAGCAGTCTTTATTTTTTTACGGTGGGTTAAGGGTTAACTCACTCAGAGACAATGGGTCGTCAATGTGAAATCGATACCATTGCGTTTTTTTTTAATTTGTTCGGTTGCAGCGGATCGTTTTAAACATTTACGTGTAATACTTAATGTTGGCCTGTTAAAAACGATCTGACAGGCGCTTCTAAACAGCTTGGACCCAGATGAAAAGATGCAAATTAAGGGAGCGTTTCTTCCAGATCCAAGTTGTTTGACATTCGGTTTTATTGATTCAAATGTACCAAGTTTAGCACGCACCATTTTCTTCAGCAGACTGAAAGTGGTAATAGTGTTGCAACAAAGTGTAACCCATATTGCAGCAAATACAGTGAAACCCCGCTAATGCGACCACTTAATAAACAGCCACTGATGTCGTCTAAAGCAGGTGGTTGTTTAATGCAGGACGAAAGTTATGCAGAAAGCTCCTATAGGAGCTTTCTGCATAACTTTCGTTCTGCATTAAGCTACCACCTGCCTCTGCCACCGAGAATTACGCCCCTTTTTGGTGGTCGCATTAGCGGGGTTTCACTGTAGTCAGAAGGGGTTTCACTGTAGTCAGAAACGGAATGCCACACTCAATGGATGCATTTCATCTCTGGGGGCACTTGACTTCGAAATTCAATCTTGATCTAGCTGGATATCTATCATGCTGACCTGGAAGTTCTTCCACTATTTCTTCAGTTTTCTTTTTTACGAAATTCTATAACATCGGAATGGTTTTATGTAAATGGAATGTTTTGCATATATTTTATATTTATATCAGTAAACTTTCTTAAAAAGAGGAGAACTTGGTTAGAAACAGGATGAAACTAATATATTTTGTGATAAAAACTGTCTTTTGATATACAATCGTAACCATTATCCTGCTATCCGTGCCTTAATTCGTATTTGCAAAGAGTTTTGATCCAGAGGGCAGACTGTCTAAATTCTGAGGGTAGGAGATCGTTCGAAAGCTAAAGTAGCAATGTGAAAAGAAACAATTGCAGACTCCGTTTTATTGACTCGAGAGTCTGTTCGTGAACAGTCATTAAAAGTGCAACACTACCCACGTCTCAGCACTGACAAACGGTATTTAATTTTCAAAACTAAAAGCATTGAAACTGATGTTCGCGATGGACCAGAAGATATAATGACATTTGGAATGAAGTTCGGGGCGACAGCGTTAAGGTTTAATGACGGAGTTTTACGTTTAGTAATCACTTATTCTACGTGTTAGAAATAACTCTTTCGCTTCAAGTGGAAAATCGGTAATTACGTATGCAAATTGTTCGAATGGGATAATACGCAGAAATACGCGTCTAATTAAGATTCTAAAATTGGTTGTTGTTAGAACTATGCTGTATGTTTTAAGAAAATGGAGAAATTTAAACAATGCCATTTGTAGAAGACAACAAGTGTACAGACGACAATACGGAGATATCAAACAGTTTATTCCTCATTTACATACGTCAACATTTTGGTCGATAAATGTTGTTTGATAAAAAGTTAGAGGTTTTCTTTAGGTCGAACAATTCGCATATTATTTTGATTCATATTTGCGTTTCGACTGAAAAATATGTATACAGTTGTCCTTGTGGTAGCTTGCTCATTTACTCTTTGGTGAAATTGGGGGGGGGGGGGTACCGAACACTATTTTCCTAACCAGTGACCGATACCAGGCCCCACTAATTCAGTTGTTGCAAACGACAAGCTCAATACGTCCAGTAACAATACATCTTCTATTGTTGGTGACAAATCACCTGATACACCAACTAACACCTTTTTCCCAAGCATTGCATGATTTCATCGTTGACGCAAACGCTTCAGATGCCAGAAGTCTGGATAATGTGCGTAAATGAAACATCGTTTTAAATTATTTCTCCACCTAACCCTTTAATGTGACCACTCTTTAGAATAGTCTCTTCAAGACGACTCTACATAGTGGTCACAGTATAGGGTTTGGTGGGAAAATGACGATTTTAGTATGTTGGAGAGCACCTTTATCTGTAGCTCTTACCGAGTCAACCCCTTTCTTCCTTTCTCATCCCCACCCAAACGACCATTATCCTCAATCTTTATATTTTCTTTATGTCTAGTTTGACTAGTTTGGCATTTTTCGGGACACCTACAACAGTCCTGGTATATCTGTTTTATACGATAAAAGTATTTATGAAGTAGTGTGATTATGCTATTTTAATACTTACACCCACTTGACTTATGAAGTGAAGTTTCGCGTGTTAACAGGTGAGGTGTCTTTCTTAATAAATTTTGTTAAATAGAAGTTCTAAAAAATGTGCATATTTGCATTGTACAGTAATTATATTGAGTGTTATAATAGCTCACGAGTACGAGTTTTGGTTATGGCAGAAACTGTAGAATCAGGTTATATCATAAGCAAACATATCAGACCCTGATCAGATGGCTCCTAGAGGAGCCGTTTGATTGGGGTTTAGTATGTTTTCAAAGGCGTAGGAAGGTGTATTTATTGAGGGTTAACTAACACTTTGTCTGCTAAGTGATTTCTCGTCTGCGATGATTGTCGTCTGCTTCAATAGTTATTCTTATTCCTTTACAAATATATGATCAAATTGTCATAGCATTTGGATCCTAATAAGGCACCGCAATATGTGACGTCTAGATCGAATCTGTTTGCATAGGTACTCACGGACTCACCGTTTGCGTATAAGAATTGATAGTCTACCAATTTCATTCATTTATTAGTAGAAACAGAAAATTATTTCGAACAAAACTAATCTTCTGAAAACTCACTACTCGTTTTTATTTATCTGTATTTCGTACAGTCAACTTTATATGATGTTTGGGCGGCTGTGTGTTTTGTATGTAGTGTTTCCTGCATGCATATACTTTTATACTTTTAGACAACGCTCTGCATGAAGATTATTATCATAGACGTATATAAGCATGTTGAAACACATTATTGTATAGCGTTCTGGTGGAAATTCCTCTGTGTGGCTGTATCATATGATCAAGAACTGCACTTTTCAATCAAACGCAAAGAAAATTTGAAAGCTATCCTAGGGCTAACATAGAGATTAATTCGTCTACGTGCTGTATACTAAAACCCCTGTAACCGGACGTTCAAGTTAGTATAAATATCGGTCTTTGGGACATGTGGTAGCTTCGTGCAGGGTAAAAGCCATGCAGGAAGCTCTTCCTCGAGCTTTCTGCATGACTTTCACCCTGTATTAAACAGCCAACGGCCTAAAAGTATGCAAATTCTTCTCTACTAGAATTCCTGATTAGAGTCGTTTCACTGTACTTCGTCAGCAGACTGGTTGATTTCTACTGGCGATTAAATGAAAACGTAGTAAAGTCAAGCAGGAAAAGCCACACACAAAACGCCACCATCACCAAAACATCGAACGAAAGCAATTTATACACATACACACACACTCTAACACACAAACAGGAGATTGAAATATTGAACACGAACTAACGCACAAGTACAAAGACACCAGACCAACACAAGGACGAACATACACGCACGAGAGGAAAGCCACAAACCCAAACAAACACACAAGTACAAAGACACCAAACAAACAACAGCAGGGGTGACAAAGAGGACGCCGCCATGGAACGGTCAGTGGCAAAACCACCACTGGGGTTTTAAACCGGTTTACGGACCTCGCGATGAGGTGAGCGATGGTTAGGTCCTATCCCACATGTGCAAGATAGTTATGGTGTTATTTAACTTCTGTATCATTTTACAGTGGAAAAGTGGCATTTTGGAAACATACCCAAGTTAACGGGTCAATACATGAACTAAGTTGTCTTTACCCATTCCCGCTTGAACATTAGTCAAGATTTCGAAAGTCTTATGAATAATCATTGACACACACTAATAATAAAGCATGCAAAGGATGATTTGGCTAAGAAAGGAACAGCAGCAACATATTCGTCAAACATCATCAGCGAACTGAGCAGAACCTGATCAGAAAGCTCCTATGGAAGAAGATACGTCGCCTTTGGTCGAAAACGTAGAATTAGATCAGGTCCTGATGAGATTGCTTCTATGTCATCCGTCTGATAAATGGCTAATTTGTTTACAAAAACGAACAAATGCGTCACTATAAAGTAGCACGTAATCAACTCGAGGGGAACAACAAACTGTAACAATCAACGCATATTGCTATTTCCAGTGAAAGTACGTGATTGCATGCAGTCACATTCTAACGTCAATCTAATAATGTTTCATTTGGTTTATTCGGCTACAACCGTAGGCAACATGACGTCTCTTAAAAGGGAAGTCTGACTACATCTGGTCACAAACACACTGTCACATAAGTATGCTGTATCGTATTTAATGCATATTGCAACTAAGAATGTTGGTTAAAATCAAAATGCAGTGTATTGTAATTCTATTGTAGAATGGTCATATCAGATTTAAAATTCCATGCGTGAATGTAATGTTATATCTAGAAAGATATTATCTAATTGTATATGTATAAGACTTACAGAGTGTAACATTTATAAAATAAAATAATAATGAGCATTATCCGTTAAAATTCTTTCTTATTGGTATATATTCATATATGTGTAAATGAATGTTCGGAGAAAAACACTGTGTAAAAATATTAGGCTAAATTTTAAAATGCAGTTGTATAATACAATGTAAACTATGCTAGGTTTTCACTAGATCTTGTGGCCTAATTAATACCTTTCCAAAATAACGTCTAGTTCTAACGTAAAGGATAACACAAACAGGAAGACCATCCCTTATTTGCATCGTGGTCCTAAAGTGTGAGTAAATCATCTGACAATGAACAGATTGCATAAGATTTTATTTTCATAGAGTATAAATTGATGGAATAATACCTTACTCACAATATCATAATTCATTTTACCATAACGTTGACAAAATTATAAATATGTCATGGTACATGTATAAAACTTCATGAAACACTCGCAGACCCGTATCTTAATGTATCACATAATTGAAATTATAGCAGGTACCTGGTATTTTGACAACATTGTCAAAGACCCTGTAGTTGTCACATACTAGTTTAAGAGTACGAGGGGTGATTGATAAGTCCGTGGCCTGGGGTAGAAACAAACCACTTATAAACATACCATGTGATGTCCGTGTAGAAAAGGTGTTATAATCACTCTGCAGAGACAGAAGGATTTTTTTCTTTCTGTTGTTTGCAAGAATTTGAATTTGATTCTCAAATTTTCCCCTCGTACAATCACAGACAAAGAGCTTCTAATAATCACATTTATTATTACTACTTCCGATTAAAAACAAATGACCACAGAAACTACCCTATCAATTGCAAGGAACCATACATTTTAGTAGCCACTATGCTACACAGCAGTTATGAATATGTGTATCACAGAAACAATACATATCACATATGACATCGTTTAACCATTAGAGGTCCCTTGAAACAAGAATTAAAAGTTCCTTAATAGCTATGGTAATAGTAACATAGAGCTACAGATAAAGGTACGTACCCAAATACTAAACTCTCTTCAAGAAGATTCTAAAGAGTGGTCACAGTATAGAATTTGGTGGAAAAAAAGGAGCTATACTTGAAAGTGTTTACTTTTACGGAACATATCTGGACCTCTGAAAATGTACCTTGGTAATAATTCTTACTGATGCAGGAAGATTTATCCATGCATTGCTCTACAGGCATTGCACAGACAGAATTTAATACCTGCAGACTTACCTTGCGGAACGAAAATGATATCTCTGGGCTAATTCTTGTATTATGGGAATCTATAGAATCTTGGATGACACAGTTTTCATTTTCTAGATAACTTGCAGCTGTTCCATATTTTTAAATCTGTATAGATTTAATGCAATTTGTTCTACTCTTTGTTCATCCGGCAACATATTTACTTGCTTAGAAATGAGTATGAAGACTAGAAATAATATATTGCCAATATGGAAATTGTTATTTAATTGGTTTCTGTCTTCATCTATGTGTCGAAGAGCGTTGATGCATACAATAGTTTTTCAAATTCGTTTTCCTTTTGGTTTACACATATTTGTTTTTATTTCAGTACTTACACAACGTCAAAAAACATCGCGAGAGGATTACAACTTTCTACAGTTGATACACGTGTGATAGTTATATCGATAACAGAAACATATGCATTGATAGAGCTTGAACTGCATTGCGTTTATTTTCAGGAAACATAACTAGTATGAAAATGAGCCACTTTATGAGTGTCTTGTTGTCCCCCTACACGTAAGATTTATTACTCTGTACATCATATTAAAATTGTATAATCAATTTAAAGAAAAGAAATATCCAAATAAATAATGTCGCAAGAAGATTAAACTGAATAGCCTGGATCAAGATCCAAACGTTGATATGAAACGGATTCCGTCAGACTGACCAAATGACGTCACAAACACAAGGTAGGATCGGACACTTGATATATAATGAACACAATATAACTGAACCAATACGCCATATAACAAGTAAATATTCACCTTCCACGCATTCCTCATACACGATTGCAAAGTATTGACTGTACTGAGGAGGCTTAACGTCTTACCACATTGCGTAATCAAGGCGCATGTTTATGACGCCTTTAAAAACTTCTAAACATGTTATCTGATCAGGATCTACACGCTTTGCTTATGAAAGTATATGTAAATATAGATATACCTCTCCACTTTTTGCCATAGTCAACATTTCCTCTATCCATATGCCAATCTGAGATTCAGCTAATTGATATTTATGATAACATTGTTTCCTACAATAATATTCTTGAGGTAAAGGAATAATAAATATCAGATTAAACCTGACATTACATTCATTGAAGTTTGATTCGGATTCGTCTTTTCCGTCTGCCGTTTGATTCAAGACAGACATAAACATGACTCTACGGCGATTATATCGTTTGGTCTGTAATTACGACTGCAACGACCCATGCCTCCGTAAAGAACATATCGGGGAATCTACAGACTATTGTTAAATTACCACTCAAGCATTGTAGTACATACAAAGGCAGACAAAATCGATATTTCTTTCTTCTTAAAAGCCAAACATAAACAGCTGTACTGTAGCAATATTTTGTTCAGTCTGCTCCATGTGCTATTTTGGTAATTGAATAAAAGACATTGTTTGGTTATATCTGATATATATTCCGGCAGAACGTCTTATTCAGTATTCACCCCCTCATTCTATATAAATATTTAGATAAAGTGTTCGTGAGTAAAACAATGGTTAACCCATATTCCCTGCAGTTACTGTGACAGTCAAATCATTCTAAGCTGAATATCTACTGTAGTAAAGACGAATCTAGATCTGTGTACTTATTGTATTGTACAATTCAGATAGAAAGCTCCGACAGTAACATTTAGTTGCAGACCTATTGCACAGTAATACTCAAATATGTTTGGATTAATGAAACGAGAAGCATATAAATGAAAGTATGTGACTTTTTAACCCATTTACCGCCAGTGTCGCATAAATGCACCACGACAAATAGTGCAGTCTCAGATCAGACGCCGCCTTTTCAATAGACTTCACTTTTTATCTCTGTTTCTAGATCTATAAATGTGGTTTATTCCTTTGAATTCTAAAATTATTTATAACATTTCCTTATTTTTTAACGAAACAGGGTTGCAGACGACAATTAGAAATTTGACGGCAGAAGGGTTAGTATTCATTTTCATTATGTAGAAAATGCCAGGAAAATCGAGTACAATGGGATGACTATTAAAACCGTTCCAGTAGTAAAGACAACCGATGACCGTATAACCTCTCTACATTCCCGTCCAAACAAGAAGCCTAATTTTGTTATTTTAACACTTTCGCTGCCAAATTTTGTCGTCTGCAAACTTTCTTACCTCCTACAATTTTACAGTTTTAATTAATTTTCTTCATTTTTGTCTCAAAAACAGTCACAGTAACAAACACACCGAGTTACTCGGCGTCTCATCTGGATCTAAACTGTTGGCAAAGGTAATCACAGATGCGACACTGGCAGCGAGATAGTAAAGGAAGGAGGTAGATCAATGTGCGTTATTTATAAGCCTCTTGAAGCTTTCTGTGCTACTTTTGTTTAGCCTTAATAGCTGCATGCTTTTAATAATTGCAAACACCTATAAATATTCAATAAGTGTCGGTGCTAGTATTAATTTTACTTTAATATAGTTTTTAACAGTTGAAAACTCTCGAAAGAAAATGTTCAGGTAAGTCCAGGCTTACAGGCCGAATTCCTCCGGCTGCAGGTGATAATACTTCAGTACCTTGCATCACAATAATACGAGCTTTCTTGTGCATTGTGAATGAACCCTTTACCTGCGATATATTGATATCTGCAAAATCTCTGATATGTTGCAATTTTCAATGTCCGATTCTTTTAAGCTTTTGAGAAACTTTTGACTGAATGTCTAAAATGTGCCAGTTAGGTCGCACTTAGTAGGTAGGCGGTTGCAAGTTGGCTCCATTAACTTATTACATTATACTATGTCATATAAACCTGCCCCTCAGTTGTCCACTTCGAATATGCAGTACATCATGTTTTATTGATTTTTGATCCCGGTTCGTCAATCTATGACGCCACAAGCCGTTTGTCAGTTACAGGATATGGAGGAACGAAGGTGTCAATCAAATTCAGCTGTGCTTCCAGTTCTTTGTGATGAACTCGCCAATGTTGGCGGTTGATTAATAATGAAGCGAAATACGCAGTGAGCGAGAAAGTATGTTGTATAGGGTTACACGTCCCATTATTATATTTTGAAAAGAGCGTTTGTTGTCCAAAGATAGTTAAAAATAAGTCGCCATGTTCGATAAATGTTTCATTTCGAAAAAATGAGCGGGATTTACCACGGGAACCCGTAGTTGGACAGGTCGTCACTAAATGCAAATGGGCTACTGTAACGTGATCTACCAACAGAACAAACACTGAAATTTAAGTGCATTATCATTTTGTTAGCCGTGTTATGTGTATATATTTTATGTAAATGGTATGCTTAAGGAGTATAGTAATAAATGACACTGTTTTAACAGTGTCATTTAGCTAATTTAACATTAAAAAACTGTTCTATTCTCACGTGTGACTTCCCATAACTAGACAAGGCCACAGGGTTATAAATCTATTTCATTGAGTCTGAGATCAGTCTCAATCATCTGATTGCTCAAAATGGCCAATCAGACACTTGAGAATGAACTCAGACGCAGAAGTATTATAACCCCGGGGCACAAATGGTGACTTATTAGTATACTTAAATCGTTTAATAAAAATGATAATGTAAAACATTCAATATATCAGGTAGGTATTCGAACCAAGCCCAAGTTACAAAACAATTGAGTTTAAGTCTGAGTTCATTCTCCTTCGTCTGACTGGTCAAATGCTTGAGAATGTACTCAAACTCAAGCGTTAAGTGTTGTAACCTGAGGCACATGGTTATATAATGGAATAGGTGCGTTTATTTTCAGCTTTGTGATGAAACAGTTACAATGAAGCCTCTCTAAACCATACGTTCAATTTAGTATAAATATCGGTCTTTACGGCAAGTGGCAGTTTAATGAAGAACGATAGTCATGCAGTAAACTCCTCTAGGACCACCTGCCTAAAAATATCTATTAGTAAATTCTTCTCAACTAGAATTCACATATATGCTGCCGTGTTGAGAAGACACGGAACAGTTTTGTGAGGCAGTGAAGGTTGTCCGTGTGTATGTATATATACTCAAGCACTTCATTGGGACTTTTGTGTGTTGTTGGGGACTTTCATTTATCAGTGGCATATACTGCCTCGCTTCTGTTTTGTTTCAGATTTTAACTTTGTTTAAAGTTACAGAAAACCTAATCGCACCTACATAGACATATTGCGATTCTATAATGCAGAAACTTGCCAACATCGGTTTTTGGTTAGTCTGATGAATGACCGTCTCGCAAGCATTATCGATCTGTGGCCAAAGATGAAAGGAATTATTGTGCCTGTTCCATGGAAAAAGAAACGGCAACCGAACACACAACGCCCGCGAAAGTTTCGATCCGCCCTTTTTTAAAAATAACGGTTCAAATGGATATCCCGGTGGATATTTTCGATAAAATAAGATACCTGTCGTAATGAAACTTTTAAAGATACTGGACCCCTCCCCCCCCCCCCTCTAAACCGTAAATTTAATAAACTTTAAGAAGGATTAAGTCCTATAGACTGACATTGATGCTAATTGAAACCCCGTATCTATAGGGGTTTTACTGTAATTGATGATGGTAGCATTAACTCGTATTCTGGTAGTCGTGACCAGACTCGCATTTGAACCCATATGAGATATAAGGTAACCCATATGAGATACAAGGTAACCCATATGAGATACAAGGTAACCCATATGAGATACAGGGTGGCCCAAACGTCTCATATGGAACTAAGCTGTTTGGAAATGCAAGCCGGGTCGAAGAAAGAGGAATAAGGATTAATAAGCAAATATTAATCATTCGCTTGCTATTCGCTTCAATACACCTACCTGTAGGAGCTGTCTCATCGGGGTCTGCACTATTTACAAATTGATTGTGCAACCAGCGCACTCCGCAGCAGTGATTGCACAGCGAAATAATTGTACACAGTGAAGATATATGTAATTATACAACAGAGCATGGGTAAAGAAGGAGAAATGCATTTCAAAATTCAGCAAGAGAAGGGCTAATTAATTGCTAATAAGACAATCCGTGTACACTAGACCCCATCTAAAGCGGAATTCTAGTTAAGAAGAATTTAGATACTTTTAGGCAGGTGGCTGTGGTATTTATACTAACCCGAACGGCCAGTTTAGAGGATTTTTACTGTACATAATAATTATGTTTAATCCTACACAAGGAGTGTTTCATTAAGTTAGATTTGAGCCAGGGCTATAAAATCACTTTTGATTCAAGAGTTTAGTATGCTACCTGTATCAATTTGATAATCGGCAACGGATACGTTCTATACTGTTTTTAAACATTTTTCTTACGCCGCCGATGTCACCGGAAGGTGACTCGCAGGGTTTGCTGCAATGTCCAAATCTGTGCTTAGATTTGCAAACAGTTTGGATCCAGACCAGATTAGACAGCCAGTGACTTAATTAGCTATCAATCATGTGGTTTAGGTGTTGAATTAATCATACCCAATTCCTGAATACCTTAGCAAACAGATTGATTCCGAATGAGACACCGAATAATTATATGTCTCACCAGGACCCACACTTTTAGATACTCTGTCCGTGGACGTGTTATGGCCATATATCTGCAGTTGTTTCATAACAGAGACGTATGTGCAAGTGACTCATACACGATAATATAATATACCTGGTATTAACAATATGTCTAGATTACTCGTGAATTACTATTTAGCCGTTCTATAAAAAATAATGTGTGCTCAAATTTGAATCTGGTATAAGTTAGACTACTTCCGATTAAAACAAATAAAGCAATATTGACCTTGTGTCAAACAGCGCTGATCCTGATCAGACATCGACTAATTCGGCGGTTCATTTGGGTTCAAGCTGCTTGCAAATACCAGTCAAGTTGCTCATAGCAGGGTAACGGTTAATGAAATTTCCTATGCCCTTTGTGGAATGTGTTATTCTAAAAACATGAAATTATAGCTTACAGCGTCTATGATCTTAACATCCACAACGCTCCAACCATTTAGGAAATGTTCGTCTCTGACCATTTGCGCAATTGTATTTAACTTGCTCTCGGGGAGTAGTTAATTCACTTCTTCCGAACCCATCCATTAGCATATGGAATTCTAGCCAAGTGTTGGCTCGATTCCATCACTGTACGACAGATATTACGGGATAAGCATCAACAGCGATTTGCTTACCTCGAGTCGATAAGCTCTATGGAAGAGGAGGCTTTACTTAATGTAATTATTTCGCCATTTCTATTTGAAATGATTCTAGTCTGTTGCAGAAGGTCGGATAACGGTATCATATAGATGGACCTGAGCAAAATATTCTACACAAGAGAGTCAGTCTTTGACCCATTCTCATATTAAGCTATTTTTAGAGTGTACCTCGTTTAATAAATCAACTGAAAAGTAACATTTACTAAAGAAAAGGAACATATTACAAATGTGTAGTTTTGATATCAATGTGATAAATAGAGTATTTGGTCATATGGAGCAAATTCTCTATTTATCACAATAGTTTCAGAAAGTGACTTTTACAGAGGCGTCAAAATGCGTCAATATGGGGGATAGAATTAACCCTTGTCATGCTACACAAATATGTGCTATAACCTTGATCTGTTGCTTTTTGCACTTACTTCTCGGTCCATGCGTATAAAGCTTTTAGTTGAGTCTGAGTTTCGTTCTCAAGCTTTTGATTGGTCAGATTTGAGATCTCAAGCTTTTGATTGGTCAGATTTGAACCTTTGGCTCAAATCTGACCAATCAAAAACTTGAGAACGAACTCAGACTCAACTAAATGTTTTATAAGCATGGACCCTGGTTCGTACAAGCGTTTGAGAAAATGTTGACCGAGTATCAAGCATCTTGTGTTCTGATGAAACGCCGAGTTACTCGATCCGATTTGTTTATAGAAGCGAGTCAGGTCGTGCTTCAGCAATGACAATGCAGATGATGCAGATGATGTTATGCAATGGGAAAATCTGTGATTACCTTTACAAACAGTTTAGACGCAGACTGTTCACACGAACTTTGCGTTTTAGAGGAGTCATTGAAGGATATTCCTCTATTACATGTAACCCTTTCGCTGCCAAACTCTGTCGTCTGCTAACTTTGTCGTCTGCTACAAATTTTCATTCTTTTGATTGTCTTCATTTTTGTTTCAAAAACATAGTAACAGTAACAAACAGTTTGGATCCTGATGAGACGCCGAGTTACTCGGCGTCTCATCTGGATCCAAACTGTTTGGATAGGTAATCACAGATCCGACATTGGCAGTGAAAGGGTTAAAAGACACCATTGTTTGCCGATGAACTTTATTTTGGCGCCAAAATAGTTAAAGTTGAGTGTTGTTCTGTTGCCCTCTTGCGTGTCATTCAGAGCTAGTGGATGACTGAAGATGGGACTTGAACACAGACGAAAAATATCTTTGTCTCCTTGTCCTTCTGTCCATTGTAATGCCTAGATCCAATCAAATTGTCCAGAGCCTTTGGGCTATACAGTCTTAGCATTGCCCTAATATTTAGACAGATGTGCTGAATTAAAGAATTAAGGGCTGACATCGATATTTGAAGCTGCAAAATTACACAGTTAATATCATTTACGAAACATCTTACTATTATTACAAGACTTTCGATCATGAAACGTATCACTTGATCTACTACTTTCAGAATGCAGGTATTTCGCAACAGCAGTTGGTAAGTACTCGTTTTGCGGCAGTAAAAAGTCGCCCCGTATTTCATTCTCAATGTTTGATTTCAATATTGTCTGGTCCTTCGGGATCACCAGCTTAAATGCTCAAACCGGTGCTAGGGACCGTTAGTAGTGATGCACATTTAATACAGTAAAACCTCTCTATAACGGCCACTAAATTGTGTTAATTAGTTGGTATTTAGGGCAGATGGTTGCTTAAAGCAAGGTGAAAGTAAAACAGAACGCTCCTATAGCCACCTGCCTTTACCACAAAATACTTGATGTAATTAGTGGCCGTTATAGAGAGGTTTTACTGTAAGTGCTCACGACTTCATAAAACGAGTCTGCAATTTTATAGTTTTAACATTGCTACGTTTGCTTGCGAATGATCTACTTTCAGAATTGAAAACATATCAATCAATCAATCAATGTTTGTTTTTGGCAAGAGTAGCATATACAATACTATTTGCCAAATAAATAATACAATATAAAGATGGCAAATGCATTACAATACGTACATCAAGGTATTGAAATATTTAACAGAGATTGAGCTTATAAATACAGATTCAAACACAATATGATGTAAAAATAGTAGAATAAATACAGAAAGAAACCTACGAAGCAACATTTTCTATGCATTCTGTACGTTTTAACATAGCATATTGAATATGTGTTGACTAACTACTTTTTACTGGACATACGTTTGGCAAATTTAGACAGTGAATACCACGATCTAGCAATTTTGTATTTCTTTCGTAAATCTGAATAAATAGGACAGCAAAGTAGAAAGTGATATTCTGATTCAACTACATTTAAACAACACAACTTACATTTACGATTATTCCTTTCTGTACCGTTATATCGCCCGGCTTCAATTTGTATGTGAGCAAAGTCTGAACCGTGTGAAAGCAGTTCTGACTTTGTCATCATCTAGGAAGTTGGGATATCGCTCAAACTCGAACTCTGTTTGAAAGATTCTATACTATTCCAACTTTGATTGAGAATTAACGGTATCATTCCAAATTTGAATATACTGATCATGCAAACGCTGAGTTAATGTCAATGTTTGACTCTTTCGTTTGTATCGGCCATACAATCAAAGGTAGTGTAATCTGGTGGACAGCTTCTAGTTGGACATCGGTTCTACCTGTTTAACCGCCGACACCAAGAGAAGGGAATGCATGTGTAATGCTAAAATGCTTGCGTATAGTTGTAACACAAAATACTTATAAAGGCCATGCAATTGTGATAGTTTTGATATGATGTTTTTCATTATTAAACTAAACGTCACATACAGCTATCGCGAATTGAAATAAGAAAGATGACGTCATTAATTTCACACTTGGGGCTATTTCTAATTATCCTATGTTCCTATTTAAATACGTGATAGAGACGAGGTTCAACTTCAAGTATGTTATTATACATACATCCCTTACAGAATAGCTTTGTTCCCCATTTGGTGGTACCGGTGACCAAATGCAGTTTGGTCGGTCCCATGGCTAATATTAACGACTGATTGTTTCCAACCCGATTGTCCCGCCCTTGAATATATGACCGGCATTTATTTATATGACAGTATAAAGTATTAACCCTTCGCTTGCTATCCACGTCAATATACCTACCTGTAAATAGTGAAGACCCAGATGGCACAGCTCCTGCAGGAGCTGTCTCATCAGGGTCTGCACCATTTACAAGTTGATTGTGCAACCAGTGCACTCTACAGCAGTGATTGCACAGCGAAATAGTTGTACAAAGTGAACATATATGTACATGTAATTATACAACAGGGCATGGGTAAAGAAGGTGAAATGTATTTTAAAATTCAGCAAGCGAAGGGTTAAACCTCAAACGTGTATTGTTAATACTAATGTTTTCGTATGCTAAGACGTCGTGACAATGTAATTTATCGGGTTATGTTGCACCATCAACCCCGATGCCTGCCATTAGATATTTTTGCTTTGTATTGTACACAGACAATATTTATGTTCAGCACACTTTTGAACGAATATATTTTCATTACTTGCGAATATCATCTAGTATGCTAAATCAACATCTAGGAACAAGTTTAACATCTAGGAAGTTATAATTATTGTGATTACCATACGAAAAGTTCTGGTTTAGATTAAAATAAACAACACTATAAAACTGTTTGCATCATTCTTTAGAAACTGAATGTGAAAATACATTGAATTTGAAAACGGTAAGAGGCGAATATCTTTATGAACAACACTGTCTGCGGCAGCGTATTGCTTATAAGATTGGTCTCCGAGCTCACATAACAGGATAATCAGATTTAATCAAAATACGTGGCGTGTTTTCTGCATCATTTTGAGAATTGCATATCTATACAGAAAATTAAATCTAAAATTCATTGACGTTATCGCGGTAGGTCGATAGACTTAACCCTTTCCTCCAAAGGATATTTTAGACCAACCGCTTTGAATCAATCTACCGAAAGGCAGCATTTACTAGAGAAAAGGATAAGTTTAGAACTGTGTAGGTTTGAAACTATTGTGATAAAAAGAGCATTTGCTCCTATAGGAGCAAATGCTCTATTTATCACAATGGTTTCAAGAATTGACCATTACAGGGGCGTAGCAAGGTGTATTTATGGAGGTAAGGGTTAAAAGCTGCAAACATCGAAGGATTTTATTATTCCGATGCATCGCCATGTTGGAGAAATAATCCATCAATGTTGAAATACTTGAAATCGGAACAATCTACAGAATCGAAAACTGTCTAACGCATTGATACGAAGCCCAAGTAGAAATGTAGCGACCTGTTTCGTGATACAATCCAAACATACAAACATTTGTTTTCTCTGTGAACTAATTAGTAGAAGCATAATGACTTACTTGACGGGTATGCATGTTGCAATATTCATGTTTAAAACTCGCATTACTGCTGTACTTATTATTTAACACTCCATTTGACCCATCCCTATTGGAATACTATTCAAGATTCCATGACCTAAGAATAGTCATAGACGGAACATTGTAATGAATCATGGACAGGATATTTATTTGACCAACGAAGGAACTGAAGAAATCCATCAAATATCATAAGTAAACAGAGCAGACTATGATGAAACAGCTCCTAGAAAAAATATCTTGCGTTCATTTACCATTATAAAAATAGTTTAACCAATATGTATGATATCATTATTTCATTAATATGCTTGGGTTAAAACTAAGCAGGATATGGTTTCCTATACTGAATTTAATTTCTGAGTCTCAGTAGTATGCATTTGTAGTTCAGTGTAATGCTAATATAGTTAGTGAGCATATAGTTAGTGAACATATTTCCCAAAACAAAGACACGCGTTAAAGGTATAGCCATCTTGACTTAACCCTTTACTCCATAAATACGCCTTTCTACGCATTTGCAAACAGAGTAGACCCGTTAAGGGTCTGCTCTGTTGGCTTATGATCTAATATAGATATGATTCTACAGTTTCTGCCATGGCCAAAATGTCATGTGTCTATGTGCTGCTATAACAAATTAATACAATTATTATTCATGACATCATTAGTTTTCACATGAATATTCATGGAGGAAAGGGTTAAAGTAGCTTTTAAGTTGTATCAATACCTAATATACACCAACTATTGTGTTTTATTTACTCAACGTTATATTTATAAGACTAGTGTCTTGAATAACTATTCGGACAGGCAGGTTGTTTATCCTGTATTAGTTAAATACATATATTACACTCTATCCATTTACGCCTGACAATTCAACTAAGTGGTCTCTCTATCGATTTCCTTACTGAGCCTGGCATATTTTTGATAAAGATCAATAACAGGGATTTTTTCCCTAAACTTAATATTTTGCCATGGAAATTGGGGCAAATTCTAATTGAATTCTTCCGCTAAGAGTATTTACATGAACTTTCTTCAAATAATCACTTGTTATTATTCAGCATCGCTTCGACCTAAGATAACGACGTGTTTTAACCGTTTACTTCATACATATGCATGTATTGTTTGTCTAATTGCGTCATGATAATGGCGAATGAATGCAGGATGTTTGGTCCATCAAAACTGTATTGTATCCTAAGCATACAGAAAAGACCCTGATCTGACGGTTCCTACAGGAGTCGGCTGATTGGTGTCTTCTCTGTTTGCAATTGCGTGAAGAAGCGTCTCTACAAGATAAAGGGTTAACCCATTCCATTATATGCTATTTTTAGATCCAACCTCTTTGAATAAATCTACCGAAAAGGAGCATTAACCGGAGAAAAGGAACATTTAAGAAGTTTGTAGTTTAAAACCATTGTGATGAATAGAGCATTTGCTCCTAGAGGAGCAAATGCTCTGTTTATCACAATGGTTTCACAATGTGAATTTTACAGAGGCGCAAACATGCGTCACTAGGGGATAGTGTGTTAATGGAGATGGTTGTTGAGACGCATTCATGTTCTTGATTAGTAGAATATCGATACAACACGGGGCAAGCGCAAATGTTACATACATGTACTTTGGTAGTTATTATACGAGTGGCTATACTGCTCTTACAGCAGTAATCTAATGTTGACAATATGGAAAAAATAGTCAGACAGGGAGAGCCACACACGAAATGAAACCGCACCAAACACCATCAAACAAGAAACGGTATAGCCACAAGACAAAACATAACAGGACGCATATCAAGACGAAAAACATTAAACATTAAGCATATTAAACAACAAAATTGACCATAGGCTGAAAGCAGGAGTACCGCCTTGGAATGGTCAGTAACCAAACTAAGCTACTGGGGGACTTAAACCTGGTTTACGGGTACCCAACCTCGTCCTTATCCCACTTTCACCAAAGTCAAAATGTAAATAAAATTCACCCTCCAGACACCTTCACAACATGAATAACGATTTCTGCCAAAATGAAATTACTTTAAAATAAACGTTAGAGGTAAACAAGCGACGTCATCATTTAAATGACGTCATAATTTAAAAGTACGGGAAAACTATATGAAACACTTCTACACCGACATTTTATAAAAATAAATCGCAAGAAGATACAAATACTAGCGGATATTAAGTATGTACAAATGTTTTGTTTGAAAAAGAATAAACGTGACATCGTAGACATGTACTCGGTGACTATTCAGAGGTCAGAGCAGCTGTGGAGAAGTCATTTGGGGTACGACAGAACTGGCAAAATACAAGTACCTAATTTCCTCCCTCCGTAAACGGGTTTAAGAGGGAATCTTCATAGAGTATTAAGTCTTTTCCGTCGTCGCACAAGCAAAGAGGAAAGCATAATGACCAACTGTGAAGGGGTCGACCGCCAAGCATGTAGTGTGCTGCAATATAGATGGGTAATATCCCTTTTTAATGAATTGTTTTATACGTTGGACAAACAAAGTATCAAAATATGTGTGTCCAATAATTTTTTAGAAGTTTGTAAATGACATCACCGTAAAACTCCAGATGTGAAATACCTAACTTTAGAAAAGTACGTAAATTACAATTGTATTTGCTGATGAGTAGAACATTACGGTGGTAAAATTTTGAAAATGTTTTACGAAGTTTGTCATATCTGTAGCCCTGTTTTAGTAGTTTTTCAGTGATAATAAGGTTACAATTGTTAAAAACATCAACAGAAGAACAAGCTCTAGCAAAACCGAATAAGCTGAGAAATGTATACACCGTAACATGTAGCACGGGGAACATCCCCATCCAAATGAGGATAGTTAACTATTTTAAAATTAAAGTCATCCCTTTTGTCATAAATTCCAGAAGAAATTGTTCCATTGTTTATAGATAAATTTAAATCTAAAAAGGCTGCAGATATGTCAGAACTATTTGCTTTATTAAGCTTGAGCTCTCTAGGGTAAATTGAGGTTATCATAGAATCAAAGTATGGGTTATCAATATTAAATATGTCGTCTAAATAACGTGCTGTATTGTTAAAAGCATTGGTGACATCCGCCTGTGAATCGGTTTTAAGGTTAAGCATAAAATCCCATTCACAACAATACAAAAACAAGTCTGCAATTAAAGGAGCATAGATGGTTTCCATGGGAATACCAATGACCTGGCGATATACAGAATTACCAAAACGAACAAATATATTGTCTAACAGAAACGTAATTGCGTCACAAAGATCTAAACATGTCCACGAGGTATATTTATGTGTAATGTCATTGGTAAAGAACGCATGTCTAGAATTACAGGCTATAAATGATACATTTTCTCTAGCAAATGCTTTATTTATAAGATTTGTAAGTTTGATCTTTATTAGATCGTGTGGTAATGTGGTATAAAAGTCAATTTATTTGAACATTTTTAATTTTTCCTGTTTCTATTTACTTTATAATCAAGTAGTTGGTGTAGTTGTTGAAGAGGTTACCCAAATCTAATATTATTATCGACTAATATACAGCACATATCCTTTTTGTGTTATCCTTGCATATAATAATTCTTTATCAGTTTCATATTTTAACTTTTAGTGCCATGTTCATTAATATGACTTTTTATGTAATATAACTGTTTAATATGACTGTATATTTTATGTGATAAATAGATGCATGTTTTAAATGCCATGAATATTTCAATACGAATAAAATCTATCTATTTATATATTCATATATGGTCATGTTTCACTCATTATTGTTTTTCAATTTAATGACTCTGCAATAACGGCACGGTGAAAATGCTAATATAATACAATACCTGTTGTATATTTTGGACGGATAACACTAAATAAATTATAAGTATTTTGTGTCGAGTTCACAGCCCTGTAACAAAGCCTTGTACAATACTTATATCGTAACACCTATCTAATGCGACTAACACAAATAGGTATATTTCGGTATCAAATGCAGGTGGTAGTTTAATGCAGGACGAATGTATGCAGAAAGCTCTTACTGAACCTTTCACCATTACTTCCGCCCTGCATTAAGCAATCACCTGCTTGTAAATTCACCCATATATATCTTTATAGTGGTCGCATTAGGTGGGTTCTACTGTATAGTATCCCATTCCCTCATATTGACGGCTTTTGACCACTCTGTAGAAGTCACTTTGTGAAACCATTGTGATAAATAGAGCATTGCTCTATTTATCACAATGGTTTTAAACTACAAAATTCTAAAATTTTCCTTTTCTCTAGTTAATGCTCCTATTGATTTATTCACATAGGTTGTATCTAAAAATAACATATGCGGTAATGGGTTATACTGTATAATACACCCCAGGAACATATACAAACTTGTATGTATGAGACTTTTAATATACTAATCAAGAAACATCTGTAGTTGTGCAGTTGAAATCCGCTAAAGCAACCACCAGAAAGATGTATAAGTCTAGGTCGTACAACTAGGGGGTCGCTTTACCAATTACCCCATGGGCTATTTTTAGACCAAACATCTTTTAATAAATCTACCGAAAACGAGAATTAACAATAGAAAAGGAAAACTTCAGAATTCTGTAGTTTTGAAGCTCTTGTGATAAATACAGCATTTGCTCCTATGGAACAAATGCCCTATTTATCACAATGGTTTCAGAAAGTGACGTTCGTACAGAGGCGTAAAAAGGCGTCACTATAAGGGAATTGGTTAAAGCAGAACAAAATGTTTGCAGAAATTAAAGCGTTCTGCAGTGCTTTCGTCCTGAATGACGCGATCACGTGTTTTTAAACTTTTCCATGTTTTTTGTTAAAGAATCACTTCAGAGTTCCAATGAATATTGCATATTACCCTCAACAGTAAATGTACTTCCATGTTGAATCAAATTGAACAGCTCGGAGATCAGCTAAGTATATGTCGAACATTCTTCAATAAGTGAACTAATAGTTACTTTAATCTTAAAATTGGGTTTTATTGTTGCATTGCTAGTTTGAAAATGGCGATGGGTAACTCACTCAGGTATCACATGCTGTTTTAATCAGTCGTCATTTTGTGAGTTCAACTTAAATTGATATTGTGGATATTTGCAGTTCTGTAGAAGAAATAGAGTACTTGCACTAAATTGATTAAGTTAATGTACAATCTCATTGACCTATAATTCAAACCTTATACCCCATTAATACGCTGTCTAACGCCTTTGCAAACAAAGTATACCCAGATTGGATTAGATTAAAGGGCTTCTGTGGGTGTTTTGTTTACTTACGGAATAATACATAATTATATTTCTACAGTATCAAAAGTTACTGATTTCATGTGCCATTATAATATTTCGTTTGATTAACCATTTCGCTGCCAATGCCGGATCTGTGATTACCTATGCAAACAGTTTGGATCCAGATGAGACGCCGAGTAACTCGGCGTCTCATCATGATCCAAACTGTTTGTTACTGTTACTATGTTTTTGAAATAAAAATGAAGAAAATCAAAACAATGAAAATTTGTAGCAGACGACAAAGTTAGCAGACGACAGAGTTTGGCAGCGAAAGGGTAAATATTCATGATGTCAGTATTTCTTACCAGAATATTCATTTAGTAAAGGGTTAAACATATTCATTAACATTTCAAACACTTTGGCAATGCCGGATTAAAACGAAAACAAAGTGTTTTAATAACCATCGAATAAGCCAGAAACTGAAAGAAGTTGTGCCAATGCTTGCATTACGGTTAGTGTAGGCAGCGTTAAGTTGGCTGCCAGTTCGCAGTTCGCAATTCGTTATTCGAATAACGAACTGCGAAATATTTCGCAGTTCGTTATTCGAATAACGAACAACGAAATATTTCGCAGTTCGTTATTCGAATGTGAATAACGAAATAGTTTGCCATTCAATTTACGAATAACGAAATAGTCATTTAAGCTATAAATTAACAGCACAGTAGAACCCCTCTAATGCGACCACCAACAGAATAAACATAGGTGTCTTTATAAGCAGCTAGTAGCTTAAAGCAGGGTGAAAGTAATGCAGAAAGCTCCTATAGAAGTTTTCTGCATAATTTTCGTTCTGCATTAAGCTACCGCCTGTCTCTGCCAGATTTATGCCCCATTAAAGGGGTTTTACTCAAATTATATTCTAGATAAAGTAGAACCGAATTATCGTTGGTACATATAAAAGTATCGTGAGAGTTTATGCAGTTTTCATTCGAATCACAAAATATAGTTTGTATTTTGTAAAATGATATTTTAGACACACTAGACCCAAGTCATAGTTGAATCAATGATTTCAATATAAAATCCGGAGTCATTTCGCAGTTCGTTATTCGAATAACGAAATATTTCGCAGTTCAACCTCCGAATAACGAAATGGCCAAAATAAGTTTTAAATGCGTAATAATGATATTTTAGGCACACTAGACCCAGGTCATAGTGGAATCAATGATTTCTATATAAAATCCGGGACCATTTCGCAGTTCGTTATTCGAATAACGAAATATTTCGCAGTTCAACATCCGAATAACGAAATGGCAAAACTTAGTTTTCAATAGGTATGGATGATAGTTCAGACACACTAGACGCAAGCCATAACGGAATCAATGATTTCTATTCAAAATCCGGGACCATTTTGCAGTTCGTTATTCGAATAACGAAATATTTCGCAGTTCAACCTCCGAATAACGAAATGGCCAAAATAAGTTTTAAATGCGTAATAATTATATTTTAGACACACTAGACCCAAGATATAGTGGAATTCATGATTTATATATAAAATCCGGGACCATATCGCAGTTCGTTATTCGAATAACGAAATATTTCGCAGTTCAACATCCGAATAACGAAATGGCAAAACTAAGTTTTAAATAGGTAATAATGATATTTTAGACACACTAGACCCAAGCCATATCGGAATCAATGATTTCTATACAAAATCCGGGACCATTTCGCAGTTCGTTATTCGAATAACGAAATATTTCGCAGTTCAACATCCGAATAACGAAATGGCTAAAATAAGTTTTAAATGCGTAATAATGATATTTTAGACACACTAGACCCAAGTTATAGTGGAATTCATGATTTATATATAAAATCCGGAACATTTCGCAGTTCGTTATTCGAATAACGAAATATTTCGCAGTTCAACCTCCGAATAACGAAATGGCCAAAATAAGTTTTAAATGCGTAATAATGATATTTTAGACATACTAGATCCAAGTCATAGTGGAATCAATGATTTTTATATAAAATCCGGAGCCATTTCGCAGTTCGTTATTCGAATAACGAAATATTTCGCAGTTCAACCTCCGAATAACGAAATGGCCAAAATAAGTTTTAAATAGGTAATGATGATATTTTAGACACACTAGACCCAAGCCATATCGGAATCAATGATTTCTATACAAAATTCGGGACCATTTCGCAGTTCGTTATTCGAATAACGAAATATTTCGCAGTTCAACCTCCGAATAACGAAATGGCTAAAATAAGTTTTAAATGCGTAATAATGATATTTTAGACACACTAGACCCAAGTTATAGTGGAATTCATGATTTATATATAAAATCCGGAACATTTCGCAGTTCGTTATTCGAATAACGAAATATTTCGCAGTTCAACCTCCGAATAACGAAATGGCCAAAATAAGTTTTAAATGCGTAATAATGATATTTTAGACACACTAGATCCAAGTCATAGTGGAATCAATGATTTTTATATAAAATCCGGAGCCATTTCGCAGTTCGTTATTTGAATAACGAAATATTTCGCAGTTCAACCTCCGAATAACGAAATGGCCAAAATAAGTTTTAAATAGGTAATGATGATATTTTAGACACACTAGACCCAAGCCATATAGGAATCAATGATTTCTATACAAGATCCGGGACCATTTCGCAGTTCGTTATTCGAATAACGAAATATTTCGCAGTTCAAACTCCGAATAACGAAATGGCTAAAATAAGTTTTAAATGCGTAATAATGATATTTTAGATACACTAGACCCAAGTTATAGTGGAATTCATTATTTATATATAAAATCCGGGACCATTTCGCAGTTTGTTATTGGAATAACGAAATATTTCGCAGTTCAACCTCCGAATAACGAAATGGCCAAAATAAGTCTTAAATAGGTAATGATGATATTTTAGACACACTAGACGCAAGCCATATCGGAATCAATGATTTCTATACAAAATCCGGGACCATTTCGCAGTTCGTTATTCGAATAACGAAATATTTCGCAGTTCAACCTCCGAATAACGAAATGGCTAAATAAGTTTTAAATGCGTAATACTGATATTTTAGAGACACTAGACCCAAGTTATAGTGGAATTCATGGTTTATATATAAAATCCGGGACCATTTCGCAGTTCGTTATTCGAATAACGAAATATTTCGCAGTTCAACCTCCGAATAACGAAATGGCCAAAATACGTTTTAAATGCGTAATAATGATATTTTAGACACACTAGACCCAAGCCATGTCGGAATCAATGATTTCTATACAAAATCCGGGACCATTTCGCAGTTCGTTATTCGAATAACGAAATATTTCGCATTTCAACCTCCGAATAACGAAATGGCCAAAATACGTTTTAAATGCGTAATAATTATATTTTAGACACACTAGACCCAAGCCATATCGGAATCAATGATTTCTATACAAAATCCGAGACCATTTCGCAGTTCGTTATTCGAATAACGAAATATTTCGCAGTTCAACCTCCGAATAACGAAATGGCCAAAATACGTTTTAAATGCGTAATAATGATATTTTAGACACACTAGACCAAAGCCATATCGGAATCAATGATTTCTATACAAAATCCGGGACCATTTCGCAGTTTGTTATTCGAATAACGAAATAGTTCGCAGTTCAACCTCCGAATAACGAAATGGCCAAAACCAGCTATAAATGCGCAAAGTTGATATTTTAGATAACCTAGACCCAAGTCATAGTGGAATCAATGATTTCTATATAAAATCCGGAGCCATTTCGCAGTTCGTTATTCGAATAACGAAATATTTCGCAGTTCAACCTCCGAATAACGAAATGGCCAAAATAAGTTTTAAATAGTTAATGATGATATTTTAGACACACTAGACCCAAGCCATATCGGAATCAATGATTTCTATACAAAATCCGGGACCATTTCGCAGTTCGTTATTCGAATAACGAAATATTTCGCAGTTCAACCTCCGAATAACGAAATGGCCAAAACCAGCCATAAATGCGCAAAGTTGATATTTTAGATACCCTAGACCCAAGTCATAGTGGAATCAATGATTTCAATATAAAATCCGGAGCCATTTCGCAGTTCGTTATTCGAATAACGAAATATTTCGCAGTTCAACCTCCGAATAACGAAATGGCCAAAATAAGTTTTAATTAGGTAATGATGATATTTTAGACACACTAGACCCAAGCCATATAGGAATCAATGATTTCTATACAAAATCCGGGACCATTTCGCAGTTCGTTATTCGAATAACGAAATATTTCGCAGTTTAACATCCGAATAACGAAATGGCAAAACTAAGTTTTAAATAGGTATGGATGATATTTTAGACACACTAGACCCAAGCCATATCGGAATCAATGATTTCTATACAAAATCCGAGACCATTTCGCAGTTCGTTATTCGAATAACGAAATATTTCGCAGTTCAACATCCGAATAACGAAATGGCAAAACTAAGTTTTAAATAGGTAATGATGATATTTTAGACACACTAGACCCAAGCCATATAGGAATCAATGATTTCTATATAAAATCCGGGACCATTTCGCAGTTCGTTATTCGAATAACGAAATATTTCGCAGTTCAACCTCCGAATAACGAAATGGCTAAAATAAGTTTTAAATGCGTAATAATGATATTTTAGACACACTAGACCCAAGTTATAGTGGAATACATGATTTATATATAAAATCCGGGACCATTTCGCAGTTTGTTATTGGAATAACGAAATATTTCGCAGTTCAACCTCCGAATAACGAAATGGCCAAAATAAGTCTTAAATAGGTAATGATGATATTTTAGACACACTAGACCCAAGCCATATCGGAATCAATGATTTCTATACAAAATCCGGGACCATTTCGCAGTTCGTTATTCGAATAACGAAATATTTCGCAGTTCAACCTCCGAATAACGAAATGGCCAAAATAAGTTTTAAATAGGTAATGATGATATTTTAGACACACTAGACCCAAGCCATATAGGAATCAATGATTTCTATACAAGATCCGGGACCATTTCGCAGTTCGTTATTCGAATAACGAAATATTTCGCAGTTCAACCTCCGAATAACGAAATGGCTAAAATAAGTTTTAAATGCGTAATAATGATATTTTAGATACACTAGACCCAAGTTATAGTGGAATTCATTATTTATATATAAAATCCGGGACCATTTCGCAGTTCGTTATTGGAATAACGAAATATTTCGCAGTTCAACCTCCGAATAACGAAATGGCTAAAATAAGTTTTAAATGCGTAATAATGATATTTTAGACACACTAGACCCAAGTTATAGTGGAATACATGATTTATATATAAAATCCGGGACCATTTCGCAGTTTGTTATTGGAATAACGAAATATTTCGCAGTTCAACCTCCGAATAACGAAATGGCCAAAATAAGTCTTAAATAGGTAATGATGATATTTTAGACACACTAGACCCAAGCCATATCGGAATCAATGATTTCTATACAAAATCCGGGACCATTTCGCAGTTCGTTATTCGAATAACGAAATATTTCGCAGTTCAACCTCCGAATAACGAAATGGCCAAAACCAGCTATAAATGCGCAAAGATTACATTTTAGATACCAAATGACCAAAATAGGTTGGTGATGCAGAGGTCAAAAAAAGATGAGTAAATTTAAATATTTTCAACAATAGCTGCCATTTTTCTCCACCAAACCTTATATTATGTCCACTCTTTAGAATCTTCTCGAAGAGATTTCTAAAGAGTGGTCAAAGTATAGGATTTGGTGGAGAATGGCGATTTAAGAAATGGGGTACGCACCTTTATCTGTAGCTCTGGAAATGCGCAATGATGATATTTTAGACATACTAGAACCCAGTCATAGAGGAATCAATGTTTGATATATAAAATCCTGAGCCATTTCGCAGTTCGTTATTCGAATAAGGACATATTTCGCAGTTCGCCATCTAAATAACGAACTAGTTGGCAGTTCAAACTTCGAAATCGCCCCTAATTGTGGTAAAACAAAAATAATCCGATGCACAAGTACATACCCTGAATAATATAATCATGAGGATGGAGGACTGTAGGCCACCTGCTTTTAGAGACGTAAACGGGCATTGAAAGTTGAGAGAGCCAGAGAAGAAGACGAGAGAAGGACCGAAGAAGACTCAGATAGTGACGACAAAGAGTCTGATTATAAGGAAAGTGCTGCTGGGACTTCTCCGAGAGAAGAACCTCGGAAAGTCGTCCTATATATACCACCCAGACATCGGGCGGAAAAGCTCACGTTCATCGCACTTGCACGCACTTACAATATGCGAGCGAGTAAGGACACCGTATGTGAGCAGCAGGTGTAAGTACGGCCTCCGTACGATAATTAGAAAATCGCACGGAGACGGTATGTTGTAAGCACGTTGTTTGTTAGCACATACAACACACTTACATGTACCACGTGTTCATCGTTCGATGCACGCAACCGCTGACGGTCAGGTGTGGGGTGCGGACCACGTACCTTACACTTTGCGCAACAGTGGGAGTAACGTGCGTTGACGTACTCCCTCCCTGCTCTTGCAACTCCCTCTCAACGTTTACAGAAAAACGTCGCGGCCGTGGCCACCCCAAAAATACGCACGGACTTAAAAACGCATAGTGTGTTGTGACCGGGCCTTTAGCCCCCACCCCATCTGGATTCATATTTTCCATTTTCATGCGGCATTTTTAAACTGACATCTGTTACAATACTTAATATGCAGTGTTCTTTGGCTACTTTTTATGCCCCTCTTCTTATACGTGTCAAGGGGATAAATTTGCCGTTGTCCGTCCGTCAGTTTGTACGTACGTACGTACGTCCGTTCCGATTTTTTGTATATATAGTGTATAACTCTTAAAACACTTGTCTTACAGACATGAAACTTCATGAATATATTTTCAGGGTACGCACGTGTGCACCTGGGTATTTTCATTTAACGAATTTTGATTAACATTGACTTGGTTATGGGTCCTGATTTTTTTTAAATTATGGAAGTTTATGTTTGGGTCGAGCATAAATCCGCAGATGCAGCTGACCCTTCTTCTGTGTCCCCTTATTAGGCATCTTGGAGACGAAATGTTAGGACTCATCCGTGGGTTCGGCTTTTATATATACAGTAAAGCCACTCTATTACGACCACTATATTATGTTAATTATTTTGTGTTTAAGTCAGGTGGTTGCTTAAAGCAAGGTGAAAGTAAAGCAGAAAACTCTTCAGGGGCTTCCTGTTTTACTTGCATTTTGTTTTAGCTGTCACCTGTCTTTGATACAACCAATCAGCATTCTTTTATGTGGTCGTAATAGAGAGGTTGTACTGTACTGAAGAAATCAGTACGCACAACGTGCGCTGTAACTGCGGAGCTCGGGCTTATTCGGTACGGTCCACGTGCGTTATATGTGCTAGAACCAGTGCGTTGTGCGCTGATTGGCTGTAGAAGGTACATGCGTCACCCGTACTTGGGATTATCCGTAGCCCGAATGCAGCCTGAACGCATGAAACGTTCCTCATGCATGCACTAAAAGCTCTACGACGTGTCTGCGTGCCCCCAAATCCACACGGAGGAGGTACTCACCACGTACGAATCCCCAAAATATGCCCACGTTTTTGCAAGTAGACAACGCGCACCTGCAAGTACCGCGGGTTGTGACCAGGGCTTAAATAATTATTCGTTTAATAATATATTTTTCATTAATAGAGAATCATCATCGGTGAATTACTTAGGCTACAGTTCCACTAGCGCTTGCGACCAGTTAAATATTATTGGAGACCTTCGTAAATTATACTCAGTGTCAAACAGTTTGGATCCTGAGTAGACGTCGAGTTACTGGGCGACGTTGATCCGAACTGTTTCACAGGTCATCATGGATTCGCCTATGACGGTGAAAGAGTTATATACGTCAGAAGTGTTTTTACGTATAAATATGTATGACGGGGTGTGTAAAAAAAAGACATCTACCCTTTAGGAGCCAACTAGTTATCGTCGATGTTTCTCAAGTCATAATTGAGGTCAAACAGTTTGAATCTAGATACATATCAAGCTATTCGACATCTCACCTGGATCTAATCTTTTTGCCAAGGTGACCACATATTTTCACAATACAGCAAGCCCTACGAGTCACCCTTGCGCAGAAAGGGTAAAATCCGCAGCGTTCATGTTTTCTACACAATGAAGGACATGACGGTTAACTTCGCCGTCATCAAAGGAGCGGTCGCACTAGATCAAATCTTGATGAGTTAGCAAATTCTTTCGGCGTTTCTCGATTTTGTAGAAAAATATGACAGTTTCAAATTAACGCCAGTAGTCTTACTACCAAAATTAAGGCTTTATCTGATGGATATTCATGAAATAATGTTTAACATCGTGAATATTAATTAGATATTTATTTCTGGCCTATGCATATACCAAATTTGGTTATAGCAGAAACTGCAGAACCGGATCGATATTACTCATTAGCAAAGAGAACATATCCTGATCAGACTCGTGACTACTACAAAAAGCGTCTCATATACGTCTACCATTATTTGCAAAGGCGTCAATAGCATCCCTATCAGGTAAAGGGTTAATGAATAATGATCCATGCGATTCTGAACTTTGCAACCACGGTTTCTGGTGAACAATGCAAACGAAAGATTGCGGACTAGGAACAGAATTGTTGTCCCAGTAAATTAGTAAGTCAATGCCCATTTGAAAAAAAAAAGAAGGAAAAACATTACCCATTCAAACATGGCTGCACGCGCTACCGCGATATTCGAATGCCAGAATAAATTCGCGGTACTCTTATACGTCTAATTTGCAATGTAATAATATTTTAACCATAAATTTATGTTTAAATCAGAACACTTGATAGTTGAACATAGGAGTATAAGGCTATTTTATAGAATATGGGACTGCGAACCATCAGTGTCAAAATGTAAAATAAATGGAAATACAGAACTTAAATGATACATAAATGATACATAAAACCCGCTTCATACAGGCACTTGTTACATCGTAATATTCGACATAAGGCGAAAGATCTCTTCGAGTATGTGCCTATATGCACTATATTTCCCATTTTCATAAAGACAATTTCGGTTGCCGACACCGGCAGTCAATTTCGGCAAACTTGTTTAACCCTTCCGCTATTCAATATTCATGTAAGAAATAATGATATCATGAATATTTATTTACTGAACTTTACAAAAAAATGTTTTTCTGTGAAAAAAAACTATAGTTTCAGATCTATATCATGTAAAAATCTAACAGAGCAGACCCTGATCATAGGGGTTGTCTGATCTGGGTCTATTCTGTTTGCAAATGCATGAAAAGGTGTTCATATGAAGAAAGGGTTAACGGTATATTTGCCACTCGATTGACCGACCCCTCCATAGCATTTAGGCACGTTCAACGCATATGCTCGCGGATATATAACATATTTGGATCATTTCGTTATTGATAATTCGGACTTTGAACTGCGATGTATATAGTTAATTGAATAATAAACTCCAAAATGGCTCCATATTTAATATATAAATCATTGATTCAACTATGAGATACATCCAGTGTGTGTGAAATATCATCATTGCGCAATTATAACTTTTATTGCCATTTTGTTATTCGGAGGCAGAACTACGTAATATTTCGTTATTCAAAAAACGAACTGCCACTTGGCAAGATTTAATATATAAATCATTGAGTTCACTATGACTAGGGTCTATAGTGTCTAGCATATTATCTCTGCTCATTTATAGTTTATTTTGATCATTTCGTTATTCGAATAACGAACTGCAAAATATTTCGTTCTTCGAATAACGAACTGCGAAATATTTCGTTATTCGAATAACGAACTGCGAAATATTTCGAATAACGAACTGCGAAATATTTCGTTATTCGAATAACGAACTGCGAAATATTTCGTTATTCGAATAACGAAATGCGAAATGGCACCAGATTTAATATAGAATTCATTGGTTAAACTATGGCTTGGGTCTAGTGTGTCTAAAATATCATCATTGCGCTTTTATAGCTTATTTTTGCCATTCGAAATTCTGAGGCTGAACTTCGAAATATTTCGTTATTCGAATAACGAATTGCAAAATGGCTCCGAATTTTATATATAAGTCATAGATTCCACTATGACTCGGGTCTAGTGTGTCTAAAATATCATTATTACACATTTAAAACTTATTTTGGCCATTTCGTTATTCGGAGGTTGAACTGCGAAATATTTCGTTATTCGAATAACGAACTGCGAAATGGCTCCGGATTTTATATATAAGTCATAGATTCCACTATGACTCGGGTCTAGTGTGTCTAAAATATCATTATTACACATTTAAAACTTATTTTGGCCATTTCGTTATTCGGAGGTTGAACTGCGAAATATTTCGTTATTCGAATAACGAACTGCGAAATGGCTCCGGATTTTATATAGAAATCATTAATTCCACTATGACTCGGGTCTAGGGTATCTAAAATATAATCTTTGCGCATTTATAGCTGGTTTTGGCCATTTCGTTATTCGGAGGTTAAACTGCGAAATATTTCGTTATTCGAATAACGAACTGCGAAAGGGCTCCGGATTGTATATAGAAATCATTGATTCCACTATGACATGGGTCTAGTGTGTCTAAAATATCATCATTAACTATTTAAAACTTATTTTGGCCATTTCGTTATTCGCAGGTTGAACTGCGAACTATTTCGTTATTCGAATAACGAACTGCGAAATGGCTCTGGATTTTATATAGAAATCATTGATTCCACTATGACATGGGTCTAGTGTGTCTAAAATATCATTATTACGCATTTTAAACTTATTTTGGCCATTTCGTTATTCGCAGGTTGAACTGCGAAACATTTCGTTATTCGAATAACAAACTTCGAAATGGCTCCGGATTTTATATAGAAATCTTTGATTTCACTATGATTTGGGTCTAGGGTATCTAAAATATCATCTTTGCGCATTTATAGCTGGTTTTGGCCATTTCGTTATTCGGAGGTTGAACTGCGAAATATTTCGTTATTCGAAGAACGAACTGCGAAATGGTCCCAGATTTTGTATAGAAATCATTGATTCCACTATGACTCGGGTCTAGTGTGTCTAAAATATCATTATTACGCATTTAAAACTTATTCTGGCCATTTCGTTATTCGCAGGTTGAACTGCGAAATATTTCGTTATTCGAATAACGAACTGCGAAATGGCTCTGGATTTTATATAGAAATCATTGATTCCACTATGACATGGGTCTAGTGTGTCTAAAATATCATTATTACGCATTTTAAACTTATTTTGGCCATTTCATTATTCGCAGGTTGAACTGCGAAATATTTCGTTATTCGAATAACAAACTTCGAAATGGCTCCGGATTTTATATAGAAATCTTTGATTTCACTATGATTTGGGTCTAGGGTATCTAAAATATCATCTTTGCGCATTTATAGCTGGTTTTGGCCATTTCGTTATTCGGATGTTGAACTGCGAAATATTTCGTTATTCGAAGAACGAACTGCGAAATGGTCCCAGATTTTGTATAGAAATCATTGATTCCACTATGACTCGGGTCTAGTGTGTCTAAAATATCATTATTACGCATTTAAAACTTATTCTGGCCATTTCGTTATTCGGAGGTTGAACTGCGAAATATTTCGTTTTTCGAGTAACGAACTGCGAAATGGCTCCGGATTTTATATAGAAATCATTGATTCCACTATTGCTTTGGTCTAGGGTATCTAAAATATCATCTTTGCGCATTTATAACTGCTTTTGGCCATTTCGTTATTCGGAGATTGAACTGCGAAATATTTCGTTATTCGAATAACGAACTACGAAATGGCTGCAGATTTTATATAGAAATTATTGATTCCACTATGACTTGGGTCTAGGGTATCTAATATATCATCTTTGCGCATTTATAGCTGGTTTTGGCCATTTCGTTATTCGGAGGTTGAACTGCGAAATATTTCGTTATTCGAATAACGAACTGCGAAATGGCTCCGGATTTTATATCGAAACCATTGATTCCACTATTTCTTGGGTCTAGGGTATCTAAAATATCATCTTTACGCATTTATAACTGGTTTTGGCCATTTCGTTATTCGGAGGTTGAACTGCGAAATATTTCGTTATTCGAATAACAAACTGCGAAATGGCTCCGGATTATATATAGAAATCATTGATTCCACTATGACTCGGGTCTAGGGTATCTAAAATATCATCTTTGCGCATTTATAGCTGGTTTTGGCCATTTCGTTATTCGGATGTTGAACTGCGAAATATTTCGTTATTCGAATAACGAACTGCGAAATGGCTCCGGATTTTATATAGAAATCATTGATTCCACTATGACATGGGTCTAGTGTGTCTAAAATATCATTATTACGCATTTAAAACTTATCTTGGCCATTTCGTTATTCGCATGTTGAACTGCGAAATATTTCGTTATTCGAATAACGAACTGCGAAATGGCTCTGGATTTTATATAGAAATCATTGATTCCACTATGACATGGGTCTAGTGTGTCTAAAATATCATTATTACGCATTTTAAACTTATTTTGGCCATTTCGTTAATCGCAGGTTGAACTGCGAAATATTTCGTTATTCGAATAACAAACTTCGAAATGGCTCCGGATTTTATATAGAAATCTTTGATTTCACTATGATTTGGGCCTAGGGTATCTAAAATATCATCTTTGCGCATTTATAGCTGGTTTTGGCCATTTCGTTATTCGGAGGTTGAACTTCGAAATATTTCGTTATTCGAAGAACGAACTGCGAAATGGTCCCAGATTTTGTATAGAAATCATTGATTCCACTATGACTCGGGTCTAGTGTGTCTAAAATATCATTATTACGCATTTAAAACTTATTCTGGCCATTTCGTTATTCGGAGGTTGAACTGCGAAATATTTCGTTATTCGAATAACGAACTGCGAAATGGCTCCGGATTTTATATAGAAATTATTGATTCCACTATGACTTGGGTCTAGGGTATCTAAAATATCATCTTTGCGCATTTATAACTGCTTTTGGCCATTTCGTTATTCGGAGATTGAACTGCGAAATATTTCGTTATTCGAATAACGAACTGCGAAATGGCTCCGGATTTTATATAGAAATTATTGATTCCACTATGACTTGGGTCTAGGGTATCTAAAATATCATCTTTGCGCATTTATAACTGGTTTTGGCCATTTCGTTATTCGGAGGTTGAACTGCGAAATATTTCGTCATTCGAATAACGAACTGCGAAATGGCTCCGGATTTTATATAGAAACCATTGATTCCACTATTTCTTGGGTCTAGGGTATCTAAAATATCATCTTTGCGCATATATAGCTGGTTTTGGCCATTTCGTTATTCGGAGGTTGAATTGTGAAATATTTCGTTATTCGAATAACGAAATGCGAAATGGTCCCGTATTTATTATATATAAATCATTGCTTCCACTATGAAGGGGGTCTAGTGTGTTTAAAATATCATCTTTACCCATTTAAAACTTAATTTGGCCATTTCGTTATTCGGAGGTTGAACTGCGAAATATTTCGTTATTCGAATAACGAACTGCGAAATGACTCCGTATTTAATATATAAATCATTGATTCCACTATGACTGGGGCCTACGGTGTCTAAAATATTATCTCTGATAATTTATAATTAATTTGTATCATTTCGTTATTCGAATAACGAACTGCGAAATATTTCGTTATTCGAATAACGAACTGCGAAATATTTCGTTATTCAAATAATGATCTGCAAAATGGCTCTGGAATTAATATATTAATCTTTGTTTTCACTATGACTTGGGTGTACAGTGTCTAAAATATCATCATTGAACATTAATAACTTACTTTGACCATTTCGTTATTCAGAGGTAGAACTACGAAATATTTCGTTATTCAAATGGCTCCGGATTGTATATACATGATTTGATTTACATATGAGTTAGATCTACAGTGTCTTGAATATATTCGGATATTGAACTAGGACCTAATTTGTTATTCGAATGAAAACTGCAGAGTGGCCTGATTTTTATATATACACGCGATAATCCGGTTCTGCAGTATCTAGAATATAATTACAGTAAAACCCCTCTAATGCGAACACCAAAATGGGGCATAATTCTGTCTGGCAGAGACAGGTGGTAGCTTAATGCAGAACGAAAGTTATGCAGAAAACTCCTATAGGAACTTTCTGCATTACTTTCATCCTGCATTAAGCTACCACCTGCTAATACAGACACCTATGGTTATTATGTTAGTGTTCGCATTAGAAGGGTTCTACTGTACTGTTAATTTATAGCTTAATTGACCATTTCGTTATTCGTAAATTGAATTGCAAACTATTTCGTTATTCACATGCGAATAACGAACTGCGAAATATTTCGTTGTTCGTTATTCGAATAACGAACTGCGAAATATTTCGCAGTTCGTTATTCGAATAACGAACTGCGAACTGCGAACTGGCAGCCAACTTAACGCTGCCGTTAGTGTAGCACATTCATTTTAGACTGAGTTAACTTTTATCACATTGTGATACAATAATGTTTGCTCAGAATTGAATTCTTACGATTCGATCAAGCTTTTAAGAAACAAGTGAACAAAAGTCCATTGGCTTGGTCGCCGAGTTTCTCCCCTTGCGTCTCATCTGGATCCAAACTGCTTGCAAATGCTACTAAGGCCGTGGTGGTTAGCAGGAAAACGGTTAACCCTTCTCTTGCTGAATTTTAAAATACATTTCTTCTTCTTTAACCATGCTCTGTTGTATAATTACATATATCTTCACTGTGTACAAGTATTTCGCTGTGCGATCACTGCTGTGGAGTGCACTGGTTGCACAATCAACTTGTAAATAGTGCAGACCCTGATGAGACAGTTCCCGCAGTAGTTGTCTCATCTGGGTCTTCACTATTTACAGGTAGGTATATTGACGTGAATAGCAAGCGAAGGGTTAACCCCTTTCCCTCATATAGACGCAGTTTTACGCCATTGGCAAATAGAGTTGTCTGATCAGGGTCTGTTGTGTTTGCTTTTTGGAATTGTATAGATCTGATTTTACAGTTTCCACCGTGGTAAAATAATCCCTTTTCTACGTTCCAATTTTACTGATTCTAACCATGAATACTAATGAGATGATAAAATTTAGAATTAGACGGGGAAAGGTTTGAATAGCATTACAATCATCCACGTATCTGCATATGAACCGATTTTAGTTGGTTTATATTTTCACAAGTTTACCTTATTCGTATAGAAGGCATGGTTTTGTTATCATCATATTTCCCTTTTATTATTTCTTTAGACCGGCGCCTACGTAATCTGGAGTTGTCATATTAATTATTTCTCCATCCGCCAGTTGACTAGAATTTTCAAATGGCTTGAACCAAGACGGGAAACTCATTTACTCGGCGTCTCATCATGATTCAAGCTGTTTGACACTCGTTCAATAGTTTCATAAAACATAATCGAATCGGGGGTAGTGTAATTTAACATATGCATTGTTTATTTTTATTTCCGTTTAAGGGTTAATAAAGAAGGAATCTGTCACAATAATAAAACAAAGATATCATTTAGACAGTAAAGTAATGACTGCAATTACGGGGTTTTCTATACAGAATGTAATATGCTGCATTTCATACGATATCTAAATGTTTTAAAGTTGAAATCGTGCAACGATTACAAATGGGAGGTCTAGTAACTCGGAATCTTATCCGGATCAATACTGCCTAACACTAATTATATTTTTGTTTAGAAACTAAAGAAAATGCCACTTTTACTTGCCACGTCTCATCAGAATCTAAACTGTTTGTTAAGGTAGCAATGTTTATGAAAGTAAAGGGGGGACAATTGAACTAACGAAAACTGTAACAGGCGACACATTTTCCAGATTCACACTATTTGTCATATAAACGTGTCTTTGCGCATTTGCTAACAGAGTAGACCAAGATCAGACGGCTCCTCTAGGAGCCATCTGATCAGGGTCTGCTCTGTTTGCTAATAGAATTTGGTAGATTGGTTTCTTTACCTTCTAATATGTCTACAATTTTCCACCTTCCATATTTCTGTGTAATTATTTTGCTAATGAATATTCAGTAGGTATTGCAATTTGGAATAACCATAGAACAGGGAAAAGGTTAAGGAAGTAAGAAACTGTCACAGTAATACAGAAATATTTAGTGGGACTGTAAATACTGGTTTTCCATACTGGATGTAATATGTTGCATTTTCTAAAATATCGTAGCGTTCTAACCGAGGAAAACTGTATTTTACGCCAATCTTGTGGTGAGAAAAGGTGTTATTGTAAATGCTTTACGGAACGGAAGATGACAATAGAAATGTGTAGTCTATGTATATTTTGTGTTGATATTGTGACTTTCAAGAAAATGGGGATACTATGTTTACAGCATATATGATCTTCAAGTAATAATGTAATACAATTTCCATCCTTTAGAAATTTCACTGTAACTTGCTTTTGCAGAGACGTTCATATCCTTTCCTTAAACCCAATCCATTAGCATCTGGCATTCCAGCAAATGTTGGCTTTATCGATTCCTTCACTATACGACACACAGCTTTGGATAAGCATTGGTGGCGATTTGTTCCCGGAAAGCCGATGATCACTATGGAATAGGAGGCTTTGTCTAATTAAATTATTCACCCTATATTATTTGGAAATTCGTTCTATTGTAAGCATGTCACTGCAAAATACGGTAAAACCTCGATTATTCGAATTATCGTAATAGAAGAATTTAGACCCTTTTAGGCAGGTGGCTGCTTAATGCATGGCGAAAGTCATGCAGAAAGCTCATAGAGGAGCTTTCTGCATGACTTTCACCATGCATTAAGCTGCCACCTGTCTTAAAGATCGATAATAATACGTATTTTAGTGTTCGGATAATCGAAGTTTAACTGTAGTAGCATGGAGTCTGTATAAAGCAACCATATATTGATTCAACACATTAAACCTAAAGAGCAAGTGATTGCTTAATACAGGGCAAAAGTAATAAAACTCCTTTAGGAGCTTTCTGCATTTCTGTTTGACCTGCATGAATCTTCCACCTGCCTTTCTGACGTCATAATTACACACCTTTTTAGTAGTCGTTTAACCCTTTCGGCGCCAAATTTCTAATTGTCGTCTGCAATCCAAGTTTGTTAAATCATTCAGTAAAATAAGGAAATGAGATAAATAAATGCAAATTTCAAAGGAATAAAGCACATATATAGAAATAGAGATTGAGACAAATAGTGAAGTCCCTGATCAGACGCCGCCTTGAAAAGGCGGCGTCTGATCTGGGACTGCACTATTTGTCGTGGTGTATTTACTCGACTGTGGCGGTGAAAGGGTTAAGGCAGCCTTTACTGTAGATGATTCATTTAGATGTACATGTGGCATAAGAGTATAGATTAGAGTGTAAGAATCTAACTGAGACCGGGTTCGGCACACTCTAAATGTTTAACAATGATATTAATACAGCACTGGCATATTTTAACTTGTACACATTTTACACAATTTTTTACCCTCTACATTTTCAGAATTCAAACTATAACCAAAGTATCCACGAAACTGCAACCAGAGTGTCAAACAGTTTGGATCCTGATGAGACGCCAAGTTACTCGACGTTTTATATGACGCCAAAATGATTGCATAGGTAAGCATTCATTCGCTGGCAGCAGGTTTAAAGTTAAAATATACAGAACAATAATTGTCATCATTAGATTTTTAAACACATGATATTTAAAAAAATATGTTCCCTGGTAAAAATAAAACTTGGTTGCATTCTAATATTTATGCCGTTATGGTAATGTTTTACATCACTGTATAACCTTTACATATGTCAATATCTCACACATGTCTAATTGGCAAAAACCTCTCTGAACCACAAGTTAAATTTAGTATAAATATCGGTCTTGGAGACAGGCGGCATCTTAATACAGGGTGAAAGTCATGCAGAAAGCTCCCCTGTGCGTTTTCTGCATGACGTTCACCCTGCATTAACCCCTTTCGCTGCCAATGCCGGATCTATGATTACCTATGCAAACAGTTTGGATCCAGATAAGACGCCGAGTAACTCGGCGTCTCATCAGGATCCAAACTGTTTGTTACTGTTACTATGTTTTTGAAATAAAAATGAAGAAAATAAAAAAAATGAAAATTTGTAGCAGACGACAAAGTTAGCAGACGACTGAGTTTGGCAGCGAAAGGGTTAAGCAGCCACCCTAAACGTTCATCTCAACTAGAATTCCGGTTTTGAGAGGTTTTACTATACATGTCTAGTTGTTTTGCAGTAAAGATAAATCAAATATGACTACCCTCAGTCTGAACTTCTTATGCCCATATTTCAAATACATTTCTGACAGAAATAGTTCCAAGTTTTTTTATAATCTACATTATGAATTAGTGTATAACAGCAAACGTTCTGTTTTGATATCGCTAAACTGTGTTGAACTGAGGCGATTCTCGTTCTCACGTGCTGTTGTTACATGTACCATGTTTAAGCATCCTTATTCAGGCCTTAGTTAAGTATCATTGTTCGGGCCTTATGTAAGTATCATTGTTCGGGCCTTATGTAATGTATCATTGTTCGGGCCTTATGTAAGTATCATTGCTCGGGCCTTATGTAAGTATCCATGTTCGCGCTTTAGGTAAGCGTCATTGTTCGAGCCTTGTTCAGGCCTCACGAAAGTTATCAGTAAACAATGGGAGTAAATGCACGATGTTAATTCACCAAAGGCTACATATTATATTCATTCATTATATGAGGCGTCGTTGTTAATGACTGAATAATGAGTCTCAGATGCTATTTATCTATGTATTTGAATTGAACTAAAGCAACGTTAAGCCTTACAGAAAAACATCTCTATAACGGCCACTAAATTTCATCAAGTATTTTGTATTAAAGGCAGGTGGCTGCTTAAAGCAAGGTGGAAGTAAAACAGAACGCTCCTATAGGAGCGTTCTGTTTTACTTTCACCTTGCTTTAAGCAACCACCTGCCCTAACTACAAACTAATTAACTTAATTTAGTGTCCGTTATAGAGAGGTTTTACTGTATTCGACTAGCCGCGACCTGAGTCGCGCATGCACACTGTTTGGATCATTCAGATAAGACGCTGATCAACTCTGTTTGACACAGTTTCTCAAAACCTTGCGTCATGACACTTTGTCAATAGTTTCTCAATAGCTTCATCGAATTGGACGTGGTCACCATTGCACCAGATCCGAATTTGAGAAGATATTATTTCATTACAACGGGGTAAATGTTGACACTTTCTTTCATATAAACGCATTTTCATGCATTTGCAAACTGAGAAGACCTAGATCAGAGGCTCCTGAAGGAGCCGTCTGATCAGGATATTCTCTGTTTGCCTTTGACATAATCGTATATATCTGATTCTATAGTTTTTATCAAAGAGAAACATTTCCTTAATACGCGTTTGTTTCGTCAATGACCATCTACAGTTTCCCTCGGGACTGCTTTTGGCCTAGCCTTCATATGCAGATGTTAATCTTTTACGCGCTATAAACATTATATCTGTTTTAACTCTGATCTACTACATTTTGTTTACTTATTTCCGATTCGTTCAAAAACGATAAAGCAGATATTGACCGAGTTTCAAACAGTTTGGATCCTGATGAGACACCGAGTTACTCGGCGTTTCATCTAGATCCAATCTATTTGCAAATACCAGTTATATCGCACTTAGTAGTCGAAGGGTTAATGTTTGTTGAACGTGTATTAACCCTTACAACGCTGAGTTTTCAAATGCACAAACAAAATCCAAACTGGTGAAGATTATGGTGAATATTTAGAATTTTTATACAGTAAAGTGTAACATGACAAACAGTGCAGACCCTGTTCACCTAGGAGCCCTCTCATCTGAGTATACACTGTTTGCAAAGGACATTAGTTACCCGTGCACTGTGCTGTAAGGGTTAACTCTCTTTTGTTCTTATATACAAAATAGTTCCAGGAATAAAGCTTGAAGAAAACTAATTTACGTCGATTTATCCAATATGTGTCCTGAGAGAAATGTATGCTTTAACTGACTATAGCATTTTATTTGTCAGTATCGTTGCAGCTAATATTCGCCTGTGTTTTAATATTTTACTTTTCGATGTTAAGATTATTTACTGGAACTACTTATGCTTCGCGCGCATATATATACAGCTGAGTTAGACGAAATGGTGTCCCTTGAATGTTTCTGTTTGTTGGGTTTGGCATGAGGTTCGTGAACTAACTTTTCCCTTAAAAACGCTTTTCACAACTTTGCAAACAGAGTAGACCCAGATCAGACGGATCATGTAAGAGCCGTCTGATCAGGGTCTGCTCTGTTTGATTATGAAATACTTATAGCTTCACACAATACCAAACACTGTGTGAACAAACGCCTTTATAAAACGTCAACTAATAAATATTTACGATGTGATTACAGGAATATTGAACAGGGAAAGGGTTCATCCATCAGCCTAATATTGTCCCTTGTTTGAAGACAAGCAACAGATCAAATGTGTTCTAGCACATCTAACATGACATGTAAGATTAGATCTTGTACAATACTGGGCCCGTCGGTCGCCATCGTGCAAATTTTCCGATCTTCAACCATTACTATAAAGAACATCTGATCATAATCTTCTTCTGAGACAATTTCACAGGTATTGTCTTTAAGTGGTGCTCTTAACCCTTCGCTTGCTATTCACGTCAATATACCTACCTGTAAATAGAGAAGACCCAGATGAGACAGCTCCTGCAGGAGCTGTCTCACCTGTGTCTGCACTATTTACAAGTTGATTGTGCAACCAGTGCACTCCACAGCAGTGATTGGACAGCGAAATACTTGTACACAGTGAAGATATATGTAATTATACAACAGGGCATGGGTAAAGAAGGAGAAATGTATTTTAAAATTCAGCAAAAGAAGGGTTAATATCCCTTCAAGTATAAGTCATTCATAGAGACGTATTGTTAACATACCAACTTGTGCATGTCAAAACCTATTCGTACATCATTTACCAAATTCATTTTTCATACGATCTTAACCCATTCCCTCATATTGAGGACTTTTGACGACTCTTTAAAAGTCACTTTCTGAAACCATTGTGATAAATAGAACATTTGCTCCTATAGGAGCAAATGCTGTATTTATCACAATAGTTTCAAACTACAAAATTCGAAAAAGTTTCTTTTTCTCTAGTTAATGCTCCTTTTTGGTAGATTTATTCAAAGAGGTTGTATCTAAAAATAGCCTATGAAGTAATGGGTTAGTTTATCACTACAAAGTGCAAAATTTATACTTCTCAGATACTGTTCAAAGGTCAATTCCATACAATCGGAAATCGTGTCGAAAATAGCAGGGCCTTTTCACATTGATATGTGTATGGCTATATGGCCAAATTGTCACGCCATTCTGAAACGCTGTATATACTATTGCATTATAAATTTACAGACATGTCCCTTTCTTGACAATTACAATCTACACATAAAACAGTTAATCCAATGCAATATAACCACTATAGTCGATGCTTTCTTTCACTATGTGACTGTAGAAACTACTGATATATCAGTAAATAAAGTTACGTAACTATTCCTTGCTACATAATTTACCATATAGGGGATAACCGTTGCGTATTTGAAGATTTGCAGCAATATATCGGTGGTTTGTATGTCGCAAATTTAGTTTTACATGCGACGCGTTGGCGGAGCATGTGAAACGATTATTTGCGACATATAAACCACCGATATACTGCTGCAAATCTTCAAATACACAACGGTTATCCCTATTCTAGTGAAACCATAGATCCAGATGGTAAAAAACAAACAATACTTTAAGTCCTTTGATATTTTCTCTCTGTCGTCATAACATGACGTCACGAAACACCGCATATCTCCGCATTACGCATATAGAAAATAGTTCTCTGGGAACCTAGCAATTGTGCTTACATTTAACATACCAAGAACTGGCGTTTTCACTTGATACTTTGATTTTCACAAATGAAAACTGTTAAGTCATGGTCCTTTTGGATTTCTGAGGGTAGGTCCCTTTCAAAACTACCGATGATGAATCAAATTTGACCTCGACATTGCTGCTGTGTAAATATAATAAAATTCCATAATAATTGTGCACATGGACAACGGAATTATTTATTTTAAATTGTTTACAATGTGGAACTGGTGGCATATTCAATATACTTTGGCTGATTGGTGTATTTGATATGGACGTGCAAATGGAAAATATCAGGAGCGACAATTTACAGGCATGTTTGGAATTTGCAAAGAGATATCGAGTGGTCTAGAGTGGGTGGGGCGAATTATCATCATGGGACTGTCCTTGAAGAATTGAAGAATACTGCCGCTTCTGTTTGTCGGACCAGTCGGTATTATAACTTCCGACACTGGCTTCATTCTGATGACCGGACTTTTTCATTATTTCCCTGGTTTTTACACCAGCATATGCCAACAACTAGTGCATGGTTGCGATCTCCCGAACACAGTGATTTGTGTAAACTTTTGACGAAACCAGCCTTAGCAGAAATTGTTTTCATCATTTCGTTAAGCACACGTTCACCAAACAGGCCTGGATGTGTATATAATTCTTCATAATCGACTGAACTTTTGGGTTACTGAATGAAATGATTCGATCCCGGGTGCAGTTTTATCAGGTATGTTTTTCAGAGATTTACAGGACATGTTTCCTTTTGATTACTGTATATTATTGTATTAATGTTTGAATCGTAGTTCTTGAATCTTGATAGTGTCTCCTTTGCGATTTTTGGCGTGTTCTTGATTGTACGCCAGCTGGCAAAATTAAACACCAGCCTCGTCATGGGAAAAAAAGATGGCCGTTTGTTCAACTTCTGTATATGGTGTTTCCTGCATGACCCATAAATTGTACTTTTGTCAAAGATCTTAGTTTATCTATGTATACCACGAAGAGCAAAATTCAAGGTTATGTCAAACCACACATTTCTTTGGAAAGATTTGTGATTTATGACAGAGAGAAAACCTGAGTTTTTTAGTGTTTTCAGATCATTTTCTGTGATCGGCTGGTAATGTTAAGTGTTTTGTCAGGTCCTTCTTACCTAGTTTTAGCATGTATATAAAGCTCACAGCTACATAATTATATACCTTAAATCTTATATTTACAGGGTGCAGGTGCCACATACACCTCAAAAACAGAATAGAGGAACAGGAACGTTTGTCCAAGGGTAGTGAACTAGATCTACACGTGAAATAAATGGACGCTGGATCAACTTGTGGGACTTTGCGATAGATATTTGAGTATAATCGCCAGACTCACATTGACTACAACCATAAAGTGTGTTGAAACAAACAAGCAAATTCAAAACATTTGACATTTCATTCAGCCAGGGTCTTCGTTCATTCAGACCCATTCATTCAATTTTACTATGAATGCGCGTATGAATATTTCGTAGTAAATTTTCTATTGATTCGGTTTCCGACAGTATATTCATTTTTCCGACAGTATATCGGTGGTGTATATGCTTCAAATTTTGTCACGTGGACCAATCAGAATGCGTGTTACAAAAATGTTGCATTAGACTTTCCTTTTAATTGGCGGAGAAACAACCAGTTTTCAATAAATGACAATGTAGTGCTATTTTCAAATATCTCGCAGAAACAAACTATTTTATTTCAGTATTGTAATATCAGGTTCTTCAGAGGGTAACTAACAAGGGGTGCTAGTTTTCCATATATGGCTTTTAAACATGTTTAGATTAATTACTTATTTCATTCTATGTGATATTACAGCGATATTTACCTATATTTACCTATATAGTTTTATGTCATAGATGAAGATCATACATGGTCCCCTTGGTTTTCAATGGGCAGCCATTATTCAATGAAGTAAAGGTTCCATTTCATTAAGCACATGAGTGTTAAGAAGCAGTATGCCTTACATGTCCTTCTTTTCATATAAATCGTACTTCCGTCAGCTAGGTGGCGTTGGGCGATGATTGAGTATGACGATCATGAATAGACAAGACCACGCAGCCTAATTCACCATTATTACAAGTCAACACTTCTAGTAGTTGTGTTTAGCGGTGACAATGACGAGCAATAACCCTAGAGTAGGAAGACGTTTTAAGAGTCTATTGTTAAATTAAGCTCCCATGATGTCTAGTCTAATTTTCGACGAAATAACGTACATGTACAAGCCAGCAGCTGTTGACCAATGTCTAAACACGGAATATGTCCAAAGATGTACCGATCAGTGTTCTAATCCTTTGCTTGCTAAGCTCGATCTAACATGCATTTGCAAACAGCTTGGGTTCAAATCATAGGTATACGTTGCGTTGATCGGCTACACCCCCCCCCCCCAAATGTCATTAAACACCATAACTTTTTATATAACTCATTTTCATAAACCCACACAAAAATTGTACTATAAGCAGTATAAAGGTATTCAACTCTACTTTCATTTTCAACAGAAAAAGACACAGCCCTTTAGGTTTTCATCTCATTAATCCAACAATTTTCAACCGATTTTCACGACATATGTACCGACTGTAAGAGAAATAAATACTTGTTACAATAATACTACTGCCATTTCGATACTTTCCAAATCGCAATAAGTATCCAATCTCAAAAGTGTCTGGGCCCAGCTTACAGCTTACCAATGAGGCGTCGTGTTGAAAAATCCTCGGTGACCCAGGATGGTTGCTGCTTTCGAATTCAAAAATATCGCCGAGAACAAAATGTTTGTTTTAAAATATTTTCTGAGATTATGACACTATTTTATAGACTTAAAACGACTGTTGCTAAAAATGTGTGTTCATCGGGTTTTAGCTGTGTTTACCCGTGGTACATGTAAATATACCGAAACAGTACCGAAAGTATCGAAATGACAGTACAGTAAAACCTCTCTATAACGACCACTTAATTATATCAAGTATTTTGTGCTAAAGGCTGGCGGCTGCTTAAAGCAAGGTGAAAGTAAAACAGAATGCTCCTATAGGAGCTTTCTGTTTTACTTTCACCTTGCTTTAAGCAGCCACCTGCCCTAAATACCAACTAATTAACACGATTTAGTGCTCGTTATAGAGAGGGTTTATTGTAGTATTTCCGTAACAAGTATTCATTTCTCTAGCAGTCGGTACCTATTTTGTTAAAATCGGTTGTTGATTGTTGGATTAATGAGATGTAAACCTAGAGGGGTGTGCGTTTTCTGTATAAAATTAAATTAGAGTTGATTGCCTCTGTAAAGCTTATAGTACAAATTGTGTTGGGGTTTATGAAAATGAGTTATATGAAACGTTATGATGTTTAAGGACATTTGGGGGTTGTAGTCGATCAACGCAACATGTACCTATGGTCCAAATAAGACACCGAGTAACTTAACTTGGCATCTCGTCAGGCCCCTAGCTGTTTGATACTTGGTTAATAGTTTCTAAAACCCTAAAGTGAATCGGAAGTAACAGAGCGCATGTTAAGCCAGCATCATATTTATATCAGACGACGAAGGTTAAAGTGAAATAATGATACACAACAATGAGTACATGTATATGCCTTTAGATTTGACATGTCGTTTTTATTTATAGACGACCCGTATATTGGGAAAATACAACTATTGTACTAGGTGAGCTCAGTACTGTACCGGCTATTTCATCTTATACTATTTAATTTAACCCTTCTCTTGCTGAATTTTAAAATACATTTCTCCTTCTTTACCCATGCCCTGTTGTATAAGTACCTGTATCTTCACTGTGTACAAGTATTTCGCTGTGCAATCACTGCTGTGGAGTGCCCTGGTTGCACAATCAACTTGTAAATAGTGCAGACCCTGATGAGACAGCTCCTGCAGGAGCTGTCTCATCTGGGTCTTCACTATTTACAGGTAGGTATATTGACGCGATTAGCAAGCGAAGGGTTAATCACTACAATGTCTAGGCAATCGGACTTCGAGTCTAACCATCGGCACACGCTTCACGAGAAATTCGCTAGTAAATTTTAAGCAAAACCCTTTAATATAGAATGGAATAGTTCGGAAAAACAAGTCCAAAAATAAAAACGACAGTTCACTCATACTTGCTAGTAAGTGGCAATAAAATTCAAACGGGTGATTTGTTTACAGGCGGTTAAGCATTTTAATGCATTAATGAGCAGTGAAGGCCCAGATCAGAAGGTTCCTACTCTTTAGAATATTCTCTCCGACGGAATTCTAATGAGTTATACCAAGATGCTTTTTCTTTGAAAACAAAAACTCTCACTTATTCTACGGCCCTTTTAATATTGAGCTAAATTGATTTAAATTTATTTACAGCTCTCCTTTATTGTGCACTGCAATAAAATCTTTTATGCGCCCGCCTTTAGACAGGACGCACAAAGGGAACGTCCACGGCTTTCGTCGATCGTCGAAATTTCCAAATATGTGTGTGTTTGTTGCTTTTTGTCCCGCGGAGTCAAACCGTGTTCATTCGATCTTGTTCAAATGTCTTGTTCATGAACAGACTCAATAAAAACCGAGTCTGCAATTTTCTCATTTGGCATTGCTGTTTATGCTTTCGAAGGATCTCATCAGGATTTATTTACGTCATAACAGCAGTTAAGCGCCTGTGTGGCGGCCGTAAATAATCGCCCCGTACTTCTTTCTCAGTGCTGATATTTCATCATTTTCGGTGCTGTAAGTTTTAAAAATTGAATACCGCTTAAGCCTATGCTCGGTGCACTTTTAACCCTTTTGTTGCCAATGTCGCATCTGTGATTACCTATGCAAATAGTTTGGATCCAGATGATACGCCGAGTAACTCGGCGTCTCATCAGGATCCAGACTGTTTATTACTGTTACTATGTTTTTGAAACAAAAATGAAGAAAATTAAAAAATGAAAATTTGTAGCAGACGACAAAGTTAGCAGACGACACAGTCTGGCAGCGAAAGGGTTAATTACTGCTCATGAACAGACTCGATAAAACTGAATATGCAATTTTCTCATTTCGCATTTCTGTTTTTGCTTTCGAAGAATTTCATCTTATCAGGATTTATTCATAAGATTATGAGTGGTCATAATATCTTGGCCAAATTCGATAACGATAATGGAGCTGGTTATGGTGCTTGAACTTGATGCCATTGCCGAATTTAGCCTTATCCGTTCTCATATCGACGATTCGAATCCGAGCTTCTCCAAACTGCATGAAAGTATGTAGTAAGTTTCAGTCAACAACCAAATAATATGTTTGCTTTTTCGACTTTATGAAATAATTCTATTGAAAAACAATTAATAGTTACACGTACTCTAAAATGGGCATAAATATCATTAGTACATGTCGGTTTGACCAATATTTATTGAGTGTCATTTGCAACGAGAGAACTATTTTCATTGTCATTTGTAAACACATTACCAGAACCCGTGACAATATAGGTTACAGTCTATATAATAATTAACAGAATATGTTCAGATATCGGCAGCAAACTAATATGAATATCGTCTGGCATTTGGCTTTTGGTTTCTAACTCACGAAATTAATCATCATGATTATAACTAAATCGTTTTGTGTTAATCTACACCCATGACATGTAATTGTGAATGTCAAATGTTATTTATCAATGTTTGTCTCTCTTAAAACTGACTAAGGCCATTATATAAATATTATATTGAATGTACTTCATTCCATATATCACAGTATTGTAAATTAATTACAAAAAGTGTCTGGATGCTATTGTGAGCAATCAATCCGATAACTGCGTTTAGAAATCCCAAAGCTTACATTTGATGTGTACAAGGTATGCAGTTTGTCGATATGTAATCTATTAAGAGTACCTTCAGCATTTAACATCGAATCTGATAAACCCTTATGTAACTAGTATGTACTATTCATTCGTCCTTGTGCAGTGCACTTTATGTTGAACTGTAACATCGGTATTAAGAGAGACGCTTAACCCTTTGCTTGCTATTCACGTCAATATACTTACCTGTAAATAGTGAAGAGCCAGATGAGACAGCTCCTGCAGGAGCTGTCTCATCAGGGTCTGCACTATTTACAAATTGATTGTGCAACCAGTGCACTCCACAGTAGTAATTGCACAGAAAAATAAGTGTAGACAGTGAAGATATATGTAATTATACCACAGGGTATGGGTCAAGAAGAAGAAATGCATTTTAAAATTCAGCAAGAGAAGGGTTAATTTCCTTGATAAACTTTGCCAAGTATCAGGGAATGCAGTGACTGGAGCAGTTTTAATCAGGGAAAGGGAATTAATCATTGAACATCTGTGAAAACCAAACAGTTCGAAATAGAATAATTCATGTGATATTGACATTTAAATGACACTAAGGATGTGTTCAAATATTGCAAAATTTTATAACGTATTGGTGAAAACTTACAATACCTGAATACAAGCGCAGTGCTTAACGTTAGAGTCCATTCAGTATGAAATGCTTAAACATGTATTTCGATTTTGAATATAAGTCCAATGGGCTGTCTATGAACCCTCTGATCTGACACTACACTATTTGCAAATGCCAGTCCACTCGTTCCCGGCATTCAAACTGTCTCTGACATACAATATGAGAACCTTCTAATATAAGAAGAAAACAAACTAATTTGGAGGATAAAAAATATTGCAGCTTGGCAAAGGTTAACAATAGCTTGGCTTTCTCGATCTACTTCAGTCTTGCTAATGAATTGGTCTCGGAGCCAACATAAAAGAATAATCAGGCTTCATCAAAGCATTCGGTGTGTTTTCTCGGTAGTTTTGTGAAGTGTGGACTGCCTGTCGTTATAGCATATTAAATTCATCATTCATTGGTATATGGTAGGTCAAAGATCTAAAAGTTGGGAACATCTGGAACCTTTGTAGTTGAAATGAATGACCGTCTTTCAAAAATGATCGATCGATTTCCAAAAGAGTTAACACCGAGAATAAATCTATTGAAGTTTGAACTGAATATACACCGCACTAACCCTTTCATTGCTGGATACTCAACGTGGCTTCGTCCATCAGTGGTTAATGATAGAATCCATTCAGTTTGAAAGGCTATGATTGGAGAGACGATTTTGAAAAAAAGCACATACCCTGATTAAATGGCTCGTCACTGTTTAAAAAACAAGTGTACACTTGTTTCGCTTTTGAAGTGTTTGTACAGGCGGTGATACAGAAGATATTTCATTTCTGAAACGACAAGGGTGGTCGTATATTTGCTTCGCGAATAACACACCAGTCGACTCTAACATGCAACTGAAAATAATAGTTGTAAATAGGGGACAGCCAAATTTCTTACTTCTCGACCAACCCTACATTTTTGGTACCTAATCAGAGATGAGATTATGAGTTATAATTTGATACGGCGATGCTGAGAAACATAGAAAATAATACCTAGGTTTACTAAAGCACTCCTTTTATTTCGGGCTCTGATATAAAACACATGTAGGCATATTATGTTGACAATAACTGCAATGCATCCTGTAAGCCCTTATACACTGTAACATGTAAAAGAGCAAATATGACTGAACGGTTTGACTTTTGTTTGGTATCGTTTGAAACATTATTTTTGCAATTTCTAACAAATATTCTAGGAAAACATAGTTTATGTTTCGGAATAAGGTAACATAAAATCAAAGGTTAGCTTTCGTCGGTGTGTTTACAATTCTCTTTCCCTGTATAGCGCAAATCATTATTTTAACATTATTTAAGTAATCTATATAAACAATCACGATTTAAAAGTAAAATGCATATACAGTAAAACTCCTCTAAACCGGAATTTCAATAAACAAGAATTAAGGTCATTTAGGCAGGTGGCTGCTTAATGCAGGTGCATGACTTCCACCCTACATTAAGCTACCGCCTGTCTTACAGATCGACATTACTACTACAGTAAAATCTCTCTATAACGGCCATTACATTACATTACATCAAATAGTTTGTATTAAAGGCAGGTGGCTGCTTAAAGCAAGGTTAAAGTAAAACAGAACGCTCCTATAGGAACGTTCTGTATTACTTCACCTTGCTTTAAGCAGCCACCTGTCCTAAATACCAACTAATTAACACAATTCAGTGGCCGTCATAGAGAGGTTTTACTGTGATTCAAACGTCCGGTTTAGAGGGGGTTTAGCTTATTACTTCATATGAGCTTTAAATTATGTCTTTACAATAAGTACATTATGTTTTGTTAACCCCTATCCTGTTACCTGCGACTTGATTCGCATTTACAAACATCTTGGATCAGCTTGGATCCAGATGAAACAACAGGATATCAGGATCAAATCTGATTTGCACTCGGTCAATAGTTTATCACAAGTTTGCTAGTTTTGCAAGTAGTCACCCATTTTCAGAATATATGTATTTCACAACAGCAGGTGTTACATGTAAGTGCTTGTGTGGCGGTCGTAAAAAGTCGCCCCGTACTTCATTCTCAGTGTTGTTATATTTTCTGGTCCTTCGGGATCATTAGTTTTCATGTTATTAGTTTTGAAAATTGAATACTGCTTAAGCCGGTGCTAGGGGGCGTGAGTAGTGTTGCACTTTTAATTACTACTCATGAACAGACTCAATAAAACTGTGTCTGCAATTTTCTCGTTTTGCATTTCTACTTTTGCTTTCGAAGGATCAACCATTTTCAGAATATATTTGCATCATATCCAAATTTAAGTAGTTATTCACATCTGAATAAGTGTTAAATGTCGTACTTGTTTTCTCACTTGAATTTGTCGTTTACATTCATCAATCTACGTCTGACATTCCAGAAACGCGTTCGTTGTATCGATTCGCCAACTGTACGTGACATAGTTTTGATACTCCAAACTAACTACCAGTCCTTTCCCTAGGGCTGATAATTTGCTATGGAAGGGGAGGCTTTGTCTAATATAATTATTCCGCTAAGAGTATTTACAATGGCTCTGTTGAAATGTTCAAGTTTTATTAAAGATAAAACATGGATTAGACAGACTGAATGCCTCGATGTTGACTCGTTATTTAATCGAGACGGTTCTTAAGACTCATTGACATTCCTGACTAGGATATCGACACAGCCCAATTAATTCAAATTAACGGCTAAACAATTTGCCATATATTATACTCGTAGTCGCCTTATTCTTATAATGTTCTAATTGGAATTTGAGCGTTTGAAATGTATTGGGTTTTACGTTTCAAACGCTTATCACTTTTAGCATGTACATAAAAGGAATTGGTACTGAAAATCTCCCAAAGGGCAAAGCTGGTGGCATATTGTTTATGAGCATTCCAAGACGAGTCCAATGATATAAATATCTTAAAATCTTCAACAATGTAGTACAGTAAAACCTCTTTATAACGACCACTAAATTATGTTAAATAGTTGGTATCGTGGACAGGTAGTTGCTTAAAGCAAGGGGAAAGTAAAACAGAACGCTCCTATAGGAGCGTTCTGTTTTACTTTCTCCTTGCTTTAAGCATCCACCTGCCTATAACACAAGATACTGGATGTAATTTAGTGGTCGTTATAGAGAAGATTTACTGTAATGACATTTTGATAATAAGGCGACGTCGTGTCATTGCAAAGAGCTACACTTTGATTGGAATTGGTACGTGCCATAGCAAACACTTTGATTGGATGTAATACTTTTATACGTGTTTCTGGCACCTTGAACAGGGCAACAGATAAAGGTGCGTACTCAAATACTTAACTCGTCTTTTCTCAACCAAGCCCTATGTTGTGCACACTCTTTAGAACCGTCTCTAAAGCGTGGTCACAATCAAGGACTAAGTGTTAGTCTTGAAACTATTTTAACTTACGCATCTTATCTGAACCTCTGTTGATAGTTTCATTGTTCAGTAACTTGACGATGTTTACAAGAGTGTTGCAAAGACGTCCACATGTGATACATTACCAGACCAACCGACCACCCAGTTCGTTCATAAAGCCTACATCATGGTACCTTAGAACAGAACAGTGGACGATTATTAACATGCTAGAAATACATGTAATGGTTTAATTAAAATAATATTTCATTATAACTATGTCGTCCATGAATATTCATTAGGTATTGAAATTTGGACTAAATATAGAACAAGGGAAGATTTAACCCTTACTCCAATGTGAAAAAGACGGTTCTTTGGATCTAGTGCAGGTTTGACACTTCCGAGTCTGTCAAGGTTTTGAGACTATCTACCGAGAGTCAAACAGTATGGATTTTAATGAAACGCCGAGTAAATTAGCGTCTCATCTGGATCAAAGCTGTTTATAGACCCGATTCTGGTATTCGATAGCAAGATAAGGTTCAGATTACTATTATTATCCTGATACACTATTAGTTATACAGTTCTTTCCCAGGGTACATGACGATTTATTCCCGGCTGAGGAAAATCATGTTGCCCGAGCCGTTAGGCGAGGGTTACATGATTTTACCAGCCGGGAATAAATCGTCATGTACCCTGGGAAAGAACTGTATAACGAATTTATTATATTGCAAAGTTTTACGGTTCGGATAATTTATATAAATCCATTTTGGCATGTTGAATCACTAAACACGTTAATTCCCCTAAAAGCGCCCCAATACATTTATTTCTACCCGAAGGTATCCGAAGTGGTGTGTATTGTATTTCATCCGCGTTCGTGTTATTATAGATGGCTGGACGATATAATAACTCCTCTCTAAAAACTGTTTTATTGGTCATTTCAAACAATGATATTTTTTAATTCATTCCTGCATTGTTTTCTTTACGTATCAATAGTTGTCTATTATGAATTTTGCTATTGTTTAGCCGAGTCGAGAAGTCGGTCTTTTGGTTTCTGACCACAATATGTGGGGCCTGCCATGGGGGATTTCTATGTACCCTGTCAGCTCATAGGGTGCATGAACTCTTGTACACGGCTAGTTAACCAATCAGAAGTGAGCATTTTACTTTGCAGTATAATAAAAATTCATATAAATCTCTAGTTATACTTTCGTACAACATGTACGTGTTACTTTGGTTGATAAATTAATAACAAGAAAAGGTCTTTTGCAAATATTTACTTCACACTTATACTGGAAGTAAACTAAGATCCAAGCTTTTCTTTCGACCATGCGTTACACTTTATACATGTATATGTCAATCGTTTCATTACCACAAATGCAATCTCTCTCAAACGAGTTATTTATCAGGGTATGGTTTTTTTGCCAATGGAATAACAAAGATCTGATTCTGAAGTGTCTGTCGCAGGCAAACATTTCCTTGTTAACCCATTACCTCAAATGCTATTTTTAGATACAACCTCTTTGAATAAATCTACCGAAAAGGAGCATTAGCTAGTGAGAAGGTTTTTTTTTTTTAATTTTGCAATTTGAAACCATTGTGATAAATAGAGCATTTGCTCCGATAGGAGCAAATGCTTTATTTATCACAATGTTTTCACAAAATGACTTTTACAGAGTCGTCAAAAGTCGTCAAAATGAGGGAATGGGTTAACGTGTAATTATAAAACATCAGCTCCCTTTTTGGCAAATGCGTTAAAAGGCATTTATATAAAGGAAAGCGATAACTGTATAAAGTGAACTTTTATTCGATTTAATACAATCTTTGAGCAATATATTAAAACGAATTGAGTACTTAACTCAACAGTTTCGTTTTATTAGATTCCTTTACGACTTCATTTGATTAAGTCAAATGAGTTCTTCATTTGATTAAGTCAAATGAGATATTTTCCCTACATTTCCAAAATAGACTTGGTTTCAGCAAGGTTATATTATGAACCCTTATCCAAATGTAACACACAATGTCTTCGCGGATTATGATATGATGCACGTGGGACAACTTCCGAGGCGATCATGTTTTCGGAGATTATTGACCGAACATGAAAACAGCTTGGATCCTGATAAAACGTCTCATCTGGGGCCAGTCTGTATGCAAATGCGACTTGGGTCGCGCTTAGTGGAGAAATGAATACAGTAAAGTACTACAAGTATCAAATGAGCCTGAAGGCATACAACTGTCGAAATGATTAAATCAGTGGAAAGACGAAGAATGTATGTCACACTGCATGGTTCATGCTAGTGTGTCGGTATCGATATGTGTCGCATTCAAGGTTGAAACGGGACATCTATTAGACATGTTTGATACCAGTGTCAAAATCGTTCCCTTTGTTCTTAACCCTTTTCTTGCTGAATTTGCAGGAGCTGTCTCATCTGGGTCTGCACTATTTACAAGTTGATTGTGCAACCAGTGCTTCCCACAGCTGTCATTGCACAGCGAAATACGTGTACATCGTGAAGATATATGTAATTATACAACAGGGCATGGGTAAAGAGGGGAAAATGTATTTTAAAATTCAGCAAGAGAAGGGTTAAGGTTAAAAACAAAATAATCCCGTTTTACATACTAGGTGAATACATATGCATTCATACAGTGCAAGTCGTAGGCACACCGTAGGTATTCTGTCTTCCTTCGGCGAGATGGTCTGGGTTCAAATGTTTCAACCTGATTTGTAGCAAACTCTGGAGCAATTTACCCACACTCATATATAGTATTAATGCACTTCAAGCATTCAAAAATCATAATTATGATGAATAGTATGGTTTTCTTAATTATCATCTTAAAGCACCACTGTGTGATATTTGGTTTTTAATATAGATTAATTTCAATGTGATAAAATATGTATCATCATTTAAAAGTATTTAATGTCATTGTTCTGCTATCTGATAATCGATTATAACAGGTCTATATTTTGCAATGTGATTAATTCTGTGATGGAGTTTAGTAATACTGTTTTTATTGTATTATTTAATAGCGACATTTATAGGTGTATTTCATTACTGTGCACTATGATAAATGTTGTGATAAGGTGTAGCAATATGCTTCTGGCATTGCTCTATTTAATATTAATAGACATACAATTTTTTCATATAAGGTTGTGACGAAAAGTATGTAATGTAATAAATACTTTGACTATCTTATTGTATGCCTCTCTGGGTCATGCCATAAATGTATGGGGCCATGGAGTTCGCTCTGTATTCTGTTCTCTTTAATCATGGGAAGCATGTCAAGGTAGACATGTACATCTTATAGTATATCATACTTCTGATTTTCAGATTCTACATAATGTTTGTGGACCACTGTTATCAATATTTTTTCAATGCATCCAGTGTTCAAGGTATACTTATTATAATTGAAATAAGTTGGTTGTTTTTCATTCAGACTCAGTCGCGAGATTAACTGGTCCAAATAACAAGTTCAATACTTGTCCAAATTACATTTAATACGTCTGATTTTAATTATATAAATGTGACTGCCGTGGTCTCACAGACTGAGTCTAAAATGTTTACCATTTATGGAATCATTTAACAACCTGTCTAGGATCATTAAGCAGAAGCAAATTCAAGCTCGAAGTGTAAAGCTATGCTTGTAGATAAATAAAAGCATGCCATCTAGGAAGCAGACTGATGGACACATCACTAAAAGCATTGGGTTAAAGTTCATGGTCACTCCTAAAAACCAAAGCCTGGCTTTGTGGTATATGCCCATAAATAGGCGTATGAATGAATCAGCACTGCACGTGTAGCTATTTTCAGCATATTTACTGTAAATTTGCTGGTTTTGTTTTAATTTGAGTTTCGAGTTTTGAATAAAATAACAACGGAAATAGTTAGTCCAGTTTCATTTTTTCAACGCTGAATTTTCAAATCTACTATTCCGAAATTGAAAGCTTAAAGTAAACATTCAGTGAAGGTTTTAAGGAAAATTAAACATCACAGAAAAGGTACAGACCCTGCTGAGAGGGATGCCCTAGTAACCTTCTCATAGGGATAAATTCTGTTTCCAAAGGACATTTGGCGCTTTTTCCGCACTAAAAGGTTAATAACATATTTGTTTGAAAATGAATGTTATTTTAGACCTTTAAACCTTTCATTATAACATGTGATTCGACATCAGCACTCTGTGTGTAAAATAGCACCGGCATCAAATAGGTTTTTATCATGTCTGAGCGGGGCCCAAACAGTAATCAAATATGCAATATGATACCCTCTCTGTCCTGTTCACATGTCATGACATTTGATTCTCTGTTCCTTTGCTCCGAACATACTGTTATCAAATTTGGCGTAAAAACAGGTCATTATACATGTACTTATGTTCAGCCTTCTATTCATTATGTACATGTCTGGCGATTTATTGTAATTGAAATTAACTAATATATTGAAATTCTGTGTTTTATCTGGATCAAAGCTAAGTAGCGTTCATCGGGACCAGGGTTCAAACAACAACACTTTAAGTGTATAGTAAAATTTGATACTACGAACACTCACATACGTACCATTATTGATAATCTGTAACACAGGTGGCAGCATAATGCAGGGTAAAAGGCATGCAGAAAGAAAAGCTCTATGAACTGTAGTTCAACATAAATATTTATACGATGCTTGTAATATTCAATATAATTCCCATGTAATGAAAACATTTGATTTTGTATACATGTTACGTAGAACCTCTCTAAACCAAATACTTGATGGAATATCGTGGATTTTTCACAGAGTAAAAGGGGGCCTAATGCAGAACAATCAAAATGCAGAGCTTCCCTAGCAGTCTTCTGCACACCTTTAAACTTGCATTGAGCTACATGTACTACCCACTTCAACCCTTTACTCCATGACTATTCATATAAGAAATAATGACATATTGAATGGTAATAAATAATCATAATGACATATGCCGCACAATGTTTTGTTTTTTGTAGAACAAGGGTCCATGCTTATAAAGCTTTTTAGTTGAGTCTGAGTTCGTTCTCAAGCTTTTGATTGGTCAGATTTGAGTTCTCAAGCTTTTGATTGGTCAGATTTGAGCCTCTGACTCAAATCTGACCAATCAAAAACTTGAGAACGAACTCAGACTCAAATAAAAGTTTTATAAGCATGGACCCAGGTCTATTATACTTCACAAGCAAGCAGAGCATACCCTGATCAAACGACTGCTATATGATCCAGGTCTACTGTTTTGCAGTGGTGTTATGTCGATTTTAGGTGGACTTATAACGTACAGGGTAAAAGACTCAGACTTAGACTTGTTTGGAGTGGACATTCTAGGGTGCTTTACTGTACTGTCTGGTCGGCGTGATGCCAATTATCCGTTCAGTCCTGCTATGCCTTTCTGAAACCTTTGAATGACGAATATTCAATGTGAATCGTTTATCAGTGTCTACGGACAGAATCTTTTGCGTGTAAAAACGGTTACCTTCAGGGAGTATTTTGAATACAGAGCAGATCCTATTCAGAGAGCTCCCTTGGGAGGCCTGTGATATGGGGATAAACTTTTAGCAAGCGGTAGCTATCTCTTCCCCAGCATTGAAATGGTTAATGCCATTCTGTCGTTTTTTCTTCACTGTGCCATTATTCTAACAGGAAGTCGTATTATTATCTCTTTCTGATGGCAGATCTCTGCGCACTGATGGTTGTAATTACAATATCCAAGGCGTCTAGATGTGCCTTTAACCTTTAACATACGGAATGATTAAAACTTAGCTCCTCCCATTTTGAATATGTATGATTCAAAACTTATTTTAAATTGTATCACTGAAGAAGTTATTAACATTGCAGACACTGGCTAAGGTGCTCCCTCGAGAGTATTTTGATATGGGCCTATACTGTTTGCACATATATTACTATATACTTGGTTCCTGCATTTCAAAGGTTACGTCTTTCCCAAAATATATACAAGATAGGAAAAATCAATATCGTTTACCAGTGGCGAAAACAGCTACTTCCTTGCCTTAACACTTTCCTGCGTATAAACGTGTTTAAGCGCATTTATAAACAGGGTAGACCCAGATCAGACGGCTCCTATAAGAGGTCTGCTCTGTTTGCTTAAAACTTAATCATATAGATCTTATTCTACAGCAATTGTCAAGGAAAACATTCCCTTGCTCATGGTGCCATTATATAGTTCAGCTAATTAATATCCTTGCGCTCATTATTTCTCACATAAATATTATTTTAGGGAAAGGGTTGGGCACAATAATGTTGTTGCATTCCTATGATGATTAATCTCCCTTGTACTACATACTACCTACTCTACTTGCGATTTGTATTTATATTTGCACGACTCGTCGGGATCCAAATCTTTGGCGCTCTGACACAGATATGTTTATTAAAAGAAATAGGAGAATAATGCACTTTTAAAGTTGAAGCAGAAGACAATAGTTAAGGACGACAATTGTCCAGTGTGCAGAAGAATTAATAGGGTTTTCCAAGTGACATATCTGATTAGTGTGAGCGATGTAAACACATGCTGTACACTGAAAACCATACAGTTTGACAGCCTGTATTGAAGTTGACAGATGTTCTCTTTCTTTACCTGACCCCCCCCCCCCCTTTAACGCATTGCAAACAGAGTAGAACCAGGGTCTGCTCCGTTTGTCTATAATTACTGTAAAACAAACTAAACCGAACGTTTAATTCAGCATATAAATCTCGGTCTTGGAGACAGGTGGCAGCATAATGCAGTGGGAAGTCATGCAGGAGATTTTTCCTCTAGGATCGAGCTTTCTGCTTGACTTGCACCCTGCATTTAACAGCATCCTGCCTAAAAGTATCTAAATTCTTCTCTACAAGAAATCCGGTTTAATGGAGTTCTACTGTATATTATAAATCTGGTACTCCATCTGTGTAATTGCAATAAAGTCCTTAATTTATTGTTTTAATACAAAAACAGAATATTTTTTTTAAAAAAGGGTATCATTAAGTGTGTGTGCAAATAATTAAAATCGGCAGTTATCAGAAATAGCACTTGCGAAATATGAGACTACGCAATATCAACATTACATCATAATAGTCGCTACCCCTCCGTCAATTCTGAATAAAAACTACAAGAAAATATATCAACGATGAGTGTAAAACGCAAACATCTGATTAACAAAGAGACTGAATCCATAGTAATGCGCCTTGTCATCAAGATCTCAAAAATGTTTAATATACGGATAGCAGTATTTGTAGAGTAATTGAATATACTTTGCACTTTGAAGAATACTTGAGACGAGCGTGATTGTAAAACAAACCTTTGTTTAAGGTTAATCGTGTATCAGCTGAAGCATTAACCCTTTCGACCCCAAATTTCTAAGTGTCGCCTACAAACCATTTTTTTTTAAAAATAAAACATTCGGTAAAATAAGGAAATAAATATTTGCAAATTTCAAAGGAATCACAGACATAGAAATAAAATTCGAGACAAAAAGTGAAGTCCCTGATCAGACGCCGCCTTGAAAAGGCGGCGTCTGATCTGGGAGTGCACTGTTTGGTGGTGCATTTATGCTACTACATGTACTAACACTACTACTACTACTACTACTACTACTACTACTACTACTACTACTACTTACTTCTACTACTACTGATACTATTACTACTACTCATTCTACTATTATTATTTTGAACAATAATAATGATATTAATAATGATGATAATAATAATGATTATATAACCTTTTTGGTGCAAAATAGTTTTAAACTGTTAACAATGCCGCCTGCTTTAAGTTCCAGAATCGATTTTCCTTTGTTTTGTTTTCTAATAAGACCCCAAGTTACTGGGCGTCACATCTGCATCAAACTGTATGCGATGGTAAGGTTCGCTCATTGTTGCAAGCCCCTTTCCGATTTCATTGTCGAATGTGTTGCTAGTTGGAACATTTTATATTCCAGTTCGGTTTTTGTGTCATCTAGCTCTTTCTGTAACACTTTTCTCAATTATTGTACGCCAATCTCAAGTTTATTTTCAACGCTATCAGTTTTATTATAAATTTCAATTCTACACTATCTTATGATCCTGCTAACTCTCTTTAATCAATGTTTTGCTTTGAAACAAATTATTTTTGTTTTTACCCATTACCCTGCTGTGAAAGGAACCGTGTCTGCTCCGATTTGGATCTGGGACAATTTGACTACAGTAAAACCTCTCTATAACGGCCACTAAATTACATGGAGTATTTTGTGTTAAAGGTAGGTGGCTGTTTAAAGCAAGGTGAAAGTAAAACAGAACGCTCCTATAGGGGCGTTCTGTTTTACTTTCACCTTGCTTTAAACAGCCAACTGCCCTAAATACCAGTCAATGTACACAATTTAGTGGCCTTTATAGAGAGTTTTTACTGTACATCCAATCAATCAAGCCCTTGAGAAACTATTGACCGAATGTCAAACAGTCTCGATCCTGATGAGACGCCTAGTCAGGTCGTGAAAACCGGGGTAAGGGTTTCGCATCGTCCTACTGATATATATTAGCTTGAGCTGTGACTGAAACAAATCATATTCGACATGGTAATGTTCTACAATAAAACCTCGAACACTCAAATACGTACCAGTATTGAATTGTAACACATGAGACAGCTTAATGTTGGGTGACAGTCATGCAGAAAATCCCTCTAGGAGCATTATGCATGACTTTCATTATGCATTAAGCAGCCACCTGCCTACAAAGACACACAGTCTTACTAACATTTCGTAGTATCGAGTTTTTACTGTATTTAAACGTATTTTCATATTCGAGGACATTCCGTTGAATTCTTAATTTAGTGTTTTATTTTTACTATCTTTACTCTCAGTTAATGTTATGGAATGTCTATCTTCGCTCTGTAACACGTTTTCTGCAACAGTAAGTATTCTGGCAATGTCTGCAGCTTTTTAATTTCGTTTCCCTACTGTAATAGGCTTAATTCACTGGTTTTAATTCATTGGACATATGTAAAATACCATGAGCAGATACATTGGAACCTTGATATTTCGAAATTCGAGATAACCCCAGTTCAAATAATTGCTATACAGAATTGTACTACAACTTAATTATCTAGAAAGGCATTGGACAGCTTAATGCAGGTCACAAGTAATACTACAGGAGTTTTCTATTACTTACGACCTGCATTAAGATATCACGTCGATAAAGTCTGAAATAGGTGTACTCTAACTCCTTTATCTCGAAGTATTTTGTATGATTGGTTGAAGTCCGAGATATCGAGGTTGCTTTGTATATCTGGATTAAAACGTTAGATGATGGATATTTGTATAAAAGTAGTTGATGTAGTCAATTTTTATGGAGGAGAAGGAGAAACGCGACGATTCGTAGTTGAGCTTGTCGATAGGGGTTATTAAACGAAAAATCCAAGATGGCACAGACATGATCGCAGGTTTGTATTACCCTAGACCACAAAATGCGGTTATGTAACTTGCAACATGTTCAAGTGGCTCAGGAGCTATCTACACTGGGGTAAAAATTCCGACCACATTCCAACTCCCAGTCAAAAATCAGGTTCAGTCGCAATTTCATGGAGCCTCTGCAAACACAGGGATGTTTACACAACAACAACGACTTTAAGTATAAAATGGACAAATTGGTTATCCGCCAACACAGACTGATGCACGTTTGCCCAACTGTGCTGATCCACACTGAAAGCGCGGTGTTAACCCTTCTCTTGCTGATTTTTAAAATACATTTCTCCTTCTTTACCCATGCCCTGTTGTATACTTACATATATCTTCACTGTGTACAAGTATTCGCTGTGCAATCACTGCTGTGGAGTGCACTGGTTGTTTATCAACATGTAAAAAGTGCATACCCTGATGAGACAGCTCCTGCAGGAGCTGTCTCATCAGGGTCTACACTATTTACAGGTAGGTAAATTGACGTGAACAGAAAGGGAAGGGTTAAACTTGGGTTCAATCAGACAAAAAATATATACACGTACAGACGTTAATACCAGACTGAGCAGCATGGAGTCGAAAATTGGTGATATTGGAGAGAATCAGATATTTATTGGCGATCACTTTGATTACCAATCTTGTCATTTAGTTCTTTGCACACAATAGCTCTTCAGGATTGGCTAATGTCATACTATCTGTTATTTAGCACCGGGAACAACTAGAAGGATTATGATTTGTCCTAGATACATCGCTTATACAAACCTTATAGTCAACCACAGGGAGGAACTACTAAATAGCTTAGCATAATTGGATCTTGGAATGCTGAAAATCTACAAATGGTTTAAGCGACGAAGATGTGGTGAATTGTGTTACTTACTTTGATATATTACCTTGTGGGGCAACATTGCAACGTAGAGCTAGACCCGAGTAAAATTCGGCGAGGTCATGACGGTGTCCGCTTGTTTTACTAAACGCATTTGGCAAATGACATTGGAGTTTTAGAACACTAATAATGCTAGTAGTGTATGGGTCAAATTACCTGTTTTAGTTGAAAGGTCAATATGTATATTTGCTTTACGTATGTTCTGTCTTCTAACCCAGTGTACTGCATTAAACATGATGTCTGCTTTTACAAAAAAATGTGAACAAACTATACGCAAGTATTCCCTTTTCTGTAATATGGACGCTGTGGGAGATTTAAATGTACGAAGGTAATAAAATCTGATAGTTTCAATACACAAGCTGATGTAAGTGAAAAACAATAGTAAGATAGTCATCCAGGTGTGATGCATGACAACTGAATTAGGACAATAACGCACAAAGCATAAAATATGGCGTAAATTCCATATCACGTGATTTATCGGGCATTGTTGATAAAAATTATCGTCAAGCTTATATCTAATGAATCAAGCATTCCTGTTGATGGTTATAGTTTTTCAAAATTATTGTTTCCCAAATCTTTTGAATTGATGGAGGAATAGTAATAGCAGTGATATTTCAGTTAAAACCCCATTTTCCTGAGACCATATATAAAATGATAACGAAGTTGGATCACATATTTTGAACACTTATTTTGATGTCGTGGCAGACCAACAGACCAATTAGATAATAGTGTAGTACAAATGACCTTGCAAAAGCAATAGATGCATTGAAACTATAGAAAAGCCGGGACATCGTCCAACTGATTCCAGAAGTAGTTATTGGGTGTAAAGAAATAATATCTCTATTTATGTGTTAATATTCAATTGTGCGTTTGTTAACAGCGTCTATCCTGGTAGATGGTCTAAAAGGATTATCGTACCAGTGCCCAAAATGAAAAACTTGTGTGATCTCAATACATTTCGCAGAATAACACTGGTGAATATTTTTTCGAAGATATTCTCAATTATGCTAGTCACTCGCTTATGAAAATGGACAGAGAGCAATGATATTCTCAATGAATTTCAATCAGGATTAAAGACAGTAGAATTACCACAGCTTGCATAATCATATTGCACTCAAATATAAACAAAACTATTAACATTTGGTAAGAAAAGATTACTAACTGCAAAGCGTTTGATTCCGACTATAGAATGAACAAGTAGTAAAGTCAAGCAGGAAAACCCACACACAAAACGCCACCATCACCAAAAAAACCGACAGAAAGCAACCGCATGCGGTTTAGGTTAATCGAATAGGACGTATCCTCTAATGGTGTAAGGATGTTACAATTATGTACGAGTCTTTTTAATATTGTGTGCGACTTAATGGTCTTTGAAAGGATGCAAACCAGGCAAGGTGTAACGTTATCTCCCCTTTTGTTTACACGCATGCACACTTGCAAGATGAATTATATAACAATTTCACTTAGAAAAAATACTGTAGCATTTGTACTAACTTTTATTTGCTGACGATGCGGTATTATTCTGTTACACTAAAATAGTTTGCAAAACCTTTTTTGAAAAGAGTGTGTATGTTGTAAAAGGTTGGATGTTACTGTAAACATGTGGAATGTGGACGGTTTTCTTTATTCGGAGTCAGAACATTTATTGTCATCGAATATAAATATAAAATATTAAATTTTCCTCAATCACTCATGTTTAAGTTATCCGATATGAGAGAAAGCATAAATGAATGCATACATCACCTGGTGCTACAAATAAAACAATAACTAGAAGAATTGTGGAATTGAATTGAATCTACTGAAGCGTATAATGTTACAAAGTTACAGCGCTCTATCTAAAGTTATTGAGCGAATACGTGATCAGTATCTATGTGCTGAACTTGGCTACTTATCTAAAGTAGAAACTTATGCTGGTTGTTCGTTTAAAAGCATCTTTTGATTTACAAACTTACATATAGTGCATACAACTGCATACACTACATACACTTGTGTATTAGTATTTCCATATTATAGAGACATATTTATGACACATTATTACTGCTGTTGACCTTCCAGTCATAAATTTAGCATTCACATGATTTATACCCAACGCAGTGCGATATTAAGATTAGGAAGATGCATTTATCTAGTAACTGTTAAGCGGCAATCATGTTCAAATACATCGAATTATGAATATAACGTTATTTACCAGAACGAGTTGCTAACCAATTTTTTTGTTCTTTCAACGTTGGACAGAATTTCGTTTACGGAACGATATGTACATTGTCCGTGCAAATAGCGTTAAGTATTAATGCGTAACGAACAGTGACAGCTCATAGAGATAGCTATAGCAATAATAACAAACTAGAGGTCTTACTCATTATATTATAATACGTGTATAAATGTTGAGAAATGTTAATAGATATTACTAACATGACATGATCTATTTTACAATGTCCGCCATGAATTAATAACTACAAATAATTTATATTTGTACTTCGTAATGGATATATTGTACCTATTGCTACCGAAATATCAACCGCACATTTATTGTATTTGACAATGAACATTTGACAGTTCGAGCTGAAATAAATACTACTGGCGTTCACGTTTGACACGGCATCTTCAAGGGTGTAATGTATATTGTTATGGGAATGTTATTGAGATGAGTTATTAACCCTTTGCTTGCTATTCACGTCAATATACCTACCTGTAAATAGTGAAGACCCAGATGAGACAGCTCCTGCAGGAGCTGACTCATCAGGTTCTGCACTATTTACAAGTTGATTGTGCAACCAGTGCACTCCATAGCAGTGATTGCACAGCGAAATACTTGTACACAGTGAAGATATATGTAATGATACAACAGGGCATTGGTAAAGAAGGAGAAATGTATTTTAAATTTCAGCAAGAGAAGGGTTAAATAATAAATACCACAGTTTCAGTAGAGAATATCCGAATATGCAATGAATCATTGTTTTATAAATGTTACCTGTATCATCTCTTAGACTAGTTGTTATATTAACCCTTTTCTCCACGAATAGTCATGTATGAAATAATGATATCACTATATATTTTATAATGGCCTACGAACAAGAGAATGTTTAGCTCTGACAGAAGCTGTAGACTTCGGTCTACGCCACTCATATGCAAACACAGCAGATCCTGAGCAGACGGCTCCTATAGGATATATTCAGTTTGTTTGATAGAATAATATAAATTTGATTTTACAGTGTCTGCTTAAGTCAAACCTACTGCTTTCATATACCATTATAAAGATCATTATTACTTACGTGAATATGCACGAGGTAAAGAGTTAATCAATTACAAATATAAAGTGGTTTACACGACCCATTTTGGCAAGAGAGATTGTTAGATTTCGATATATGGAGAGGAGTAAGAGTAAGTTTGGTGTGTTCATCGGCAGCTGCATGGTGAACCACTGGTCGCAGAATTGTTTTTTACTGCTATGAGAGAGTTTGAACCCGCAATCCCAAGCAGATTTCATAAAAGCCTTCAATGAAACTTCTCGATATTCGGACGATGTGTTCAACATAGATAACGCTTTCTTTGATGTTATGATTCCTACCATTAACTCAAAGAACTCAAGTTAAATAAAGCTATCCCTTCCGACACGTATGCATCTTTTCTTGATCTAGACCTTAAACTTGACAATGGAATTATTTCTTACGAAAGATACGATTTTGATTTTAATATTGTAAATAAATTTCCCTCATTTTGACGGAGATTTTTCCCGTGCTGCATCTTTATGAGGTTTACATATCTCAATTTATTCGTTTCGCTAGATCTTGTTCTTCTGTTGATGGTTGTAATAGTCGAAATCTGACTTTAACTGAAAAGCTGCTTGAGCTAGGATATACGAGATATAATAACCTAAGAAAACCATTCTCTAAATTTTACACCTTTTTGGCAAGTATACGTGTAATCGTAAGGTACTCCTGCTACACGGTAAATCATATCCTGAAGTTTATGGTGATGTGATTTACAAACCTCGTAAATAAATTTAACATTTTCTCACTTTGTTCGTCCAATATGTTAAAAGATACATTAAAAAGGGATGTGATCCTATAGTACTACAACATACTGCATGCCAACCCTTTTACTGTTGGCAATTGCGCTGCCCTCTTTTCATGTACGCAGACAGGAATTGCTTAGTACTCTATGAAAACGCCTTCTAAAATCTGGAAACGGAAGGAGGACGTCGGATCTTGTTTTTGTCGTACCCTTTATTACTGTTATGCAGTTATTCTGTTTGCAACACAATAATTGAGTACACTAGCGATAGGTGGATCCAGTTTGTTGAACCTGTTTACCTCTGTATTTGCCATCGCGGTTGTTGTAGATTAGTTATTTACACTGTTTTCCGTTTAGGCTGGGGAAGGAATAAGTGAGGTTGGGCGCCCCTACATCGGTTTACCCCCCCCCTCCCCAATGACGATTGTCACTGACCACTCCAATGAGGCACTTCCATCTCCTGTCATGGTGCCTATCATTGTGTTTTATATGTGGTGTTTTCCGCATGACTCATGCATGTACTTAAACAGCTTAACCCTTTTAGTGCTTGAAACACGTCACTAATGTCCTTTGCAAACAGTGCAAGCCATGTGAGAGGACTCCTAGAGTAGCTATCATCTTATCAGAATATGCACTGTTGGAAATATTACAATTTTCTATTCACAAATGCCCGAATATTCGCGGTAAACTTTTACTGTTTGCATTCTTGAATAGTCCGTTTGGAAATGCAGCGATGTTTGATGCGATGACATTGGTTGAAAATTTTAGGCAAATGTATGTTCCATACAAGCTATTAAAACTGAATCATATAGTTGCCACGATAACATTGTTTGTATTTTACTCCATTAAGAACTTTGCATTCGTCGAATTATGAGTGTCCTATTTCAGACAATTGTATTAGTGCAGGTTGTATGAACGTCATAAAATGGAATTATAACACAACTGAAAGATGTCGTCTACGTTTATCATACCTACAGTTTTACAGGTCCTCTCTGCCACTGATTATACCAAAAATGTTTGCTATTGATATCGGAAATGCATCAGCGAAGAGTGAAAAGTTGACAAACCTGTTACAACTAGTATAAAAACGTAAAAGTGTGAATACGTCTACGAGCTACATCTACAAGCTGAATAGTGACCATGTCAGTATTTTCTAGAATTTCAAATCAACCCCTGTTTATGCATGACAAGCTTATACTATGGTAAGGTGCAGACCACACCGTGTATCAAAACATTTTTTATAAAACCTCCCTAAACCGACCACTCAAATAAGTATCACTGACGGTAAGACTGGTGAATGCTTAACCCTTTCGCTGCTAATGCCAGACCTGTGACTACGTATGCAAACAGTTTGGATCCAGATGAGACGCCGAGTCACTCGGCGTCTCATCAGGAACCAAACTGTTTGTTACTGTTACTATGTTTTTGAAACAAAAATGAAGAAAATCAAAAGAATGCAAATTTGTAGCAGACGACAAAGTTAGCAGACGACAGAGTTTGGCAGCGAAAGGGTTAATTAAAGCAGAATGGAAGCCATACAAAGAGCCCCTGCTGGTGATTTCTGCATGACATTAGAGTGCATTTATCCCGTACGTACCTCATGATATATACAATAATTGATGACTTCGTGAATATTTAGTAACTTAAATGTTATAAGGTTCAATAAACAAATGAATTGTTAGCTATGACAGAAACTGTAGACTTTGATCTATATTATTTAATAATTAAATTCCTACATTAATCTAATCCTTTATATCAGAGCCTTTTTACATACAGTAAAACCTCGATTATTCGAATTTTCGGTATAGACGAATTTAGACCCTTTTAGGCAGGTGGCTGCTAAATGCATGGTGAAAGTCATGCAGAAAGCTCCTAGAGGAGCTTTCTGCATGACTTTCACCATGCATTAAGCTGCCACCTGTCTTAAAGATCGATAATAATACGTATTTTAGTGTTCGGATAATCGAAGTTTTACTGTATTGTCAAAAAAGACTATACTCAGAGTAGACGGCTCCTGTAGGAGCAATCTGATTAGGGTCTGCTTAGTTTCTGCCTGGCCAAACATTCCTGGAATGTGTTGGTCATGCATATACTGAGAACTAGATATGTATTACATGTATATGCTTAGCAAACTGAGCATACCCTGCTATTTACAAAGCAATTGAGCCGAGATCCGGATGATAACAGGCACCGTGGATGCGGTTTTGAAAGGACATGGTAGCAATCTGAAAATGCTATTGACGACATTTTGCTTAACAAGTTAAATGTTACTACGCAAATATTCCCTGAAACTGTATTTGACAGCCAATTTGCCCATCTCCGCTTCCATTTCTTCCTACTTTGTCGTGGTTGTGAAGATTAACTTTACCGACTGTAAAACAACACTATTGTCTGCTCAAATTTAGATCTGGTCTAGATTTTGACTACTTCCGATTCGATCAACATTTTGCACAATAATTGCCTTAGCGTCAATGAACACTGGGATCCTGATGAGACACCGAGTAACCCGGTATTTCATCTGGATTAAGCTGTTTGCAAATGCAAGTCAGGTCGCTGATAGCGGGATAAGGCTTAAACTTTAGCCAGCTGAGCAATATATTTTGCAGAATTGTTCACCTACTACATTATCAAAATTAAAGCTATAATCAATGTGTCTACATAAATGTAATCAGGATGTCAAATAGTTTAGATCCTGATGAGACGCCGAGTTACTCGGCGTATCATCTGGACCCAAACTGTTTGCAAATGTACTCACATATCCGCCCATAGCAGGCTAAAGGTTAATTGTCACTTTAGATGTTTTTTGGTTTGTCTCATTGATCATTCATCGCCCATTATTTTATCGTATTTATATAATTCATTCATTTTTCTTCTTCGCATCTTTTTAATGTCGGATTGCAGTGATAATGAGATCAAGACAAAGTTCGTGTCGAAACAGTTCTCAATCATTTAACCCATTTACTCAAGTAGTACAGTAGAACCCCTCTCATGCGACCACTTAATGAATAAACATGAGTGTCTTTATAAGCAGGTGGTTGCTTAATGCAGGACAAAAGTAATGCAGAAAGTTCCATAGCGGGGGTGTACTGTATTTAGTAATTCTACCGGATTCAATTTTAAACACATCAAATTCTTTCAAGATGATCTCGTTTTTGTATCGTTGTTTAACATCACTTTAACAGTATCCGGTAACATTTCATGGTCATGCTAATTTCAAATGAAGGAAAGTCCCGAAGATACATTCCGTGCATTGTGTCATGCCCAAAATCTGGGTAGAACACCAAACTACGCTAATAAATTCGAAAGGTTTCCTCGCATGCAAAAGTCCAAATTCCCCGACAGGGACTCGGACAACAGCGGTTAGAGGCGAAGTGATTGTTAGTCGAAGACCAAAACCACTCAGCTAATGGCACCCTTTTGACGTTAAAGGGACATAGCAAATGAGATATTTGTCAGTTTAAACAATTGACATTAATTTGTGCAACAAACGGTGCAGAGCCTGAATAGAACATTCTGGCATGACCACTATAACATGGGTATATACTGTTTGTCTGTGTTACGTTTATGGGATTGCGGGAGTAACTTTGTTGAATAAACTAGCAAATGCAGTGTTTAATATCGCATGAAACTGGAATACAGCCCTTCTTCCGAAATCCGCGCATTGACTCGCATCTCCAAACAGCTTTGATCAGGCGTAGCTCAGCTTCTCATCAGGGTCCAGGCTAGTTCACACTCGGTCAATATTTTCTCAAAAGCGGGATACAATTTTTAACATAATAAAACATACAATTGATGATACGTAGTATTAGCTTGGTCACAATATTCATCGGTCTAACTTTTAACCATTCGCTTGCTATTCGCGTCAATATACCTACCTGTAAATAGTGAAGACCCAGATGAGACAGCTCCTGCAGGAGCTGTCTCATCAGGGTCTGCACTATTTACAAGTTGATTGTGCAACCAGTGCACTCCACAGCAGTGATTGCACAGCGAAATGCTTGTACACAGTGAAGATATATGTAATTATACAACAGGGAATGGGTAAAGAAGGAGAAGTGTATTTTAAAATTTAGCAAGAGAAGGGTTAAAACATTAATGAAATTAAGACTTTTCCTGAAACTGTTTACAGAGATTTAAAGTCCTGAACAAACTCATGTACATGTGGATAATTAAATTATGGATTGCTTTTAGAAGGTTATTGATACATACTGTCCTGCAATCGTTATTCATTCAGTTTACCAGTTCTTCATTTTTCTTGCTTTAGATTTTACCAGACGTTTATCTTAGATTTTAAACATTTATGCTTTCCGCTGTATGTAGATTCAACATCACAGACAACACTTTGTTGAAGAAGAAAAGGGAGTAGAATATGTTTAGGCCATAGCAGATACAGAGTTTACTCCTACCTTATGTACATCAATGTAAATAATAATTTGTGTTTACACTGGAATGTTATTATAAATATCTCCTGCATGGAGGAAATAAAACATTGAATTGAATTATGCATTAGCAAACAGTAGGAGCCGTTTGGATATGAGTCTGTTGTTTTCAAATGTATTTTGATAGATCTGTTTCTTCACCTTGCTTTAAGCAGCCACCTGCCTTTAACACAAAATATTTGATGTAATTTAGTGGCCGTTATAGAGGGGTTTTATTGTATAATATTAAATAACTAGCAATACAATCGCGCATTGTATCTAAACCAGTACATGTCATTTCTGTTTTTAGCACAGTTGTTAAGTCCAAGATCAAATAAATATTGGATGTAATATATAGAAAAGCTGTCTGTTTCTCAGCACCATGAATTGTGTTGTGTTTTGGGTGGATGTGTTCTATTTTGGAACATTTAGCCATTTGTCACAAAATGGTTCATATCAGTTTTTCTTCTTCATCATCTCTTCCCTCAGGGGGGGGGGGGGGGGGGGGTGCAGATCAGAAGAGTGTTTAGAAAACCTAATTAAAATATGTTTGACATTTCTCCTCCAAACCTTATATTGCTACAAGTCATTACAATTGCCTCTCCGAACAGCAAGATACAGTAGGGTTGCGCTGAGATATAAGAGATTAGTAGGCATCTTATCTTAGCTCTGAACACTATTTCCAAAATATATCACACAGACAAATCAATAACACTTTCTCCTTGACAGGACAAAGTTTTGGGAAATCATAGCATGCCACCGTAACATCCAGTTAGTTGACTTTTATGACTTAACTGTCTCCTGGCATTTACTGTAAAACGTTACTTGTTTAAAACCCTAGATATTCTGAACAATTGAATCGAATAAAGTGATAGGGCAAAAGGCTACCCGACCTATGTGGGATGTGATTTACAAATAGTGTAAAGCCCTAAGCCATTCCCTCATATTGACGACTTTTGACGCCTCTGTAATAGTCACATTGTGAAACCATTGTGATAAATAGAGCATTTGCTCCTATAGGAGCAAATGCTCTATTTATCACAATGGTTTCAAACTACAAAATTCTAAAAAAAATCCCTTTCTCTAGTTAATGCTCCTTTTCGGTAGATTTATTCAAAGAGGTTGTATCGAAAATAGCCTATGAGGTAATTGGTTAACACTTTCGCCACCATTGAAGAATCCGTGATAACCTTTGCAAACGGTTTGGATCTAGAGTAGACACGGAGTAACTCAGCGTCTCCTCAGGGTCCAAACGGTTTCAAACTGGTTATTGTTTCTGTATAGCAATTTAAGAAAATTCTAGTTTGAAACCTGAAGCAGACTATACAACAATCAGATGAAATGTATTTGACGTCATTAGGGTTCAGATGATTGTCTGCGGTTTTAACGTAGCCTTCAAGAGCACTATTTAATGGTTACAGTAAAACCTCTCTATAACGACCGTTTAATTGTGTTAATTTGTTTGTATTTAGGACAGGTGGCTGCTTAAAGCAAGGTGAAAGTAAAACAGAACGCTCAAATAGGAGCGTTCTGTCTTACTTTCACCTTGCTTTAAGCAGCCACCTGCCTTTAGCACAAACTATTTGATGCAATTAGTGGCTGTTATAGAGAGGTTTTACTGTACTTACTGTAGGTGGAAACGACCCCACCTTATTGTTTAGTTCATTCTTTCATCGTGTTTAACTCTTTCGCTGCCGCATTTTGTCATTTGCAACCTTTTCTTCTGCTGCAATTTTCGTTTGTTTAAAATTCTTCATTTTTGTTTTAAAAACATAGTCACTGTAACAAACAGTTTGGATCCTGATGAGACGCCGAGTTACTCTGCGTCTCATCTGGATTCAAATTGTTTGTAAAGGTAATCACGGATGCGACATTGGCGGCGACATAGTAACTTTAGTGAAATGTTCAGATAAACCATTTTGTGTTGAGTGCCCCTTATTAGGGACATAAACAGTTAGTGTAGACTAGGACAAGAGGGCTCCCTGGGGAGCCGTCTAATAACCCTTTACATCATATATACGCATATCATGTTTTTTGCAAATAGAGCAGACTTTATAAAATAACTGTTTGATCAGAGTCTACCTTGTTTGTTTGTGAAGTGCAATAGATATTCGTCGTCAGTTTCGTCCGTGGCCAGAAATGTCTTTTTCATACCCCACTGTAACAGTCAGTTTAGTCATACAGTATAAACTCGATTATTCGAACATTTATACAAGCACATTATCGGTCTTTAAGACCGATGACAGCTTAATGCAAAGTGAAAGTAATTATTATTATTATACCACATTTATATATCGCTCTTTTCATACAGGATATGTGCGTTTAAAAGCGCTATACATGGATAAAATCACTAACCGGAACGAACCGCATGATTATCTATCCAGGTAATGAAAAATATACAATAGATTTACAATATATATGAAATCACTAGCCGGGAAGAACCACATGATTGTCCATCCGGTCAATGAAAGATATGCAAAAGAAATACAATAGATATGAAATCACTAACTGGAAAGGAACCGCATGATTGTCCATCCGTTTAATCGAGATATGCAATAGATATCCAATAAATATGAAAACACGCACCGGAAGGAACCGCATGATTGTACAGTAAAATAAGTAAATTAGTGTACGATAAAATCTGTGTTTATTCCACTGAGCCTCCGGTTGACGCATGCGCATTGGCGATAGATATTCGCCCAAGACAGAACGAAGTCAGACTCAGTAAAACCCAGTTTTACTACATTCCTCCCCTCTTTAATTAGGAGAAGGAAATAGGTGAATGAAATAATCTAGTTCCCCGATAAGCCAAAATTGGGAACTCAGATTAACCTAAATAGAATCCCTGAAGCTAGTTATGGCCTGGTCGCAATGTGAACAAGATGCCCGAGATACATGTACCAATATTTGGGATGCTCTGTTAGATAACAGAACTCCCTTGGCATTAGACAGGGTAACCTTTCGGACACCACACCCGCATGAACATAGCAAGTAGATTCCTATGAGAAAACAATTAATAAGCCAAACTACCTAGAACCCCCCCCCCCCAAAAAAAAACAAAAAAAAACAAAAAAACAAAAAAAACCGAACAACGGAATGGTGCATACAGTAACCCAGGCAAGTGGATGAACACCTACATTTACCATAGGGGTTAAGTGCAAACAATGGCAATATCTGAAAACGATACAGCCTCCCGAAGTCACAATCCAAAGTTGGTCGGAAATACCACTCACAACCAGAGACTTGGGCTGGGTCCCACTCTAACATGAAAACACTGGATTGGATTGAATCAGGTACAATTATCACAAAAATAATCATCAATACAGAGTGTCGTCACCCGCGACTGGTACTGAAGACGTTGCTTAGATATACAGTAGATATGAAATCGCTAACCGGGAGGAACGGCATGACTGTCTATCTAGTCTATGAAATATATGCAACATATCGTTTCCTACACTGTCCTAGTAATAAATGTCGAAACAATGCGTTTTCAGACACCATTTGAAACATTCCAATGACCTTGCGTGTCTAATGACTTACGATAGAGCATTCCAAAGTTTTGGAGCTGCATGTATGAAACTTCTCTCACCGTGTTTGAACATACGACCTTTTGGCACAACCTACGACAATGATGTACTTGCTGCCCTTAACTCTCTGCGCGGGCTGTACACGTCAAGCATGTCGACAATGCACTTGGGAGATTCATTGTGCATGACTTTATACGAGAGTCAGAATTTTGAATTCAATCCGATGTTGAACCGGAAGCCAGTGAAGTTCCTTCAAATCCGGCGTGGTATGATTATATCGAGGAGTTCTGGTTATGATGCGGGCTGCTGTGTTTTACACTCTTTGAAATTTCCGCGGTGAGTTGTTTGAAATTCCATGCATCAATGAATTGCAGCAGTCTATTTTTGATGTAACAAGAGAGTTCACCAAAGACTTGGTAGCACTAGGTGAGAGGTACTTTCTTATATGGCATATTTGCCGGAGCTGTGCATAACAAGACATAAAGTCATGCTGAAAGCTCCTCTAGGAACATTCTGCATGACCTTCACCCTGCATTAAGCAGCCACCTGCCTAAAATGACATCAATTCTACATTGCTAAAATTTCGAAGTATCGAGTTTTACTGTAAGAACGCCTGTTCGTTGATGTATATGCATAAAGTAAAGAGATAAGAGATTGCACAGTTTGCTTCACTAATTGGTTTTGAAATGTCAAACGACAAACAATAATTCGTACAAAATAAAACTTATAACAAGTAATTTGGCATGTGCACTCAGAAATAAGAGCTTATCCCTTATCTGTTACAGGCGATGTTTGACGCATTTGCAAATGGAATTATAGAGTTCTGTATATATGCTTATAAAACTTTTAGACTAGTTGAGTCTGAGTTGAGTCTGAGTTCGTTCTCAAGTTTTTGACCAATCAAAGGCTTGAGAATTCAAATCTGACCAATCAAAATCCTGCGAACGAACTCAGAGTCAACTAAAAAGTTTTATAAGCATGGACCCTGATATTACAATGACTTCAATCGTCGAAATATGCTTTTATATTCCAGTATATTAACTGAGACAATAATTAATCATAACCTCTGTATGTCTTACATGAATATCCATAGGAGTAATGGTTGAAAGGGTTAAGTTCGAGGCAAATATTCCCCTGTAGTGCTGTTAATGACATATTTCGATTCGTTCAATTACCCTTTGGCTACGGACTCTGAAATTGAATTAGCCCTTCTGTTTGCATACAAATGCAATGGACCAAAAGATAGCAACGACCGATCTAATGAACACTCCGTACTTTTCCTGCTGTAAAACTCGATATTGGCTTAACCCTTTCCCCGTTCAGTATTTGGTAAAGAAATAATGACATTATGAATATCTATTAGCTGATTTGTTATATTGGCACATGTGCGCATGAATGTCTGGTTGAAACTGTGGAGTCAGATCTATATTATTTCATTAGCAAACAGACCAGACCTGATCAGACGGCTCCTCTGGGAACCGTTTGATCTGCGTCTACTATGTTTGCAAATACGTGAAAATGCGTTTATTCAAAAGGCATTTACTAGTATATGAAGGAAGGGGTTAACGGTGTATGTCACATTTGCAAACAGCTTGGATCCAGATACGATGTCGAATAACTCCAACATGGTCAATAGTTTCTCATAAGTGTATGTCATAACACTTGTTCAATAGGCTCTTAACCATTTCACCGCCGATGTCGCATAAATGAACCACGACAAATAGTGCAGTCCAAGATCAGACGCCGCCTTTTCAAGGCGGCGTCTGATCAGGGACTTCACTATTTGTCTCAAACTCTATTTCTCTATCCGTGCTTTATTTCTTTGAAGTTTGCATTGATCTATCTGGTTTCCTTATTTTACAGAATAATATAACAACATTCGATTCCAGACGACACTTAAAAAATTTGGCGGCGAAAGGGTTAAACGTTAGACTGAATCACAATGTAGCCACAATTTCAGCAGATCAAAAATTAGGCAGACAATGGTTACCCCATTGCCTGATAGGGTATATATAGACCCAGTCTACCGAAAAGGAACATTTATTAGAGACAAGGGAAGGTTTAGAAGTTTGTTCTTTAGAAACCATTATGATAAATATTTTATCACAATGATTTCAAAAAGTGTTACGGTGGCAAGCGATGATTTCCCAAAACTTTGTCCTGTCAAGGAGAAAGTATTATTGATTTGGCTGTGTCTGAAAGTTTTCGAAACAAAATTCATGAATATAGATAGGGTGCCTACTGATCTATCACAATCTCTTATTTATCAACCCAATCATATCTTGCTGTTCCTAGAGGCGATTGGAGTGACTTGCAGCAACGTAGCGTTTGAAGGAGAACTATCAAATATATTTTAATTAGGTTTTCTAAACAGCCTTTTGATCTAAATCCCCGAGGGAGGAGATGATGAAGAAGATAAAATGATATAGACCATTTTGAAACAATTGGCTGTAACGAAAACGCTTTAAAAAGAACACATCCAAAAAACAACAACATCATTCAAAGTGCTGAGAAACAAACAACTGTCCTATATATATTACACCTAATATCTAATAACTAAAGAAGGATGGGACATTCTACTTTGCAAATTCAACTTTCAAAGGGTTAATCTTGTAAAGACAATCAGCTTGATGTAATGATATCCAGATTAAATAGGCTGTAGCCATAAATGATGTACTGCTCTCTTGTTTAAAGTTGATCAAAATAATATGTTTTTCCTTGTCCTCGGTGCAATGGTATAATGGATGTTTCGTCTGCTTTGTACAAAAGTGAAGACAATTTATTTATGTGGTGCTAGCTTATTGTATCAATCATTCACCGTCGAAACCTTGCCACACTAATATAGAAAGGAACCACGACACAGGGTTACAAGTATCTTCGCTATCTGGCTAACAGTAAAAATCTTGGCACTGTAGAATAAAAGGTCATCTTCACCCATATAAAATTAACAACAAAAGTCTGACAGAAGATGCCAATTATATCATACAGGCATACCAAAATCACCGAGTAACAATACATGTCCTTTGTATCTAATATCACCACCTTCAATGAACCTAGTTTTCGTCAGCATATTTGATTCTGTGTGGGTTTGTTCACTGAAAATGTTAATCGCGAACAATGTACACCATGTATATGAAGACATCAGAGGGATCATGTACATTCTGGTATGGATCTTCATTGTTCGTTAATGTCCATATCAACGGTACCTAGGCTCTTACAGAATAGACCAAGATCAGACGGTTCCTGTAAAGGCTTTATGCATTACTTTGTACACCATTAAGCCACCACCTGGTAATTAATTATGTGGTCGCATTAGCTGTGTGGAAAAAAACGTCACGTCGGGTTTAGCATCGGATCAGTTGGAACACACAGTAGATAATAGTTACTTGTGTTTTTCTCTGTGTGTTTCTCTGTGTGTGCATGTGCGTGTGTGTATGTATGTGTGGGGGGTCCAATAACATCATAATTGTAATGTTACTACGAGTAAATTACAGCACATATTTTCGAGTGAATCTGCCGGAAAATGTTAACCCTTCGCTTGCTGAATTTTAAAATACATTTCTCCTTCTTTACCCATGTCCTGTGGTATAATTACATATATCTTCACTGTGTACAAGTATTTCCCTGTGTAATCACTGCTGTGGAGTGCACTGGTTGCACAATCAACTTGTAAATAGTGCAGACCCTGATGAGACAGCTCCTGCAGGAGCTGTCTCATCTGGGTCTTCACTATTTACAGGTAGGTATATTGACGCGATTAGCAAGCGAAGGGTTAAGACTGATACCTACACAAGTGATCGTCCTATTTACTAAATCAATCATTAACCCATCTGTGAACGGTGTCTCTGAAAAGCACTTAGGCAAACAATACAGACACAAATCAGGGTATGAACCCATCAAAGGCAACAGCTTATTCCTGCAAATATTTTGTTTGCGGGCAAATGGATGGGTTCCAAAGTAAGATCTGGATGGATTTTCCTTAAATAATATTGGCATAGATGGATTTTAAAGCATTATTGATCATCAAAGGTCAACTATGTGTACCTTGTTTTTACGGTTCTCATGGATAAAACTTATCGCGTATTTACATCCATCTGGATCATGATAAGACGCTGAATATACTCGGTGTTTCATCAGGATCTAAACTGTTTGATACTCGACCAACAGTGTTCAATAACTTTGAGGATATCGGAACTAATGAAATTGCACCACATCTGTATCCATGCTTATTCAACTTTTTAGTTGAGTCTGAGTTCGTTCTCAAGTTTTTGATTGGTCAGATTTGAGCCTTCGGCTCAAATCTGACCAATCAAAAGCTTGAGAACAAGTTCAGACTCAACTAAAAAGCGTTATAAGCATGTGCCCAGAATTTACCCTTATCCAACATTCATTTACTAGAGAAAAGGGAAAGTTAAGAATTGTGTAGTGAACTAGTGATGGCTTTTTATTCTACAGTGCCCTGTATGTGAATGATTGATATATACAATAAGCTAGCATGACATAAATAAATTGTCTTTCCTTTTGTACAAGTCAGACGAAACATCTATTATACCATTGCACCGAGGACAAGAAAACATATCATTTTGATCAACTTTCAACAAGAGAGCAGTGCATCATTTATGGCTACAGTCTATTTAATCTGGATATCATTCCATCAAGCGGCTTCTCTTTACAAGATTAACCATTTGAAAGTTGAATCTGCAAAGTAGAATGACCCAACCTTCTTTAATTAACAGATATTAGGTGTAATATATATATAGAAAAATTGTTTGCTTCGCAAGACCTTGAGTGGCGTTGTTGTGTTTTGGATGTGTGCTAAAGCCATTTGTCTCAAAATGGTCCCTATCATTTTATCTTCTTCATCGTCGCTTCCCTCGGGGACTTAGATCAGTGGAGTGTTTAGAAAACTTATATAAATTTAAATATGTTTGATAGTTCTCCTCCAATAGTTCTCAGTTCATTAGAAATTAAATGATCAAAATGTTGCAAATGTTACGTGAACTCTTATTCAGCCACGCTCATTTTCACTGGCCTCGGTAAACACTTTAGATCAAGATGGGACAAATACAATCGGCGTCTAATAAGGATTCAGTTTGTTTTACACACTGTCAGTTTCTTCTCGAAATGCTTGCCGACTACAAAATGCAACATATGGTTTATTAAGAAGACACAAGTTTATTACAGATGGAAAAGTGTTAATGTCAAAGTCCTAAACAAGTGGTTGAGCTCCCGTCTGACATTACCACATTAGTTTGCAGGAAGTGCAGATGTCAACTTTTTATCCAGTTGACTTATGAACATTGATTTGGTGAACATTTATAAAAGTTAAACCGTAATATTTAATTTCAATATTAATTGTTTGATAATTTTCGAAATAAGACTTAACAAGTTTATAAATATTATTATAGGTATATGAAGTAAGATTTAACATGTTTGCAAATATTATATACAGTACAGCCTCTCTAAACCGGAATTCTATTTGGGAAACATTAGAAACTTTTAGGACAGGATGCAGCTTAATGCAGGGTGAAATTCATACAGAAAGGTTGTAGAGGAGCTTTCAGCATGAATTTCAGCCTGCATTAAGCTGCCATCTGTATCTAAGACCAATATCTATACTGAATTGTGAGTCCGGTTTAGAGATGGTTGACTGTATATGAACTAATTGTTTACGTATATTCTATTTCTACGTGTGTTAAGAAGTATTGAGGTTGGTGTTCCGATCAGTATAAGTCATTAACCCTTTATGTGCTGGAACCGAGTATATAAGACATTTGCAAAATGTGTAGACCCAAGTCAAATTACTTCTGAAGGAGCTTTTTGTTCAGTACCTGCATTATTTGTCATATAAATCATTTTTTTCAGTGACAAATTTTGATAGAAGTTTCTGTTTAATCTATATTCAGAATTTAAACAAACAATTGCAGAGTTTTGACATGATACTTTGACATGATGCTACTAAAACACTTAGATAAATGCAGGAAGCGGGTGTACCTTACGTGCTCAGTACATGTATTCATGTAAGAAAAAAATACATCGTGAATATTTATAAAGGTAGATGGACACAAGAACTATAGCCTTGGCAGAAACTGATTTGTTTGTTTGTGTTGATTAACGTCCGTCTCTGCTCACTATGGGCTAATTAGACGCCCCAGAGATAGGGGAGAGGATACAGAGAAAAACACGGAAACTGAAGACTCACATCTACATATATATTATTTCAGGTACACAGAACAGAGGCTGATCTGGATTTACTCCGTTTCCAAGGCCATGAAACGCGTTTATATGCACTCTTTGTAATTCAAAGTACCTTAACAAATTAGTTCATACTTAATGGACTCAGTAATTAAACACGAATGGGCCATGCCACTTTGAACATCCACCATTCAAACGGGTTAGCCCTTTCCCTCATATAAACGTGTTTTCACGCATTTGCAAACAGAGTAGACCCAGATCAGACGGCTCCTAGAGGAGCCGTCTGATCTGGGTCTGCTCTGTTTGCTAAAATAATTTAATAGATCTGTTTCTTTGCTTTATAAAATGTATACAATGGGTCACCTCCCATATTTCTTTATAACTATTTTGTTAATTAATAGTCAGCAGATATTGAAATTTGGCCTAAATGCAGAACAGGGAAAGGGTTGAACATGCTCGAGAAGAAAGGTATTTCAATTGGCGTGTGTGCTTATATTGCATTTTATGATTGTGAAGAGCATGGGTTGGTCTTTTTGAAAACAATTAATCCGGACCAGACATTATTTAACTACTATCAGTATCCGACCTATCTGACACTCGCCATTATAATTGCTGTAATTGTAGAATATATCATATTCAAGAATGATAAATATAACGGTTTCGTGTATATAGATCGATTTGTTTTACTTTCTGTATGTATTTGATCTGAATGCTGAAATCCAATGTACATCAGCTACACGTACCTGTACTCTACACAAATTGCGCCTTCAATGTTAATTACATGTACGCAGAACATCTGAGTACCGTACCGACATTTCAACCCATTCCTCCATGAATATTCTTTTCAGAAATAATGACATCATATATATCAATTAGATTAATTTGTTATAATAGCACATGCACACATGGAATTGTGGCCTTGGTAGAAACTGTAGAATCATATCTATATTATATCATAAGCATACAGAGCAGACACTGATTAGAAGGCTCCTGATCTATGTCTAATCTGTCTGCAAAGGCATATAATTTTGTATTTATGGAGGAAATGGTTAATGCAACCACCAATCTGGGTCTTGTTCCGGCTTAATACAGGACGAAAGTTATACAGTAAGCTCCTGCAGGGGTTTTCTACATAACTTCGTCTTGCATTTCCACGTTCAACATCATTCAGGTTCATATGTTGGTTTTGAAATTGTTCAGTAAAACGCCTAGCCTAGTATACACTCACTGTTATTTCTTTATCATTAACTTGTCCGCCATGCCAAATGTGTTTTGGTCTAAATCACTTAATCTGGTCTTTTTTTGTTTCGAATATTTCAAGCATTTGCTGTTCGAATACGCGTGCCATATTCACAAGTACATCGATACATTTTATGTCTTTTTGCAACTGTCTTCGCACAGTTTAGAGGTCATTCTCATACCCTGAGGTAAACCATTGTTGTCACTTTTGGTAATGACACAATTCAATTCGTTCAATTGTTTCCATCAGCAACGAACTCTGGAAATTGGATTATCTGTTCTGATAAACATTCTCATCTTTCATCTTGCTATATGGTTGGTCGAATGGGTAGCATGTTACACTAATATCCAATGTACATTTACTTGTGTGAATATACATAATTGTGTCTGACCTGTTTGGTGATATTAACCATTTTCTTCATATAAACGTATTTTCACGATTTTACAAACAGAGTGGCCCCAGGTCAGATGGTTCCTATTGGAACCATCTGATCAGGGTTTACTCCGTTTGCTGATGAAATTGAGTAGATCTGAGTATACTGTTTCATGAAGTGATGAACTGATGCATAAATGTCCAAAGCAAAGGTGTTACGTTTGGTGCTAAGCTGGCAAGAATAAATTGACCAAATTCCCTTTTCAAGATACAACATAAGCCGTTCAAGATAACATAAAGGACAAACACTAATCCTATGCTGTTTGTCATACTCATCCTAGTACACATATAAAAACATTTTCTGTAAATTGTAACACACTGATCTGAAAGATGTTAGGACAACGCTTTAAACAAAATGTACCGGAAACTGTACATGTAACCTATATGTTGATATTCAATGTTAATTCCGTTTAATATGCGATCAACTGGAATTAATTGTTTTAAATGACAGAGTCAGAAGTTAAAAACTGATTCTGAGGTTATCAAACCTTTTGCTTGAGTCTGATTTAAGTCTTCAGCATCTGACTGGTCAGAATGTGAGCAAACATGAGCAAGGACCGACCAATCAGATACTTGAGATTACACGCAGAGGCAGACTCAGATATTTTACAACCTGCACATGCAAATGTGCAATTAGCAGTAAGTCATCGACCTTGTTCTAAACAACCCTTCGCTTGTTATTCACGTCAATATACCTACCTGTAAATAGTGAAGACCCAGATGAGACAGCTCCTGCAGGAGCTGTCTCATCAGGGTCTGCACTATTTACAAGTTGATTGTGCAACCAGTGTACTCCATAGCAGTGATTGCACAGCGAAATACTTGTACACCGTGAAGATATATGTAATTATACAACAGGGAATGGGTAAAGAAGGAGAAATGTATTTTACAATTGATCAAGAGAATGGTTAACATGAGAACTATTCTAGTAAGAAATAATAGTGAGGTCCAAACAAGATGCGTAAATTTAAACTTTTTTCAAGAATGATAGCTCTTTTCTTTCTCCACCAAACCCTGTACACTCTCTCTTCGGTACGTTTCTAAAGAGTGGTCACAGTATAGAGTTGAGGTGGCGAAATGATGATTTTAGTATTTGGGTACGCACCTTTATCTGTAGCTCTGTTTAATTTACAGTAGAACCCCTCTAATGCGACCACTTAATGAATAAACCTTGGGTGTCTTTTTAAGCAGGTGGTTGCTTAATGCAGGACAAAAATAATGCAGAAAACTCCTAGAGGAGCTTTCTGCATTATTGTTGTCCTGCATTAAGCTACCACCTGCATCTAGCACCAAGACTTACACCTCTTTTAGGTGGTCGCATTAGCGGGGTTTTACTGTATTTTATTATCTTTTTTCATATTCAACATGGTGATTAAACACATGCGTTTATGGTCATGGTAAAAACTATTGAATCAGAACTATGTCATTCAATAAGCAAAACGATTATATCTTGATCAGACATCTACTACATGATATGATATTGGGTTTACTCCCGATTGCAAATGCGTCAGATGGCGCCTTTATCAGCGGAAAGGGTAAACAAGGTGATGATTTCAGTACGTTAAAATTAAACACAAAACTGTGTTGACAGTGTTTTAAGAATAAATACAATATTGTGTGACTGACTGTGATCAGAAATGGTAGTTGGCCGGCTTCAAACGCATTGTCATATAAGAGTTTTGAATCACATGTGGTCACACAGTATTCTCTCTTTACTGAGGTCGTTTAGATGCATATACAGTATAACCTCTCTTAACCGGAATTCTACTAGATAAGAATTTAGATACTTTTAGGCAGGTGGCTGCTTAATGCAGGGTGAAAGTCATGCAGAAAGCTCCTCTAGGAGCTTTCTGCATGACTTTCACTCTGCATTAAGCCGCCACCTGTCTCCAAGACCGATATTCATACTAAATTTAACGGCCGGTTAAGAGAGGTTTTACTGTATCATGCTTTTCAGGCACAAACTTTCTGTGATATTAATCTATTTCGGATGATGCTTGTTGGGGTTTACAACGGAATTGAACAAACTATATCATGATTAAAAGCAAAATGCAAATAAACCCTGTCATATTGGCATAGTAAATACTGGCTTCATTTTTTCTGGACTAACAAACGTCTAATGTGCAAATTTCTAGTAGGTCGTTGATCATTTATATTTATAATTGTGATAATGTAACGCACACAATATATCATTGTTCGTCGTAAAATGTAGGGATAACACTATCAATATTACCACTATTTCCTGGAAACAAATGGCCTAAATAGGTTATCAGCTTACACTGTCTTAAAACAAGACACTTATATGACCACTACGACTATTGTCCAAAGCAAAACATACTTCAAATATATTTATATACAATAACTTATATCTCACTAGTGCAAGCGATTGGATTTATTACATGTACAATAAAAATGCATTTAATTTTGAACTGGACTACTCCAAACTTCAAAGAGGTCAAGCTTACCGTGAATATTCAGGGAGTTATTAAAGTCAAACAGTGCAGACTTTCGAGGACATCTGGGTGTACACGGTTTGCTTTTGACATTTCGACTCGTTTCCCGCACTGAAAAAGCTAGAGTCACAAATTTATGAATAAACAGGGATACTGAATGAATGACGAAAGTAATGCTGAAAGCTCATGCTACATGTAAAACTCGAAGATCAAACAAAATCAAATCACTTCAACGATTTCTCTTTTGACCTCCTTTTAAAATAATGCAAATTGCAGACGAAAGTCCCTATTTTCTAAGGCAAATGTTTTGATTGTACTGAAAAGCAGTTGAACTAATTGCTTTTTGTTCCTCTTTACCAAGACACTAAATACATACTTGTGAATCATGTATGCTATGAGTTACATTTTGAATATTTACATTCGGAATGCTATGTCATTCTATCAGCTATGCATCATCGATTGTGCGCTTTGTTTCCCAATAAACGTGTGTTTTCTCCGACTGGGTTCTAGTCGGGGTTCCTGTAATTATAAATATGTGTTCTAAAGTACGAGATATAAGGATATATACTCAGATGGGACCAGTGAAATCAACGGCATCCCTCTGCTCTTATAACGTGTTTTTGAAATCCATGTGTAGTGCTAAAAACTTTTAAAATCGACTTTCAAACATTGTTATAATGTTAACTACTTTAAATGGAAAAGTAGTAAAGTCCTGACACACGCACACATGCCCATACACGAGATGAACACAGAAAACACCAACACACACACAAGGACCAGAGATAAACATTCCACATATGAACAAAGGCACAAGTTCAAATACACAAGACAAACAAAAGCAAGGGTGACAAAGAGAGTATCGCCTTGGCACGGTCAGTAGCGAAATAACCACTGGGGTTTAAACCGGTTTACGGACGTCCTAACCTCACACTTCTCTCAAAGTCACCCTAGCCTTACAAATAGTGTAAATAAAGGTATCCCCGCCGGACTTACCCACAACATAGAAGACGGTAAACACAAGACACTATGTAAAGCATAGCACACTAACTGAAAATCCGTCAACTATGTACTCAATGACTTTGCTGAAGTCAGAGCACCTGCAGGGAAGCCGTTAAGGACACGACAGGGAAAAAGTAATACATAAGTCTGGTAAGCTCATCCCGTATTTGAGTTTAAGAGTATACCATCATAGAGTACTACCCTCGGCCTGTCATCGCGCAAGCAACGAGGGAAGCGTAGCTACCGACTGTAACCAAACATGCAGTGCGTTGCAATATAATGGGATCATAACCTTTCTCCTTAAAGGTTTTAATTCATTTTATAAACAAATCATGAAAACGGATATGACCCCAAATTGTCCTAAGTTTGTAGATAACATCCCCATAAAATTCTGGTTGAGAAATGCCTAGTTGCAATTACGTTCGTAGATTGAAATTATATTTGCTAATGAGTGGTAAATTTCGACGATAAAATTTAGAAAATGTTTTCCGAAGTGTGTCATATTTGTAACATTGCTTAAGAAGTTTATCAGTTATAACTAAATTACGACTGTTAAAATCTTCTAGCAAAGAACAGGCTTGGGCAAACCGAATAAGTTGAGAAATATAAACCCCATAGGATGTAGAAAGGGGCACATCTCCATTTAGAAAAGGATAATTAACAATTTTAAAATTAATCTTCCCTTTTATCGTATATTTTGGACGAAACTTTTGAAATATTCAAATCTAAAAATGACGCTATAATGTCAGATTGATTCGCTTTGTTTAAAGACAGTTCTTTTGGGCAAATTGAAGAAATCATAGTTTCAAAATAAGGATTATCCAAATCCAAAATATCGTCTAAACACCTTGAAGTTTTATTAAAAGCATTAACAATATCGGCCTGTATATCAGGTTTTAAGCTAGGCATAAAATCCCTCTCATAGCAATACAAATCTGCAACAAGAGGGCACACTTTGCACCCATGGGTATACCAAAAACTTGACGATATATGGTATCCACGTGATGCACAAATTTATTATCTAAAAGACATCAAGGCAAGTCCACATTATGTAATGTTCAACTTCTGAATTCGAAACGAATGAACATTGAACATTACAAGCAAGGGACATTTTTTTATTTTCTCTGGCAAAGGTGTTAAACCAATTAACAATGGTTAATGATAACCCCGGTAAAACACAGACAGGAGGGCGACATGATTTTGTAACCCTTTATTCCATTGATATAACTTTTAACGTCTTTGTTAACAGAGTAGACACAAACCCTGATGAGGTCATTTTGATAATGACATAATGTATTTTTAAAAACAACCTCTTTGAATAAATCTACTGAAAAGGAGCGTAAATTAGAGAAAAAGAAAGCTTTAGAATTTTGTAGTTTGAAACGTTGTGATAAATAGAGCATTTGCTCCTATAGGAGCAAATGCTCTATTTATCACAATGGTTTCACAACATTCACGTCGTCAATATGAGGGAATGGGTTATACAGCCTCTGCCACATCCAAAAATTCATGTGATCATACGTCATTATAACTCTTTAGCTGATTACTATTCACGGTGTCGTTTCTTCTTAGTAATGCATGTATATTCTTAGAGTAACAGGTTAAAGGCAACCATTGTGATTTGATACTTTATACTAATATCACAAAAGTTTGGCTAATATTCGGGACTTTATATTAATAGAAACACATAACTTTTTGATCTTAAATGTCTACCATATTCAAGGGTGGACATTAAAGAATTGCGGAGAACTTACTCAAAACTCACTAAAAACCTATAAAGACTCGGATATCTCATCTAACATCTATGCCTTTAAATGTTTGGCAAATCAAATCATATACGTCTAAATACTTGCATGTATTGTTAAAAAGTCTTATGGCAAACGTAATGTTGTAGCATCGTTAGGTGTTTTGTAATGGTAACTTATTGAATTATTTTGCAAAACCAATCCCGTTGACTGCCTTAACCTTTTATTCCATTAATTCGCTTTTCTACACCTTTGCAAAAAACGGAGAACCAGTTCAGATGGCCCATGTAAGAGCCGACTGATCAGAGTTTACTCTGTTTGCCTATGGGTTTCTGTAGATCTGATTCTTTATTTTCTGTCATGTCAACATTTCCTATGTTCATGTATCTGATTAAAAAAAGTACTTACTATTTATTATGTCATTAATTCTTACATGTACATGTGTTAAAGGATTAAATATTATAGTCAGTTACAAAGGTATAAATTGATTAAAACGTTTCGTAATATGCTATAATGCTGTTTCAAACTGCAGCTTTTAAACCTGGTCGTCCTCGTTTCGTCTGGGTGCAAATGTCTATCGCCCATGCACATGCGTCAACCGGAGGCTCAGGGGAATAAACACAGATTTTACCAATTCTATTTTTACTGTACAATCATGCGGTTCCTTCCGGTTAGTGATTTCATATTTATTGTATATCTCTATTGCATATCTTTCATTAACCGGATAGAAAATCATGCGGTTCCTTCCTGTTAGTGAGTTCATATATATTGTATATATTTTGCATATCTTTCATTGGCCGGATAGACAAGCATATGGTTCCTTCCGGCTAGTGATATCATATATAGTGTATATCTATTGTAAATATTTCATTGCCTGGATATAGTATCGTGCGGTTAGTTCCGATTAGTGATTTTATCCACGCGAAGCGCCTTTGAACGCGCATATCTGGTGTGAAAAGAGCTCTATATAAATGTGGTATAATAATAATAATAAAACTGTTAAACCTTTAGCCTGCTGAGCAAATTATGTTTACAGATTTTTTTTACCAAACTGCATTTTCAAAATCCAAGCCATAATTTGTTTATCTACCAAAATTCCCATCATAGTGTCACACTGTTTTGATCCTGATGAGACGCCGAATTTTTATTGTCTTCTATCAAGGGTTCGAACCCACGAACTCAGGTTTCCTAAGTCAAAACTATAACCATTGGACTTGGCTGATGCCTATGTTATAATGAATCTTTATTTTAGTCTCTTCATTGTACAGTATCACAGCAATACATAAAATTATAAACAATACACATTGCACAATTCCATTCATTTTTTAATTATAAAAGACTATCGCAGTTAATAACACATAATGAATCTTAAGTATTTACACCATAAGAAATGCGATAATGCCGCTATTCAATTTGCCACTGTTTCACAGGAAACAACAGCAATATAAAACCTAGCTAAAATGAAACGTTTCTTTCTAAAACGTGCCAAATCAAAACAAGCACCCTGATGTTACTATAAATGCAGCTTAAGAGATGTTTCAAAATCAATTATCACACTCGGTCAGGCCTGTTATGAACTGAATAGCGGCGATACCCCATAATTCAGTATTATATAAAACCAAACATAAACATTTTTACTGTAAAATATTCAAATAATTGTGTCAAACTAAAAAGTAAGTACAGAACCCATTAAAAACAAAACAACTATCTGTACAATAGAGAATCCATTGCCCTTAGCCCTATGTTTGTGGCAGTGACTTTAATCAATTATACCTAATTGACTAGCATTCACTGAAAAGGGGTCGTGATAGAAAAGAAAAAATATAATCCCTACAGAACTATATATAAATAAAAATAAATATAAATAAATAACAACTAGTCTCACAGTATATCATAGTCATTAAAGAGTGACTTTTATAGAAACACAGGACCGCAATAAATAATGCACAAAATTTAAAGCCATATAAGATTGGGCTGCGATCACATCACTAATATTAATAAGATTTTATAACCGAATTACCCTGAATATTTGGCCACGGCAGACATTCAGATCTGTTTCAATTAATAAACAATCTGCGTTTTGGGAATGGGTCTTCGCTGTTTGCAAATGTGTTACAAAAGCGTGTTTGTGGAATAAAAGATTAGTTGTAACTACACTTTGTGATAACCTTCGCTAACAATGTCCTGTCAGCTGAGACACCGAGTGAATATTCACCCTTATGTTTTACAATCTTGCCGTGCTTGTTTTTAAAGAAATATAGAAGAGAACGAGTTTGTTATTCTGTTATAAAGGTTAGATCATTTATTTACGGCTAAAGTCTCAATGAAGAGCTTAAAGGCAGTAATCCGGGTTTGATATTTCAAAAATACTTAGTTGATTGCATTCACAAAACACATCAGCATACTTAACCATTACTAGCACTGCAAAACGTTCAACTATAGAATTTAAATGTGTATATATATATATGTTTATCAATGCTCTTTAATGTATGTGTCCGCCATAAATTCAGGTGCAGGAAAATGTGGCGAAAAAACTCATAGTTACCTGGATAGAGCATAAGCCACACTTGAAATGTTTTGCCAAGATAAAACTTAAAGAATCAAATATTGATATGCAGATTAGTATAAAGTATTACCGTTTATAAACAAACTAAATGTTTAAGCATTCTAATAGGTTTCGTTAATTATTACGTTATTTTGTATTATCAAACACGGATGTCTGCCTTTAACTATTTCCCAGTTCAATGCCTATTTCAAATTTCAAAATCGATTGAATATTCCTGGAAAAAATACATATACTGAAATATGGAAGATGGAACATTGTAGCCATTTTATAAAGTAAAGAAATAGATGTATCAAACTGTAGGAGCCGTCTGATCTGAGTCTACTCTGTTTGCAAATGCGTGAAAAGGCGTTTATATTATGAAAAGGGTTTCAAGCATTCAATATAGAGAACGGGTTACATGAATAACGGGTAAACCGTGTAGACTTATATCAGTGGGCACTGTTCGTCATTTATAATATTTTATTGTTCTGCTCAAACTTAATTGTTATTCAATTACGTATTATGCCACTTTGCCAATTTAGTGTATATAGGGTCATGGGTGTGTCGTTGGGGTGTTTAACGCGTCTGTGAGGCAATATCTGGCTCTCAGTCTACTTCTGCTTACACAGAGACAAACCCTCCTTGTCATTTCTGTTAATACTTACATCGCTGTTAAGAATATTGTCTGCTCAATTATGGATCTGCTCAATTTTGACTGCATCCAATTCGGGCAAGCTGAAGAGAAACTATTAATCGAGTGTCAAACAGTTTGGATCCTGATGAGACGCCGAGTTACTTGGCGTCTCATCTGGATCAAAGCTGTTTGCAAATGCGAGTCAGGTCGCGGATCGCGAGATAAAGGTTAATGACACAATTCAATTCATTCAATTGCTCCATCAGCAACGGGCGCTGGAATTGAATTAGGCGTTCTGATTAGCATGTCCATCTTGCTACGAGAGTTGTCCTGTGGATCTCAACATACTATCTAATTTACATTTGTCTACCGGAAGAAGCATCTGTGGTTTTACGGGGAAGCGAACATGGAGGAAAACAAAGGAAAATAGCATGAAGGCGAATGCCGTGTACAGCTTTATGCCAGGGTGAATGATTTAATCCTGTATATATAGCGTTATGGTAAATAGCATTAATCCAATAAATTGGCGGATACTACGTTTTGATACCATAATAATTCAAAGTACAGTTGCGTTCATATTCTAACAGATTAACATACTTTGAGACACAGAACTTGTAAATATATGTAAAATATATCCCGAATTAGAAATGAACGCGTCTAAACCAGAAAGAATGAATTTGTTGAAAGACAAAACTCTTCACAGTGTATCATTATAAGAAAATTGGTTTTAAACATTGTAATTCAAAGATAAAGTACTAGAAGATTAAATCTATAATGAAATGTGTCTATACCAAAACCAATATTAAGGCTTTGCAAACAATGACGAACCAGATCAGATATGTCGCATGGCCAGATTGTGTTATGTTTGCCATACATTAGAACATACATTTTGTATATTGTTTTGCTGACGTACATGTATAAAACTAATGTAGCCGGGTAGAGATTGTGGTGAAACAGTTGATAGGCTGTACTGGGTGGCTTGGTAGAACAGTCGGTAGAGTGTTGGCATGGTAAGCCAGATGCCCTGGATTCAAGTCCCAGTCGAATCACAACTTTTTCACCATGTTACACTAACGATATTGATGATTCAAGCAAGACTTTATAAACCCACTTGAAATCTCCAAAAGCCTATTTGATGGTCTGTATAGCTTAATCTAAACCGATGGTCATGAAGAAAGCTATGAAATGAGCTTTCTGTATTACTATACAGTAAAACCTATCTAAACCGGGCGTTAAAGTTTGTATAAATATCGGGCATGGAGACACCGAGACATGGAGACAGCTTAATGCACGGTGAAATTCATGTAGAGCTTCTGCATGAATTTCATCATGCAGTAGGCAGCCACCTGTATCTTATTTCTTTTCTACTAGAATTCCAGTTTAGAGGGGTTTTACTGTATTTACTTCAACAAAGTCCCTCTAATACGACCACTCGTAAGGCTGTAATTCCGGATGTTGTTTATAGTCGGTAGTAGCTTAATACAGGACAAAAGCAATACGGATAGCTCATGTATAAGCTGTCCACATTACCTGTGTCTGCTTTTAAAGACTCTTTATAAACAAATTCCCTTGTAATTGCCTTTAATTGCTTCTGGATGAAGCTTTGGTAATTTTGATTAGTTTGTATTAGAGCTTGTTTTCCCATTTTAGTCTTACGTTTCAAACAGTGTTGCGTCAATATACTCTCCGCGTTTCTAATGTGATACAGTAAAATTCCGCTAATGCGACCACCAAAAAGGGCATAATTCTGGGTGACAGAGGCAGGTGGTAGCTTAATGCAGGACGAAAGTTATGCAGAAAGCTCCTATAGGAGCTTTCTGCATAACTTTCGTCCTGCATTAAGCAACCACCTGCTTTAAACGACACCAGTGGCTGTTTATTAAGTGGTCGCATTAGCGGGGTTTTACTGTATCACACCAGGGTCTGCACTGTTTGCGGTGGAATGGATACACTTCCATTGACTAAGAAGACTCTCATGGAAACTGCTAATACGTGTTTATAGCTGTGTATGTTGGTATGCACAGTGTGTAATGACTTATATATATATTATTATTGATTTTGGTTTCATGCAGTACTTTTAGTTTCACACTTGCAGTTTGAAACAATTAACTGTGTCATTCCAGTGTAACATGTACAATGCAAAGGTACTTTTACATAATGTAAATTTTGACGATTACCACTTTTCAAACCAAACTGTGTACTGCCGATTTGTCCAAAGTATTGAACGGTTACCAAACAGTTTGAAACATGATAATAATAATAATAACAATACTCAGAAGGTTCCTATAGGGGATCTGGGTCGTCTCTATCTTGGAAATGATCAAATATCAAGATCTACACCAGCTAATACGTAGTCATTGACTTTTTAGAGTTTTCTTAACGGACGGTATCTATTTTTCGTTCCGGTTTATATTTTTTATATCGTCCATATTCCTCTCTAACTTTGAAATATGGTTTGCAAGTCTTCTGCATTTGATGCTGACAGATGCCACACAGTATTACGTGCTCGGAGATTTCAATATTGCAGCGCATTGTCAGTTTGAAAGAATTTGATTCTAATATTGCCTTTTAACGCTTACTGTCGCCAGTTGCCCTTTGCATACATCTTTTAACTCGATAAGGTAATGGAATTATACGTTCTAGTAACTTAATTATAACCCCTGTTTCGGCATAATGGTGAATTTACGAATATGCGCTAAACATTTTCCACATTAATATCGGCTTCTACGGTAAATACAGTAAAACTTATCTAATCCGGAATTCTAGTTGAGAAGAAATTCGAAACTTGTAGGCAGGTGGCTGCTTAATGCAAGATGAAAGTCATGCAGAAAACTCCTAGAGGAGCTTTCTGCATGTCAGTCACCCTACATTAAGCTGCCACCTGTCTCCAATACCGATAATTTAACTAGATTGAACGTCCGGTTTAGAGAAGTTTTACTGTACAATAAGAAATGTCTTAACCCTTTACGTCGTGTTTATTTAGTAAGCCTAATAACTGTATAAACAGTAATCAGTTCAATATTTTATAAATTTAATGATATTACGAAAAATGGAATGTTTACTTGACAAACACTGTAGAATCTATATAGTTCATAAGCAAACAGCAGACCCTTATCAAACGATTCCTAAAGGAGCTGTCATGTCTGAGTATACTCTTTTTGCAAAGCCGTGAAAAGACATTTCTACAAAGGAAAGGGTTGTATGACCATACAAAATAGGTCTGTGTGATAGGTGATAGCTTAATGTAGGACACAAGTAATGTAGAAAACACTTATATGAGTTTTTTATTAGTTTTCCCTGCATTATATAACCGCGTAATTTTTAAGACAGATATATGCTTAATCAATAAATGATATATTATTATTATCTCCAGGTTATAATGTATCTCATATATCATATTGATAAAGAAATGATTCTAACACCGTACGTTCAACATGTTATTTACTTTCATTTAAAGCCAAATCATTATTATGCTAAGAATGGCCTGAATCGCATAGTTTCAAACCAACCAGGATACAAGCTGTTTGACACATGGTCAACAGTTTCTCAAACGCTTGTACGAATCAGAAGCACGTACAAATACAACAGATCAGGCTGTTGGCATGTTTGATCCAGTACCGTAATGGTTAAGATGTAGTTATCAACCAAGTATGGTGTTGATGCTTTTACAGATTATCTTAATGTGCAAAAATGCTTTTAGACTATAATAGATTGAATTAATCGCTCGACATTGGAATGGTTTTTCCAAATAATGGTACATTTGATCATTTGTCAAAGTCTGTTTTAATTCAAAATAACTCTTTGTGAAACTGAGATATACCGGGGAAGAAAGGAATTTGTAAACATATTCGTTATAACAACAAACTAGATTTATATGATTTTTGGTACTCTGGGGCGAAACTGTGTAGGAGAATATCCCAGAACATTTATCGATATTTTCCGTACAGTATATCACAAAACGGCGTGCGACTAAAATCCATTTTGCTATCCCCATTACTTTCATACACGCCTAGAATCACTCGGTTACCCCCTATTACACGCTCTTGGAGTTACTTTACACTCGGTAGCATTAAATCTAAATACACTTGCAGACCTAATCCCGATCAATCCTTTTTTAACAGCCATTTACGAACGACGGATGAAACACTAAGCCTTTCCATTGAGATTTGGATCGGATTCTAATTTGGCATTAGACGGTATTCCGCTGGAGTCATCCGCGTCGTGAAAAACGGATAAATACTGGAAAGTGCGTAATTGTGAGCAGCCGGGTCCGACCCATCATGCTTTGGAATTTAAATCACATTGCGATACAAAAATGGATATCATCGTGGTTTTATTTCAACCTTATTTGATTAAGAACATTGTGGAATCAGATAATCACTCTCTGCGCATGCGCACTAGATTCACATTGTAAATATCCTGTATAGTAATGTTAAGAGAGTAGTATAATATTTGGCAAAATATGGTTCTATATTTTGACTAGAAGTATATTCGAGTGACGAAGGAATTTGTGAACTGACGCAGAAATGGATGATGTGGTTGGAGTAATCATGAAGGGAACATTGTGTATATGTCTACTAGTCTTACTCCTTGCGAATGGAGCAGAGCCTCGGGTGAGGGAATATCCTATCGGTATGTACACGCAGCTTAAACGATTAGCATAATTCATGACTGACCCTGAGTCTTCAATCAAAATTAATTTCTACACAAGGATGCCCTCTAATGGACACTTCCGGAATCTCGTTGCTAATCCATCTCATTTGCTAACTGTCGTTTGTTTAATTACAATCTGTTTCAGATCTCATACAGTCATGTACGTTTGACAAAGATATCACTTATGATTCTTATTTGTTTTGTTTTAATAGAGGGAGGTTAAACTACACTGTAGTTATTTCAAGACACAATCTGTAAACTGTCTTTGTTTTGTTATTTTTATATTACAAAACACATATGGTATGATCATGTGAATGTTTCTCGAAGTTAATCAACATACAAGAATTAATATGGTAAAAGCTTTTACAAGATCAAAGACGATGAAAACAAACAAAATGTCATGGCTGGATTTAATTGTTGTTTGAAATCCTGGTCCCAGACTATCGCTTTTAGCCAGAAGATGTATTGTATTTATTTTTGATCGAAATCGAGTGTTTAGCCCCTTACTTTATAGAGAACCGTCGGATCAGTGTCTGTTCTGTTTGCTTGTAAAACAATGTAGATCTATTTTACAGCTCACGTCCATTGGCCGTTATAAATCGTTAGTCAATGAATATTGATGAAGTAATTAATACTTGCATGAATATTCATAAGTTAAAGGGTTAATGTGTTGCATCTGATTTCTGTCAACTTTGTCTCCGGTTCCATGTGTAATGCGCTGTTATGTCTGGTGTAAACAGAACGGAATGTAAATTGTGAAATGTTTGCCGAACTAGTTATCAAACATATTCCGATTAGTCAATCCCGTATCATGTTTGTCGTTACTTTACTCGCATTCATTAGCATACAAATGTTTTGAATCAGATCAGACTAATGGATTTCTAATGCGATATCATGCGGCATGGTTATAAATATTCGTCGAACTAAGGTACCTCACATATGCCGGTGTAGCATGTAAGATCCAACTATTTGAATAGAAATAGCAGATACATGAATTAACCACCTACAGTAGATACTTTTTGATATAAACGAAAACAAAATATAAACTAAAAATGATTTTAACAATTACACTCTATTCTACATTTAATACATGTTTTATGTATACTTTTTTATCTTATGTTTAATACATAAGTATATACCAATACAGCAAACCACTTTGAATCGGACGTTCAAATCTATGTCAGTGCAGGTCTGTAAGACATGTGACAGCTCAAGACATTATCCCCTAGTGACGCATTTTTGCGCATCTATGAAATTCACATTGTGAAACCATTGTGATAAATAGAGCATTTGCTCCTATAGGAGCAAATGCTCTATTTATCACAATGGTTTCAAACTACAAAATTCTAAAAATTTCTCTAGTCAATGCTCCTTTTCGGTAGATTAATTAAAAAAGGTTGGGTCTAAAAATAGCCTAGGAGAGAATGAGTTAATGCGGGATGAAAGCCATGCAGAAAGACCCCAAAGGAGTTTCCACATCACATTCACCCTACATTTAAGCATCTACCTGCCGTAAAAGGTCCAAATTCTTCTTTACTACAATTCCGGCTTAGATAGAGAGGTTTATTGTATAAGTTCAGTTGTTTCGTAACAGAATTGTTCTTGACAACTTTAATGGCTACTTTAACATATTATCTAATTGATATACATGTAAAATGCATGACTTTATTAATACAGGATGGGTATTCATATAAGATAAAATGACATCATGAATATATATTGTCTGGTGGATATTCATGCAATGCATCATGGCATCATAAGTATATATCACTTGGTGGACACAAGCTGTTTTGGTCATGTAAACTGAAGAGTCAGATCTATACAATACAATACAATAGGCAAACATGACAGAACAGATCCTGATCAGAGGACTTCTGTATAGAGCTGTCTGATCTTGGTCTACTTCTCTATTTGGCATCAAAAGGCTTCTCTGTCAGATAAAAGAAATAGATATATAGATAGATTTATTTAGCATCTAAATGTGCATACAATTTACAAGATATTAATACATAAAAATGACATACTTAAAAATATGATACAATCAACATTTGTAATAATTTCCATATACATATTCAAATATTACATAGAAGCAAGTTTTAATCAGTTATATTGAAATATTACAGTAGTAATAAACGTTAGTAACATTGTAAAGGTTACTTAACAAACAGTGTTGACACAAATCAGCCATTTACCTTCGAGTGGGTTATTCGTGTACACTATCTGCAGTAGTTGTTTGAAACCTACTGTTCTTGTTGGTGCTAGAATCGTTAGAGTATTATGTTTTATATAGATACAAATGTTTAATATATATATAATAGAACCAAACTCTCATTGAATAAATCTACCGCAAATGACCATTTATTAGCAAAGGGGGGGGGGGGGGGTTCTAGAATTGCGTAGTAATTCCTATGGAGCAAACGCTCTATTTATCACAATGAGTTCAACAAATGACTTCTATAGAGGCGTCAAAAGGCGTACATGTTAGGGAATGAGTTAATGTAGACAACATTGGAAGCATTTGTACACATTGCTCGTCCTGTTTGAAGCTTCCATATACATGTACATTTAACCCTTCTCTTGCTGAATTTTACAATACATTTCTCCATGTCCTGTTGTATACTTACATATATCTTCACTGTGTACAAGTATTTCGCTGTGCAATCACTGCTGTGGAGTGCACTGGTTGCACAATCAACTTGTAAATAGTGCAGACCCTGATGAGACAGCTCCTGCAGGAGCTGTCTCATCTGGGTCTTCACTACTTACAGGTAGATATATTGACGTGAATAGCAAGCGAAGGGTTAACATTTACCTAATTTCGCACTAATGAAAACAATGTAGACCTAATTCAGACGGCTACAAATCATCCCTTAATGCATGATGTCATTATAAAAGTTATGCTAATAAATAGTATTAGCAATTATAGTTTCACAACTACATGTATATATCAAATTCAGGGTTAAGACCAAGAATTAGAATTATTTCTGATGGTCATTTTATAGAAGTTGAAACAACGATATTTTGATATGTGTTCTTGTGTTCTTCCTTGTGCTGGTGACATGTTTTACAATTGACACCGACGGGATGTCTTATAGATGGGGAACGATTCCTGAAGGAGCCGTGTGATCAGGGTATTCACTATTTGCTACTATGTCATTCTATGTCAATCTAACTAAAAACCCAAACAATGTCAAAGTGAATTATTCAGCTTGACAAACCATTGGAAAGAAGGAATTCGGTTCCGAATACTCAAGGTAATTAGGGTACTTAGTGTTGAATGTTTTATATGACCGAGGATCGAGCAAATCTTTCCAAGAGTCCGTTTCAAGAAATTCAAGATATCTAGGACAATGTTTAATCCTTTTTTATATTCGGAGCTGTCTGACATGGAACTACTCTGTTTGCAAAACCATGGATATTCGTTTCTATGATGTAAAGGGTTAACTTAATGGTCCGGGATAATTTAAGTAATAAATCATACATAGTTGATCAAGGCTAAGCACCGACATTTGATTTAATATTCAATTATGTGTGTAACGCTGCCGTTGAAAGGGTATAAAATCTTACAGTACGAAAGTTAACCACTATTTCACTGTGACAAAATAATTTCCGCCCAAAATCAAATATGAAGCAATTTTGACTACTTCCTATTCGATCAAGCATTTAGGAAACCATTGACCAACTGTCAAACAGCTTGGATCCTGATGAAACGCCGAGTTGTTCGACGTCTCATATGGATCCAATTTGTTTGCAAATGTCAGCCAGGCGGCGGCTAGCTGGTGAAGGGTGGGGACAATTGTTTATGACAGCATGTGTAGGATGGTTCGGGCGAAACCATAAAACATCTATAACACGACAATTAAATTATCGTTAATAAATATGAGGATCGTATCAAACCGACGTATAACTTGCATATATAACTGTCTTATCGCTTTGCTGTGGATAGTTTAACAAATAAAAATCTATAATAGTTCCTTGTGTACACATGTCTTTACGTGTTTATATAAAATATTAATTGTGTTTATTTATTTCGCAAAATGCATACAGAGAAACCTTTCTACAACGACCACTCAAATGTGTCAATAGTAGAACATGTCTTAAGCGACAATTATAAAGAAGTCTAAATCTGGAATTCTAAAACAGGTGGTAGCTTAATACAGGACAATAGCGATACAGAAAGCTCTTACATGTACATGTATATGATATTCTATATCTTTTCTATACTATATTAAGCTACCATCTGCTTTTAACCCTTTCCCTTATGTAAGCGCATTTTGACGCATCTGCAAACAGAGTAGACCCAGATCAGACGGCTTCTATAGAAGCCGTCTGATCAGGGTCTGCTCTGTTTGCTTTTGGTGTAATATAGATCTGATTCTACATATTCTGCCTGATCCGAAATGTCCTGTGTTCACATGTCAGTATCAAAAATAATCTTATTAATATTCATGGCGTCATTATGTCCTACATGAATATTCATCAGCGAAAGGTTAAGACCCATATGTTCAATAAATAAATGGCCGCTTAACCCATTCCCTCATATTGACGACTTTTGACGACTCTGTAAAAGTCACTTTGTGAAACCATTGCGATAAATAGAGCATTTGCTCCCATAGGGGCAAATGCTCTATTTATCACAATGGTTTCAAACTACACACTTGTAAAGATTTCCTTTTCTCTAGTTAATGCTCCCTTTCGGTAGATTTATTCAAAAAGGTATCTAAAATAGCCTATGAGGTAATAGGTTAATACAGGATATGCTGTAGCTCGGGATTTATCAGTCACGATGTAGCGTATTGCAGGACACACAGTATGTAGAACGTTTCGTGCTACTTTCGTTCCTGTAGTAACCTTTTATAAAGCCTTTAACCCTTTCACCGACAATGGCGCAAAAATGCACCAGAACAAATAGTGCAGTCCCAGATCTTTTCAAGACGGCGTCTGATCAGGGACATCACTTTTTTTGTCCAAAACTTAATTTCTATATATGTGCTTTATTCCTTTGAAATTTGCATTTATGTATCTCATTTCGTTGTTTTACCGAATGAATTAACAAATTTGGTATGCAGACGACAATTAGAAATTGGCTAAGAAAGGGTTAAAACAGAATAGACCCAGATCAGTCGGCTCACATAGGCGTCTGATATGGGTCTGCTCTGTCAGAGTATGCTATATTTGCTTATGGAATAATAAATATCAAATTATTGCCATACTTTCATGTGGTCATGTGTTATTCATGATTGCATTATACCATATTCATGCTATTGTCGTTTGTAGGGTTTCTTATATTTATTCTATAAGTCCATAGATAACATATTTTGTAGAATGGAATTATGAAATATATGCAATACACCATAATTTATACCATGCTCGTACCATATGACCCGCGTTATGGTTTAACGTTTGTGTTCCCATGTATTGTCGTATTATCTGTTGCTTGTAAATGAAACTAAGGTCACGCTTAACATTAAAACTTTAATTTGAAATTGCTTCTTTGTTGTCCTAAAAACATACAATAGAACCTGCCCAGAGGGACCTTTCATATATTGAACATATCAGTGTTAAAATACAGGTGGTTGCTTAATACAGGGCAAGAGTAATGCAGAAAGGTCTCATATGAGCATTCTGCATTACTTTTGACCTTAATTAAGGTATCGCCTATATTACAGACCCATAAATAGACCCCTTTGTGATGACCGCCTAACTCATTCTCTCCTAGATTATTTTAACTCCCAGCCTCTTTTAACTATAGAAAAGAAGACTATTAGTATTGTGTAGTTTTGAAACCATTGTGATAAATAGAGCATTAAGTTTGCTCTCTATGAAGCAAATACTCTATTTATCACAATGGTTTCAAAAACGAGTTTACAGAGGCGCAAAAAGGCGTCAGATGTGTTAGATAGATTCTGCTGTTATTATAGCACCAAACAGTGAGTATGTCTGCGAAATGGTCGAGCTACTTGACGTTTATGTAGATCCAAACAGAAATGTCAGTGCATGTTCTTATATGGTTAAATTGGACCAGGACCATAATTGGGTGTATCCACTATATTGTAGGCCTAGAACAAGAACAACATGTCTTTAACAGTCCCCCTTTAACTACATTTACATGTCTCTATTCCATACAATACTATCAAATTTCTGTTATACAGTAAACTCCCTTAAAGCTGGACAGTTAGTGGAAAGAAATTCTGAGCATTTAACCCTTTTACCGCCGCAGTCGCATAAATGCATCTCGACAAATAGTGCAGTTCCAGATCAGACGCCGCCTTTTCAAGGCGGCGTCTGACCAGGGACTTCACTATTTGTCTAAATCTCTGTTTCTATATATGTGCTTTATTCTTTTGAAATTTGCATTTATTTTTCTCATTTCCTTATTCTACTGAATGATTTAACAATCTTGGATTGCAGACGACAATTAGAAATTTGGCGCCGAAAGGGTTAAGAGCATGGGCACTTAATGCAGCTCCTTTTTGGCGCTTTCTTTGTGACCTCCATCCTACCAGAGGTCCAAATAAGATGCGTAAATTTAAACATTTTCAAATATAGATCCTTTATTTCTCCACCAAACCCTATACTGTGACCCCTCTTTGAGACGATTCTAAAGAGAGGTCACAGAATAGGGTTTGGTGGAGAAATGACGATTTTAGTATTTTTGCACGGACCTTTATCTGTAGCTCTAATGCTACATTAAGCTGTTATCGGTCGAGGCATACATGTACATCATTGGTACTAATTTGAAGGTCACGTTACAGAGGTTTTACTGTATTATTAATCTGCCATATCCATGGGGGATGTCTGCATGTCGGATGGTACCAGAAACATCGTGGTCTGATTTGCATAAATCTCACTTTCCAATTATCCTCGCTAGATTGGCTAACCCTGACCCCAGAGACGGTTTTAATGCATGACGAGGTTCGATATCGAAACCTTTCCAAGTGTTTCGCGAAATCATTTGCATAGTATCATAGATTTCGGTTTGCTTCTCAATACTGGTGTGTTTGATCTTATTCTGACAGTATAATTATGATATGTAGCGAAATGTACTCCAGATGAATAGATAAATGTGCGTATTCAAATACTAAAAGTGTCATTTCTCCACCAAAGAGACGTTTCTAATGAGTGGTCGCAACATGCGGTTTTGTGGGGAAATCAAGGAGCTATTTTTTTTAAAATCGTATAACTTTACGCATCTGGGCCTTTGTTTTAAAATCAGTTTACTTTTATTGTAGCGAATCTCAGTTCATTAGTAGGATAATTACAAACCCTCTAGGTTATATCTGGGTCCATGCTTATAAAACTTTTAGTTGAGTCTGGGAACGTTCTCAAGCATTTGATTGGTCAGATTTGAGCCTTTGGCTCAAATCTGACCAATCAAAAGCTTGAGAACTAAAATCTGACCAATCAAAAGCCTGAGAACGAAACTCAGACTCAACTAAAAGCTTTATAAGCATGGACCCAGAACTGTTTGCATATGTCCATGTACGATCACTAGGTACATGTACACATGACTAAATATCACCCAGAAAAAAATACTAATATAGTGAGTTTAGTAGATATATACCCGGTATATAGTATGGTTGTTCTTGACGAGAAATCTAAATTTAATTGCACATGTACATATTATTGGAAAAAATGATGCAAACCTCTTGCGAATATAGAACGGATTCAGAAACTTAACATTTGCTAGAGAACCAGGGATGCTGATATATAATTAGTTCTAAACTTAATTATAGAGTAAGATGTAGGCAAAATCCTTTTGCAGGAAAACTGACTGTTGATAACATGCGTTATTCTCTGTCAGAACCTCTGATATCTCCTCCAACCCCTATATTGCTGCATCGCATTTGCCCCGGGAGAAGCGATTCTAATGAGTTGCAGCAAGGTGTTGGAAGAGAAATATGTAAAAATAGGTTTACTCGATATTATAATACACTTCTTATCTACAGCCCTGTTAACCCTTTCCCTCATATAAACGTGTTTTCACGCATTTGCAAACAGAGTAGACCCAGATCAGACGGCTCCTAGAGGAGCCGTCTGATCAGGGTCTACTCTGTTTGCTAATAGAATTTGATGGATCTGTTTCTTTACTTCCTAAAATGTATACAATGCTCCAACTTCCAGATTTCTTTATAACTATTTGGTTAATGAATATTCAGTAGGTATTGAAATTTGGCCTAAATACAGAACAGGGAAAGGGTTAAAGGACTGAAAACAGTCGCTTTTCGCTTCCTGTGCTATATTTGTCTCTTATACTAATGTTTCGTGACTAGAGCCTGTGTTTCAGAACATTCAAATGCTGGGCAATTTCATTTGATAGCCCAAGCCAATAGCATGCATGCTGTGCATTATCTCATTAACCATTTGCAAACTGGGGGTGTTAACCCTTTCCTTCATATAAACGCGTTTTCACGTATCTGCAAACAGAGCAGACTCAGATCAGACGGCTCCTATTAACAGCCGTCTGATCAGGAGTTGCTCTGTTTGCTTATTGAATTCAAAAGGTATGCTTCTTTACTTTCTAAAATGGCTACAATGTCCCATCGTCCATATTTCCCTGTAACTATTATGTCCATGCATATCCAGTAGGTTATGAAAATTGGAATGACCATAGAACAGGGAAAGAATGAAAGTGGTATCGCCCTTCTTATTTAACCCATTTGTACCCACGATTCCATATATGGGATCTAGGCAAACAGTGTAGACTCTGCTCAGACACCGCATCATGCGGCGTTTGATCAGAGTCTATACTGTTTGCTGTTAGGAATTTCAATATAAAACAAAACCAAAATGAAAATTTAGGCCAGGCATCCCTTAGAGACAAAACTGGACTTATTCAATATATACGCATGGAAGAATCCACATTGCGCACATGGGTTAACCATTGTTTCTATTTAGTAGAAAAGAGTACAATTTGCGAATATCAAACAGCTCATACCTTGATCCTTTTCGAGCCCTTTGATCCAGATCTATATTGTTTGCAAAATTAGTCCAGTACCCTTGTTACCCGCATTCAATGAGTGAAATTAGGTCATAATCACATGTGCCATTGTTGTAAATGTCAATACAATTTGTTAGGTCAAAACGTACATGAAAGAGTTTTTCATGAACGTCTTTATTTCTCTTGTAATTTCTGTGGTGTTGATAAATGTGCAGGCTTCAATCCTTGGGGAATACGCGACTGCGAGAAACAATTTGTGAACTTCTGAGATGACTCTGTAAAGTGTCTGAAGCGGCCAGAACACACGAGAGCCTCACTGGAGCCATGAACATGTCAGATACATAGAGCAAACAGTGGCCAGAACACAAGATAGCCTCACTAGAGCCATGAACATGTCAGATACATAGAGCAGAACACACGATAGCCTCACTAGAGCCATGAACATGTCAGATAGATAGACCAGAACACACAATAGCTCACTAGAGCCATGAACATGTCAGATACATAGAGCAGAACACACGATAGCCTCACTAGAGCCATGGACATGTCAGATACATAGAGCAGAACACACGATAGCCTCACTAGAGCCATGAACATGTCAGATACATAGAGCAGAACACACGATAGCCTCACTAGAGCCATGAACATGTCAGATAGATAGAGCAAACAGTGTCTTACACACGATATCCTCACTAGAGCCATGAACATGGCAGATACATAGAGCAAACAGACCAGAACATACGATAGCCACACTAGAGCCATGAACATGTCAGATAGATAGAGCAGAACACACGATAGCCTCACTAGAGCCATGAACATGTGAGATACATAGAGAGACCAGAACACATGATAGCCTCACTAGAGCCATGAACATGTCAGATACATAGAGCAAACAGAACACACGATAGCCTCACTAGAGCCATGAACATGTCAGATACATAGAGAGACCAGAACACACGATAGCCTCACTAGAGCCATGAACATGTCAGATACATAGGGCAAACAGAACACACGATAGCCTCACTAGAGCCATGAACATGTCAGATAGATAGAGCGTGTCTCACTAGAGCCATGAACATGTCAGATACATAGAGCAGAACACACGATAGCCTCACTAGAGCCATGAACATGTCAGATACATAGAGCAAACAGAACACACGATAGCCTCACTAGAGCTATGAACATGTCAGATACATAGAGAGACCAGAACACACGATAGCCTCACTAGAGCCATGAACATGTCAGATACATAGAGCAAACAGAACACACGATAGCCTCACTAGAGCCATGAATATGTCAGATACATAGAGAGACCAGAACACACGATAGTCTCACTAGAGCCATGAACATGTCAAATACATAGAGCAAACAGTGTCTGGAGAGGCCAGAACACACGATAGCCTCACTAGAGCCATGAACATGTCAGATACATAGAGCAAACAGTGTCTGGAGAGGCCAGAACACACGATAGCCTCACTAGAGCCATGAACATGTCAGATACATAGTGCAAACAGTGTAGAATCTGATCTGTGACCGTATCTGAGACATGAGTTCAGCTTGTACTCTGTAGCTGGACACGAAATGACAAAATGATCCTGAAGTTAAATGACATATTTTTAAATAGAGAAGATACAGATCAAGACTGCTCAAGCAGAAGCCTTTGATCAGGATCTGGCCCCGGTTCCACGAACAAGCTCATGTAATGGGTCCACCGAGTCTGTTATTTCAAAAACGTGTAAGTTCTAGACATGGATACAGTTAATGGTGTTCACTCAAATATCTATCTATAGTTGGTTAAATTAATAGGTGTGGGCAATTTCGTTTAATAATCAGTAATACCCCGGTAAATGAAAAAAACAAATTGATCTGTGTCAGATCAATGAATGTGAGTAAAAGTATTTGCTCTAATCCATTTTTGTTAAGTATACAACTTTCATTTCTGTAAAAATTGGCAATTACCATATATCACCAACATCGGTGAATATGGACCCAAAACAACATGCATATTGAGAATTGTTAAAGTAGTACAAAGTTGTAGAAGCAAGGCAAGTTTAGAAATTTACTGAGCTTAACGTGTAGTTAGCTCGTTATATTGGGACCAACATCCTGTTACATAATTATGTAGATATATTAACGGCTCTGTTACAAAAGGTACTGATTTGTGATACTTTGCAAACCGTGTATAGTCTGAAAAGCCTCTGCGCCCGATACGTGACTGCAGTCTGTAACCTCTTTATCTGGACACAGGGCGCTACAGGTACGTGCCCAAGTACTAAAATCGTCATTTCTTCACCAAACCCTATACTGTAACCTTTCTTTAGAATCGTCTCGAAGAGGCACTTTTAATGCATTATTTGCAAATAAACCCATACCAGGCCAAGAGGTTATAACACTTTTTTACCTGAGTCTGAGATCATTCTCAAGCATCTAATTGGCCAGATTCTGAGCTTGCTTTGAATCAGATACGTGAGAATGATCTCAGACTCAGACTCAGAAGTTGTATAATTTCGGACCCAACCCAGATGCCTGCCGATGTCTTTATAAGCAGGGTAGACCCAGATAAGTCAGTTTCTATATAATCAGTCTGATCAGGGCCTACTCTCTTTTCATATTGAATTATAATGATCAGTTTCCGCCATGGTGAACCGGTCCTGTGTTGATATGCCATTACAATGTATACTAATGCAGCTAATACATACATGTACATGTATTCGTAATTCCGTTTTCGTTTTTATTTTTATTTTTCTTCGTTTTGTTTTTTAAAAACAGTCAAAGTAATAAAAGATGTTTATCCTGATGAGACACTGAGTTTATCGACGTCTTACCTACATACCTAATGTTTGCATAGGTAATAACAGATTCGAAAATGGTAGCGAAAGAGTTAATAGAGCTTTTGGTGGCTTTTTGCTTTACCTTCGTTTTGCGTCGAGTAGTCATATGTTTTAATATGGCCGTGGTTGACACTCATTAAGTGGCTCCTATGTAGAGGAGTTATTTTATACTGTAACCCAGATAACTCATTCACAGATTGTGACTAGCTTTGGTCGACATTGTTTAAGAATGGTACATTAAACACAGTAAAGCCCCTCTAAACCGGAACTCTAGTTGAGACCAATTTAGATACTATTTGTCAAATGACTGCTTAATGTAGGGTAAAAGTCGTGAAGAAAGCTCCTAGACGTTCACCATGCATTAATCTGTCACCAGTCTCCAAGACCGATATTTATACTAAATTTAACGTTCGATTTAGAGGGGTTGTACTGTACATACTGATCTAGCATTTTCTAAATGTGTTATTTATTTGGCATGTTGTTACTTACAAAGTTACTAGGTACATATCTTCCATAAATGACTCAAATAATTATGTAGAATGTCTTCTTTCAAATAAATATGTCGTCTTTTAATCCATTACCCCATAGGCTTTTTAAGACCCACCATATTTGAATACATCTACTGGAAAAGAATACTTACTAGTGAAAAGGAAACATTTATAAAATTTGTTTAGTTTTTTTTTTAAAGCAGTGTGATTAATAAAGCATTTGCTCTTATGGTGTAAAAGGATCTGTTTATCACAATGTTTTCAAAAAGTAACGTTTACATAGGCACCAAAAGGCGTCAATATGAGAAAATGGAGATTGTATTTCAATACTTGTCTATAGTTCCCCATTTTAATCATGTTGCAACACATGCTTTTATGATACAAATATAGATACAGTAAAACTCGTCAATTCGAACATTTGACTAAGTTGCATTATCGATCCTTACGACAGATGGTAGTTTAATGCAGGGTGAAAGTTATGCAGACTTCTTCTCTGCATTAGGCAGCCACCCACGTACATTCTTCATTAGTAAATTTCGAACCAGCGAGGGTTCGCTGTATTTCATTTTGTCATTTCATATTGAAATGTTATTTGCCTTTACGTTTTATAATTTTCATCCAAATGTGAGCACGGTGCAAATTAAACTTATCCAAAAGCCATATCATAAGAAAAAGAATATTGGACATTTGATAGTCACTGTAATATGAGTCATTATTACATTCTCTCATTTCTGAAAACGCCTTTAGCTATAGCGTGCAAACCTTAAACTGAGTGCAGTTGTTACTGAATGAAAGCAAGATATTGATTTCATAAATCTAAATTTATTCGTATCAAAGTCCATGACTGATAACACTGTGATAATTATTAAAAGATTGACTTAACCAGCCAGATCTACAGATAAAGGTGCGTACCAAAATACAGTAAAACCCCTCTAATGCGACCACCAAAAATGGGCATTATTCACAGTGGCAAAGGCAGGTGGGAGCTTAATGCAGGACGAAAGTTATGCAGGAGCTTTCTGCATAACTGTCGTCCTGAATTAAGCAACTACCTGTTTATAAAGACAGCCATGTTTGTTCATAAAGTTGTCGCATTAGAGGGGTTTACTGTACTAAACTTGTCATTTCTCCATCAAACACTATATTGTGACCGCTCTTTAGAATTGTCTCGAAGCGATGATTCTAAAGAGTGGTCACATTATAAGGTTTGATGGAGAAATAAAGGAGCTATACTTGAAACTGATTAATTTTACGCATCTTATCTGGACCTCGCTTAACCCATATCTTAATGCATTTACCAACAGCTTGGAACTATATGATCTTTAAAGCAGAACTTAGCTTAATGAAGGACCAAAATAAGGTCAAACGGTCTGAAGTGAACATTTTCTGTATGAGCCGTCTAACCAGTAGCTGCTCTGTTGGCCTATACAGATGTAATTATATACTGTTTGACGTGGCCATACAATCATATATTTATATACTATTATAAAACATCAGCTAATTGCAATGTGTCATTATTTCTGACATAAATATTCGTGAGGAAAGGGGGTTTATTTTATCTCCAATTACAGTAGAAATCCAGCTTTGGTTCTACTGTAATAAGTGATCGGTTGAATCGGGTGATCGGTTGAATCTGTTGGTTGAAACATGTTTTACTGCATACAAATAACATATACATCTAATGCCTTCAAATTTCTTGAATGTCGAACCACCTTTTGTTGAAAACATCAATGATTATGTACTCTACTGTATTTCTCTTTCCACACCACTAAAGATTGTCATCATATTTTATAGAGTGACACTCCCTTGTCTCGTTTTCTGTGCATGAATGTAATAAAACATAATGTAACACCGCTTGGAATGTCGGAAAGTCTAAAATCACATTATCAACTATCTCGTTGAATACAGTAAACCCCTCTAAACCGGAATTCTAGCTGAGAAGAATTACATACATTTATGCATGTGGCTGCTTAATGCAGGGTGAAAGTCATGCAGAAAGCTCCTAGAGGAGCATTAAGCTGTCACCTGTCTCCAAGACAGATATTTATACTTAATAGAACGTCCGGTTTAGAGAGGTTTTACTGTATTTAACCCTTCTGGATACTGATTATAATGTCTACCCATTTTCTGATCAGTTGCGTGTTTTACTGACGTTCGACTCAAGTATGCCTATGAAAAACCACTGACCGAATGTCAAACAGATTGGATCCTGATAAAACGTCGAGTAACTCGGCGTCTCATCTGTTCCAAAGTTGTTATGTAAATGCCAACCAAGACGCACTTAGCATGAACAAAGGTTACCTCTTTGCACGCTTGAATGAACAAAGGTTACCTCTTTGCATGCTTGAATGAACAAAGGTTACCTCTTTGCATGCTTGATTGAACAATGGTTACTTCTTTGCACGCTTGAATGAACAATGGTTACCTCTTTGCATGCTTGAATGAACAAAGGTTACCTCTTTGCACACTTGAATGAACAATGGTTACCTCTTTGCACGCTTGAATGAACAATGGTTACCTCTTTGCATGCTTGAATGAACAATGGTCACCTCTTTGCATGCTTGAATGAACAATGGTTACCTCTTTGCACACTTGAATGCATGATGCCGATACACTTTGCAAACAGTCGGAATCCAGATAAAACGTCGTATAAATAAAATAACCTGAGTGTTTGTATCTGAGGACAATAAATGCAGACGACAAGTATTCAGCGTGTAAAAACAATAACTGCCTTAAGAGCAAAACACTCGTCTTCGGTGTTCAAGGTTGCTCTCCATCTATACGGTTTTGTCGTGGGTGTGCACTAACGCTTACCCGGCTGAAAAAACAATACTTTCTGCTGAAATTGGAGACTGGTGTAAATGTGACTACTTCCGCTTCTGTCAAGCCTTTGAGAAACTAATACTCGAGTGTTGAACAGCCTGGGTCCTGATGATGGGACGCCGAGTTACTCTGCGTCTTATCTGGATCAAATCTCTTTGTAAATACAATTCAGGTCGCAGATAGCGGAATAAGTGGTAAAGCACCGTTCATCAATTATTAAATCTGAATGTGAAATGCACTATGGTATAATGACAAAGTTTCATAAATCTGTAAGCCGAGAGGTGCCAAGGCTGCATTACAGAAACTATTGTAACAAATATCAGTGGTTTAGTCGTTTTAAACAAAGTGTAAATGTCAGTAATAAATGAAAATTATTCCATTTCCTATGGGATAGTACAACATTAGCAAGGTAGTGATATTTAACCCTTCGCTTGCTATTCACGTCAATATACCTACCTGTAAATAGTGAAGACCCAGATGAGACAGCTCATGCAGGAGCTGTTTCATCAGGGTCTGCACTGTTTACAAGTTGATTGTGCAATCAGTGCACTCCACAGCAGTGATTGCACAGCGAAATACTTGTACACAGTGAAGATATATGTAAGTATACAACAGGGCATGGGTAAAGAAGGAGAAATGTATTTTAAAATTCAGCAAGCGAAGGGTTAACGCTCAACAAAGGTTCGTGGAAGGATGCTGTTATTACAATGTTTATTAGAGTTTCTCCTAACACTCTTTCGCTGCCAATTTCACAGCTCTGATAAGCCATGCAAACAGTGTAGACCCAGGATCTTATCAGGGACCAAACTGTTGGGTACTATGTTTTTTTCGCTGTAAAATTTTGTCCGTCGTTTGCAGTCTTTGTCGTTTGCTGCAATTTTCATTTTTTACATTTCTTCATTTTTATTTCGAAAAACATAGTAAGAGTAACACACAATTTGAATCCTGATGAGACGCCGAGTTACTCGGCGTCTCATCTGGATTTAAACTGTTTGCACAGGTAATCACAGATGCGACATTGGCAGCGAAAGAGTTAATAATAAAAAGGAAAATTCAAAATTACAAAATTGAACAGATGAGAAATATTCCAGACGACAATAATTGACGGCAAAAGAGTTACAGCCTTTCAAGGAATATATCACTTTCACTTTTTTGGCACAAGCAGTGATTGACTAATATTTTGATGGCACAAACGACACAACAACCATACATGACGTAATGACGTATTTCTGATGGCTTATACACATACATGTTCTATACTTTGATTGCATAAAGTAGCTCGCTCAACTTTTAAGCATATTCGTCTACTTGAGCCGACATGCTGACGTAAAGCAAATAGATTTTAAATTCTTGAACTTTCTTAGCATTTTTGTGGCATACAGTTTTTGCACCACATATTTCATTGAAAGGTCAAAACATCAGTATTGTTAGCTTCCGAAGAAGAGCAGATATTAAATTAATTGATAATCGTGCAACCACACCTGGGGCATTTTCGTTCAAAAAAGTAAACCCAACGAGGACACGTCTTTATCTAAATATATGTAGAACATGCCTTAAGCGAGCATCGCAAATCCTATGTTCAATAAATGAATTCCCGCTTAAGACAGCTTCTGCCATATATGTATACATGCTGGTAGGATAGCATAGAGTGGGTGTAATATAACTAAAATAACCAATGATAAAACGAACTGACCTAAAAATATGTAACTTGTTGCCTGTGTCTGAGATCATTTTCAAGCATACAATAGTTTAGATTTTGAGCTTGGTCAAACTTTGACCAATCAGATACAATGTTCTTGAGAATGAACCCAGAATCAGATGAGTTATAACCTCGGACCATGAACGCACCGGTTCAACCGATGACAAATAAGGATTTAACTCCTTCGGTGCAACGACCTGTCAGCTGTTTTAATTTTCGTTTATGGATAGATTGTCTATTTTCTTCTACAAACTATTAACATAAGGTACAGCAGTATTATATATTCATTCCAATATATGATAATCATATACGTATATAGGTATTTGTTTTAATAAACCCGTATATTGAAAATCTTTTTATACATAAATGTTTCAATATATGAGTTTATAATTATAAACCCATTTATGCCCAGTGTCCCTTAAAAAGGACATAGACAACCCTTTCCCCCCGTACAATTAATGTAAGAAGTCATTACTGTATGCATATTCATGAACTGAATTTCTGTTTGCAGAACCCATTAATGGAGATGGCTTATACCAGCATATAGTTTGTTTGCTGTGCCTCCTCCGCATGAACAATGGATGGGCTCAAAAATAAGATCTAGGTGGGTTTTCCTTAAATCATAAGGGAATAAAGGGATTAAAACACGTGCAGCTGCACATTTACACAGAACGTATATGTAAATATCTTTTCTTAACCCATTCCCTCATAGGCTATTTTTAGATCCAACCACTTCGAATAAATCTACCGAAAAATGAGCATTAACTAGAGAAAAGGAAAAAAAATGAAATTTGTAGTTTGAAACCATTTTGATAAATAGAGCGTTTGCTCCTATAGGAGCAAATGCTCTATTTATCACAATGGTTTAAAAAAAAGTTTTTTACAGAGGCATAGAAAGGCGTATTTATGGAGGAACGGATTAAACAACCTTGTTCCACAATCGACAAACAGCTGCCTAAACCATCTCACAGAAAAATTGCTAAGCCATAGCACGATTTTTTCTTTTGGTTGTAAATTATTGATCCCGTTCCGTTAAGGTTTCTGAATAGACAAAGGAAATAATCTCCATACCGAATTACATTCCAGCGCTTAAGGGAATACCCAGAGTCTTCATAAAACACGCCTATCATCCAACAAGGCAGCAAAATCTCTCTAAATCAACTACTAAATGAGTAAGCATCGGTCTATTCAAAACAGGTGTCTGTTTAACCCTTTCCCCCGTAGAAATGAATATAAGAAGTCATTACTGTATGCATATTCATGTACTGAATTTCAATAATTACTTGTTTGCCAGAAACGTTTTGGTTTAGATAGAAACTGAATCAAATATATATAATTAATAAACAACTATAGAAGACCAAGATCGAACAGCTCCAACATGAGGTACGTTTGTAATTGGACCAAAGGGTTAACACAGGACAAACGCTATTTTATTAGCAGCTGTCTGTATAATTGTCCTCTTGCATCAAGCTACCAGCTGTCTTAAGTACCGAAAATAAGACTTCTTTTCATTCGTCGTTGTGGGGAAGTTTTGCTGTGTTTGTTAGGCCGTAGATGATGTTGTATGAATGTAATATGCTGCACACTTAATGTTTGTCTAAATTACTGTGGTTGGAGTGTGTTTGCTTGTATTAAACATACCATTTATATAGATGGTGTAAAAACAAGGAATTTCTAAACGTACGGAACTTTGAACATTTAACGTATTTATAGCATGTACATCTGGTTTATTAAGTATTTACTTCTTTATATATCTAAATAAATCAGAGACATGGCAATAAAGGATAGACATGCACATTCACCAAATGCTGAGCGTATTATAATAAGATATGAACTATGATATACCTTGTCCCCATATTGGATGAAAGTACATGTATGAGTCATGCAGGAAACACCGCATACAAAACACACACTCACTACAAACAGCAAATGTACATGTATATAAAAGACACAAAGAGACGTACAGACATAACAAACAAACAATAGGGGGAAGATGGAAGTACCGCATTGGAACGGTCAGTGGCAAATGTCACTGGGTGGTTAAACCTGTTTCGGGGCGCCCAACCTCACACTTATTCCATCCCCACCCTAAAAGGCAAACATTGTAAATAAACGTATCCCCCTCTCCGTCTAATCTACAACAACCGCGATGGCAAATACAGTGGTAAATTGCCTGTAAAACGAAAATATTTAAGTGAAGCAAACTGTTTCCACCTATCGCTAGTGTACTCAATGAACTTATTTTAGATCAGTTAGAAAAAGAGGATACGAAACGTTTGAGTACAGATACGTCTTGCAAATGCGGTAACATAATTAATTAATACAGTAAAACCTCTCTATAACGGACACTAAATTGTGTTAATTAGTTGGTATTTACTGCCGGTGGCTGCTTAAAGCAAGGTGAAAGTAAAACAGAACGGTCCTATAGGAGCGTTCTGTTTTACTTTTACCTTGCTTAAAGCAACCACCTGTCTTTAATTCACAATAATTGATGTCATTTATTGGCCGTTATAGAGAGGTTTCCCTGTACATGAGTCCGTAAAATGGGTGGTTTCTTAATGCAGGGTTAGCATAATGCAAAACGTTCCTTTAGGAGAGTTATGTATATCATTTATCCTGCGTTATGCAAGCACTTGTTTTAAAAATCATCCTTGAGTGGCCGTATTCGCGAGACATCTCTGTATATTGATGCACGTTGTAAGCTTTTTTTAAGAGATTCTACTGGTTTATATATACGGCGTCGCAGATTGAACTTCGATCATGTGTTGGAGATTTGTCCTACATAGATTATCTGAAAATAGCATGTTTGACAAACGTCTAATATAACAATTTACAGTCGCTCCCTTTGGAGAAACTGCTTTGTTTACAGCCCGCACCACGAACTGTTAAAAAACTAACACGCTTCAACCCTTCCCATACTTGAATATTTTTAGACTCAACCTCTTTAAGTAAATCTACCGAAAAGAAGCTTTGACTATAGGAAAGGAGAAATTTGGAATTGTGTAGTTTTGAAACCATTGTGATAAATAGAGCATTTGCTCCTGTGGGTTCACAATGGTTTCAAAATGTGACTTTTACAGAGACGCCAAAATTCGTCACTAGGAGGAAATATCTTACACGTTCTCATACTTTTAAAATTGACGTCAACTAAACATGCCGTTGCAATTATGCTTAAAACTATATCCAGTGGGCTTAACCCTTCTCTTGCTGAATTTTAAAATACATTTCTCCTTCTTTACCCATGCCTTGTTTTTTAATTACATATATCTTCACTGTGTACAAGTATTTCGCTGTGCAATCACTTCTGTGGAGTGCACTGGTTGCACAATCAACTTGTAAATAGTGCAGACCCTGATCTTCACTATTTACACGTAGGTATATTGACGTGATTAGCTAGCGAAGGGTTAATTGTTTTAGAAACTAGTGGCCAAACGGCAAACAGCTTTGATCCTATAACTCGACGTTTCATCTGGATCCAAGCTGTTTGCAAATACTAGTCATGACAGGCGTAGCACGTCAAGGATTAAACCAGTTTGTTTTTGTGTCATACAAATGCTAGGATAAACCTGACATATGTAATTCAAATTCCATTTAACATACCTAAATAGTAACTTAGCGCAAACCATCCTACCAAACTGTCTTATGGGGGTTTCAATAGTCGTAATTTTATTAAGCAAGGTTGCATAATTATATCGTTCAATTCGGAAAGCTTTTTCTAAATTTTATTATCGAAATTTACCACTCATTAGTAAAAGTGATTGCAATCTATGGACGTTACTGCAGCAACATATTTCTCACCCAGAATTCTATGGTGATATTATCTACAAGTTTAGGAAAGTTCGGGGTCATATCCATTTTCATGATTTGTTTATTGAACGCATCAAAACTTTTAGGAAGAAAGGTTATGATCCTATTATATTGCAACGCACTGCATGTTTGGTTATTGACCCTTTTACAGTCGGTAGCTATGCTTCTTTCTTTGCTTGCACGATGACAGACAGAGGGTAGTACTCTATGATGGTATACGCTTAAACCCAGAAACGGGATGAGCTTACCAGACTCGTGTATTGCCTTTTTTCTTCCGTGCCCTTAACGACTTCCCTGCAGTTGATCTGACTTCAGCAAAGTCATTGAGTACATATTTGACGGACTTTCACAGTTGTTGTCATGCTATGTTTTACATATTGTCCTGTGTTTACCGTCTTCTATGTTGTGGGGAAGTCTGGCGGGGATACCTTTATTTACACTGTTTGTTAAGCTAGGGTGACTTTGAGACAAGTGAGAGGGTAGGACGTCCGTGAACCGGTTTAAACCTCCACTGGTGGTTTTGCCTCTGACCGTTCCAAGGCGGTCCGCTTTTGTCACCATTGCTTTTAAGTTTGTTTGGTTTCTTTTGCGTATTTGTACTTGTGCGTTTGTTCATGTTTTAAATTTTCATCTCATGTGTTTTTGTGCATGCTGAGACGTCGAGTAACTAGGCGCCACATCAGTATCCAAGCTGTATGACCATAGGTCAATTATTTTCTTAAAAGCTTGAGTCAATCGAAAGAAAATAAAAGTTGTAATAGATCAAAGTTTACGTAGTCTCTATTGTTTTTGCCGTTAGAAGACATAATTGTGACTCATGCGAAGGACTATATCTCTCGATTGTGTTCACTAATACTAACAGATCTCATTTACAGACTTTCTGCTAGTGTAAGTAGTGGCTCGGGTAACTCAATTATGTAGCACTCAGCCTGTAACGACATAAACCTAATTACTGCCTCTAAAACACATACCGCTCCCACAATACTTCGCAAAATGACTTTACAACGGGATTTTAATCGATAAATTTCATCCATGGACGCGGAAACAAAGGCAAATTTTCACTGCAGACAAATATCATTTAAGCTTTGAAAGATATTATATACTTTCCGACGAATGTAACATACAAAAGCTATGTACATATAAAATACACATTTACTTTTATCCAATATTGTATATTTTTATTATTTGACTTGTGCATGTACATGTAATATTTATAATATACAATAGAGCATGGTTCCAGATTTCATAAATTTTAATTAGCTGGAAATTATTACTGGCATATGAATACAGGCTATTTTGTCCATGACAGACGCCGTAGAACCAGATATATATATATTATTCCATAAGCACATGAAACAGATGGTGGTCAGACGGCGCATAACGGCCACTAAATTGTGTTAATTACTTGGTATGTAGGGCAGGTGGCTGCTTAAAACAAGGTGAAAGTAAACCAGAACGCTTCTATAGGAACGTTCTGTTTTACTTTCACATTGCTTTAAGCAGCCACCTGCCTTTAAATCAAAATAATTTATATTATTTAGTGGCCGTTATAGAGCGATTGTACTATAAATGGTTCTGTGTAGTTAAAGCTTTACCATGTACTGTTTTATAATATTAGAAATAATGGCATCATGAATAACATTAAGCTTATTTGTTATAATAACACATTGACACAGGATGTTTTGGCCATGGCAGAAGTTGTAGAGTCATATCATATCTATATTATACAGTAAAAGACCCTCAAATGCGACCACCAAAAAGAGGTATGATTCTGGATGGTAGAGGCAGGTGGTAACTTAATGCTGGACAAAAGTAATGCAGAAAGCTCCTGTATTACTTTTGCCCTGCGTTAAGCTACCACCTACTTATAACAACCCCATGTTTATTCATTAAGTGGTCGCATTAGAGGGGATCTGCTGTATACCATAAGGAAACATATTTTAGAAGTCATCTAATCTCGATCTCTTCTGCTTGCAAATGCATAGAAAGACGTATTAATAATGGCGGGAAGGTTTAACAACTGCTGAAATCATTTTGTTAAAAAACACACGCTTAACCCATTGAATGAGTACAATGAGTACAATAGCATTAGTAAATAGTGTATACCCAAATCAGGGTTTCCTGTAGAATTCCTCAGGTCTGGGTTTGCACTGTTCATTATTCAAAATTATTCAGCAAAGTCAAGTATTTCATACTGAAAGAATTGTACAATTAATCACTGAAGTGCTGCATATATGTACGCTATGTACTTTGTATAGTCAACACTCAGAGGGTCAAACCACACTAATTTAAATCACAGTCAATATTATTCTGTCCAATGTTGTTCAGTATATCATTCTTTTTCATCAATGTCTGTCTAGTTGCTCTTAACAATGACGCAGTAAATCAGAGAAAACAGTGCTCCTCTAATCGGGAATTATGCTCTTTGCTGATACATATTTATTCACGTGAAACATTTCTTATAGAGTCTGTCCTACTAAAACTAATGTGTACAATATTCCAAACGTGCACAGTCAGTATCACTGTAGACTAGGGTTTGCCATTCTATGTACAGTAGAACCCCTCTAATGCGCCCACTTAATGAATAAACATGGGTGTCGTTATAAGCAGGTGGTTCCTAGAGGAGTTTTCTGCATTACTTTTGTCCTGCATTAAGCAACCACCTGCCTCTAGCACCCAGAAGTATACCTCTTTTAGGTGGTCGCATTAGTATGGTTTTACTTTACTTGGGTGAATGTTAACTCTTATATCGTATTCCCTGGCCTAGCTCGCATCTTCAAACTACTTGGATCCAGGTGAAACGCAGAGTAGCTCGGCGTCTCACCAGGACCAAGGCTGTTTGACACTTGGTATATAGGTTATCCAAAGCTTGATCGAATTGGAAATAATCTAAGTTTCACCAGACCAAAATTTGGGCAGACACTTGTTTATCTATAGCCGGTAAAATTTAAAGGTGGTATTTCTTGTACAATGATGGGCTTCGGAACGGAATATCTTCCAAGACCAGTCGAGTCGACGGAAACATGATTTCAACGCTTTATGACTCCTCAAGTTCATTCTAAAGTATCTGATGGGTCAGAGGTTTAGCTGATTTAAAATAAGACCAGTCAAGATCCTGAGAATAAACTCTGACTCAAACTCGGATGCCATACAAGCTCAGGTCCTGGTCACTGTTTATCAAAACGGATAATTAGATTTTGGCAAATGCTAATGAATTACTTTGTTTCACGTTTCTTTGACTGTGTATGTCCTGTGAGCAACATCACCAATACCTCTAGCTTATGACGCATCTCAGTTGTACATGTATTAATTAACTCTTCGCTTGCTATTCACGTCAATATACGTACATGTAAATAGTGAAGACCCAGATGAGACAGCTCCTATAGGAGCTGTCTCATCAGGGTCTGCACTATTTACAAATTGATTGTGCACAGCAGTAATTGCATCGCGAAATACTTGTACACAGTGAAGATATATGTACATGTATATTATACAACAGGGCATGGGTAAAGAAGGAGAAATGTATTTTAAAATTCAGCAAGCGAAGGATTAAGGATATCATACGCCAAGTCTGTTGTTGCTTGAACTTTACGTTACTGTACGTTTTGCTTACTTCCGAACTGTTCCGGCTTTTGATAAAACTAGTAATCGATCAAATCCTTATGAGTCAGATAATTACTCAGCGTCTCATCTGGATCAATTCTGTTTCAAATGCAAGCCAAATAAGATGCTTTTTCAAGGATAACTAATTTATTTCTCTCCAAAACCCTATACTGTGACCACTCTTTAGAATCGTCTCCGAGAGATGATTCTAAAGAGTGGTCACAGTATAGGGTTTGGTGTAGAAATGACGATTCTAGTATCTGGGAACATACCTTCATCTGTAGCTCTACCAGCCAGATCGCGCTTAGAAATGATAAGAGTTAATTCGAATGGCGTTTTTTTCCATGCGACTGCTTCCGGACAATATTTTCAGAGAATCATGTACCGATTGGATCCCCTGGAACGAAAGAATCAAAGCATGAATAGAGATTTCACAGCTGAACAAATATGTAAAACAAAATCATTTCCAGCTTCAAAAGTCTGGCATACGTAAAGAGATTTCCAAATACCGGGCAAGAAATGGGCAGACGTGAGTGGTAATTATTTCAGACAAATGATCAATTCTTCCCTAATAAATGAGAATTAGTTCTGGCGATATAATGTGGAACTTAATTTACCGTCGAAATTCATTGAATATTAATTAAATTCCTTCCAATATTCCACATTTCCACCATTTTAAATAATATTATATTAATAACACGGCATGATCAATTTGATTTTAGGTGTATCGGCAGACTGAATACGGATTAGAAATTGACAAGGTATAGAGTTAAGTGAAATCATGATGAGGTTTGAAAATACAAAGTAACCTTTTAAATGCAGGACATGGGTTTATTGCAAATTGCAGACATTGTATACTTAGATTAAAAGACCAGTTAACCCTTTTGGCGCCAAATTTAAAAGTGTCGTCTGCAATAATAATTTCATATTTAATATAATTCTAAACTAAATAATTAAGGTATATTAGTTATGATTGGGCTAAAATAATGCAGAAAAAAGTGAAGTCCCAGGTCAGATGCCGCCGTGAAAAGGCGGCATCTGACCTGGGACTGCACTGTTTTCAATGGTGCCAACAGGCGATATTGGCGCCGAAAGAGTTAAAGAACCCGTTGGTCAAGATCTGCTATCTTTATTATTCCAGATAGGTAAGTAAAATAATGTAACAGAGCAGGGTTTTCGCAGATTTTATTTTATCAGAATGAGAAAGGTATACATTAGCCCATTACCCCACAGGCTATATTTAGACCTATTACCTCATTGGTCATTTTTAGACCCAATCTTTTTTAACAAATATACTAAAAAGGAGCAGTTGCTAGAAAAAACATGTTTTTGTTTATCCCTATACAGACGCCTTAGCATGGCTTTGCAAACAAAGTAGACCCAGGTCAGATGGCTTATGTAGGAGTTGTCTGATCAATTAGCTTATGAATCTCCACAGTTTCTACCAATACCAAAATATTATGTGTAGATATTATTATCCCATTTTAAAACGAACAGCTAATAATTATTCATGATGTCATTATTTCTTAAATTAATATTCTGCAGAGAAATTGTGAAATGGATGCAATGATTGAACACCATCCACTATCATCATGATACAGTGAGCATCTGGAATATATGCATACATTGAGCCAATACACCGTTCACTCCATGACTATTCACTCAAGGAATATGAAGGCTATTCATTAACTGCATTTTTATTATGAAAAACAAGTTTCTGTTTAAATGGTAGTCACTGTAGAATCAGATACATAGTATAGCATAAACAAACACAGCAGATCCTGGTCAGGGACCTTCTTGTTCCTATAGGGACCGTCTGTTCTGGGTCTACTGTCTGCAAAGGAGAAGAAGGCGTACACATTGCATGAGGGGTTAACCTTTCACGTAACCCATTAACTGTGAACAGCGCATTTTCACGTCCTTGCAAGCAGTATAGGCCCAGATCAGACAATTCCAGTAGAAGCTGTCGGATCAGGGTATATAATTATATTGTTTTGCATAACTTGTTATTCCATAAAAACGCCTTTATGCGCCTTTGCAAACAGGGGCCGTCTGATCAGGGTCTGCTTTGTTTGTTTATGATATACAGTAAAACCTCGATTATTCGAACACTAAAATACGTATTATTATCGATCTTTAAGACAGGTGGCAGCTTAATGCATGATGAAAGTCATGCAGAAAGCTCCTCTAGGAGCTTTCTGCATGATTTTCATCATGCATTAAGCAGCCACCTGCCTAAAAGGGTCTAAATTCGTTTATAACGAAAATTCGAATAATCGAGGTTTTACTGTACATGTAACAGAGCAACAGATAACATGCGTATTCAAATACTAAAATCGTCATTTCTCCACCAAACCTTATGTTATTGCCACTCTTTAGAATCGTCTCTTCACAACATAGGGTTTGGTGGAGAAATAAAGAAGTTATTGTTGAAAATGTTTTAATTCACGCATATTATCTGGACCTCTAATATAATATAGATATGTTTCTAAAGCTGCTGTCATTGCCAAACATCCATGTGTCCATTTAACAAATAATTTAATTAACGTTAATGATATCATTACTTCTTACACGAATATTCATGGGGTAAAATGTGACGGAATTAATATATAAATCTGCTTCTAAGGTTTCTTCTATAGCTAAAGCTTCCCTGATTTAACCCATTCCTCCATAGGCTATTTTTAGATCCAACCTATTTGAATAAATCTACCGAAAAGGAGCATTAACTAAAAAAAACAAGAATTTAGATTTTTGCAGTTCTGAAACCATTGTGATAAATATAGTCACAATTGTCTGTTTAACCCTTTCCTCCATAAATACGTCTTTCTACGTCTCTGTAAAAGTCACCTGTTGAAACCATTGTGATAAATAGAGCATTTGCACTTATGGAGAAAATATCGCCATGGTTTCAAAAAGTGCCCTTTACAGAGGCGTAGAAAGGCGTATTTATGGAAGAAAGGGTTAATTACTAATAATTATATAAATTATGTCGATAAATATTCATGAAGTGATATATTGTTTCATTATTATTCATGAAGTTAAGGGATAAATGTATATTTATGCGAGACGTTGCAACAGAGTTAAATAAATAACACTATTTGCCCCCAGACAGGTCTCGAAGGAGCTCAGTCTTATACTTACATTTCTTTATACGCAGACTGTGGTCCTTCGGGACCGGCGCCAGGAAACCCTATATACTTACCATCTTGCTGTCACGTAAGGTCGTCTGCAAATTTTGTCGTCTGCTACAAGTTTTATTTTTTAATGTTCATCATTTATGTTTAAGAAACGTAAACACAGCATCACACAAATCTTGTTTCTCGACGTGTTACATAGGTAATTACAAGTAATCGATTGGCGAAAGGGTTATACGGCACAGATACAATTTGGCCTATGTTGTAATATTCCAGTGCATTGTTGGTATTCTATATACTCTATTTAACCCTTCACTCCATACTTATGCCATTCTACGCCTTTGCAAACAGAGTAGACTCAGATCAGACGGCTCCTATAGGAGCCGTCTAATTAGGATCTGTTCTGTTTGCTTATGATATAATATAGATCTGATTCTACAGTATCTGCCATGCCAAACATTCCTATGTTCGTGTATTATTATAACAATTTAATCTGATTAATATTCATGACGTCATTATTTCTTACATGGATTTTCATGGCGGAAAGGGTTAACCCCTGTCCTATGGAATATTCATGCAAGACTACCGGTATTATGAATCCCTTTCTTATAATGTTAACCCTTTATTCCATGAATATTTATGTAAAAAATAATGACATCATGATAATGTGTTAGATTATTTTTATTATGGCACATGAACACTGGAAACTTTGGCCATGTCAGATACTGAAGAGTCATATCTATATATTCCAATGACCAAACGGAGCAGACCCTGATCATACGGCTCCAACAGTCGCTTCTGATCTTGGTCTACTCTTCTAGCAAACTTATTAAATTGATTGCACTAACAAGTAGTAGAGAACCCGGATGACAATATTCCATAAACAATAAGAACATACTCTTATTAGATGACACCTGCAGGGGCCATCTGGTCTGGGTCTGTTCTGTTTGCGAATGCGTCAAAACCCATCTCCTCTAGGGTTACATGTAATACGTGATTCATACTTACGTTTCAAGGGAATTCTGGTGCCATCAGATATATTTCAATAAATTTAAGGAGGCTTTCAACCTGTTGCATATTTGAAAGTTGTTAATGGCATTTTCAAATATATCCGAATAAGGATATGCCTGAAGGGATCGTTGGTCCAAGTCTGAACGGAATGTCATTATAAATATACAGTAAAACCTCGATTAATCGAATTTTCGTTATAAACGAATTTAGACCCTTTTAGGCAGGTGGCTGCTTAATGCATGATGAAAGTCATGCAGAAAGCTCCTAGAGGAGCTTTCTGCATGACTTTCACCATGCATTAAGCTGCCACCTGTCTTAAAGATCGATAATAATACGTATTTTAGTGTTCGGATAATCGAGATTTACTGTATTTCAAACAATACATCTTAACCGTTCTCCTGCTCTCTGCGATCTGACTTGCATTTACAAACAGCTTAAAGATTCTAATAAGACGTCGAGTTACCCGGTGTCTCATCACGATCCAAATTCTTTGGCACTTCGTCTATAGTTCATTGTCAGCTTATTCGAATTGGATGTAGTCAAACTTGCACCAGGGTCCAGGGTTATAAAAACTTCTGAGTCTAAAATCAAGTTCTGAATCTGACCATTCAGACGCTGGAGAATGATCTCAGACTCAGGAAAACGTTTTATAACCTGGGGACCAGATCTAAATACATTGCTTTACAGCGGAGAAAGAGGTTTGCTGTAAATTTAAATAGCAAATGACAATTTATGCTTCAAAGAGATTGTACAAATACTGGAAATGTTTATTTCATCGTTGGCGTGTATTTACAACGTACGTAGCTATGAACAAATTCAGATCGTATATATACATGTACACTCGGTCCAGAATTGTATAAAGATACGGTGATGTTTTAGTAGCCCATTTGTGAGCAATGGCTGGTGTAGGAACGTTGGCAAATAGTGTAAACAACAAGAGTGTCTTGAAGGAAGCCTGTGGCCAACGTCTGTCCAGTTTGCTTCACGGATTGCCGGTACTTGCCAATGTCACATCTACAATATAATTATTGCAGAATAACCTTCGGAAAGAAAATTTAAGTTAATTTACCATTTACTGCATAATACACGTTTCTACGCCTTTGCAAACAGGGTAAACCAATATCAGACGGCATCTGTAGGCACCATCTGACCAGGGTTTGCTCTGTTTGATTATGGGACAGTGTAGATATGAACATAGCAAGCAATTCCCCATTTGTCTAATTAATATGCATGATGTCATTATTTTTACATAAATATACATGGAGTAAAGGGTTAAGAAATTCATTTTGAAGTTGGTAAATGGGGCAGTACATGTAGTAAACAATAGTATTCTCAAATAATTTAACATTTTCAACAATGAATTGGCATGTATTTTTAGAATAGTCAGAATAGTCCATCAGTGCTTAACTAAATAATCCACTCAGTATGAAATATTACATCCTTTCTCCATGAATATTCATGCCAGAAAATAATGACATTATGAATGTTAATTAGCTGAAGTTGTATAATAACATATCAACAAAAGAAGGTTTGGCTATATCATAAATTATATAAGTAAAACCTCTCTAACGGCCACTAAATTGTGTTGAACTAAATTAGATGGTATTTAGGACAGTTGGCTGCTTAGAGAAAGGTGATAGTAAAACAGAACGCTCCTATAGGAGCGTTCTATTTTACTTTCACCTTGCTTTCAGCAGTCACATGCTTTTAATACTAACTACTTGATGTAATTTAGTGGCCGCTATAGAGAGGTTTTACTGTATTCATACCCATAGTAATACATAAGCAAACAGAGACGAACCCTGATCAGATTGCTCCTTTAGAACACGTTTGATCTGTGCTCACTCTGTGTACACATGCGTTAAAAGGCACGTAATGGAGAAAAGGGTTATGCTGATTAATGTTTTCGAATGACAACCAGTGCAGACCTTAATCTGAGGCCTCCTGTAGTCTACACTGTGGCAAACACCAGAGCATGTGTATCGCGTATTTAAATGGTTAGTATAAGTTTTGATCATAGTTCTACGTATATTGCATAACAATAATCACAAAGGACTTAAATAAACCAGTATTGATCTCTCCAAATATTTTATTCCTCTTTCAAACCATATATTGTCGATTATTTAGAGTTGCTTCGGAGCAGTGAGGCTTATGACCACATGTATGAGTATGAACTTCATAGGGGTTACGCCGAAAACTATATAAACTCCCTACATGTTCCTCTTTTCTGAAGCTCTCAGTATGCTGCAATATTGCAAGCTAACACGAAATTCGAGTTAGCTACAATAACCCCTTCCCTCATATAAACATGTGTCCACACATTTGCAGACAGAGTAGACTCAGATCAGACGGCCCCTAAAGGAGCCGTCTGATCAGGATCTGCTCTGTTTGCTAGTAGGATTTGAAAGATATATTTCATTAGTTTCTAAAATGGAAACAATGTTCCATCTTCTATATTTCATTCTAACATTGTGTTCATGAATATTCAGTAGTAGTTGAAATTTGAAATAAACAGAGAACAAGGAAAGGGATAACATCAGTTTGCTGCATATGAACAAATGGATCTCTAGAAGTCTCTATATATGAACATCTCAAATGGAATTTCATGTTCTGTGTACTCTAGCAGGCCTAACACGTGTGTATGTTTAGTCAATACTGCCTTTCGGTTTATTCAATAATAGAGAAGAGAGTGGTGTCAATAGTTATTTGGAAGGAGGAGTTGCCTTGTGAGAGAGCATTTATCACTGATATCTCCACAGGGGAAAGCTATTGATCGTTATAAACATCTTACAGCACCGTGACCATATCTGATGTTCCAGGCTCGTTTTTAACCATTTGAATGCTGATTTTATGTGTTCAACTCCAAACTCAATCTGCTCCATGGTGAATGTTATTTCAACTCACCCAGGTTTTTAAATTATCGACCTAGTAGCAAATTGTTTGGTCTTGCTGAGACACCGAGTTACTCGGTGCCTCATCTGGATTCAAATTGTCTGTAGATCTACATGTTAAACAGGACATGGGTTAAGACGTAGACGATTTTTGTAACAAGCACGGAAAAAGTCCCTTCTAGAAAGCACTTTTTATCAGGCACACAATTCCTGACATGCAAAACCCATTCTGTGAGAAATATAATCTAATTTGTAACAAATTTCCCAGGGGTCTAGAATTTCGATATTAACATTAAATCGTTGCAGTATACGATATGCTTAAGTTAGTTAACCCTTTCCCTCCTAAATTGACCCTTTTCTTAATACAGATGTGTTTAAACGCCAATGTTAACATAGTAGACCCCGATAAGATAAGCTCTATTTGCTTATGAAATTATATATACCGATATATGACCCTACAGCTTATTGGAAGCCGAAAGGTCCTCTGAAAAGTGTACATTGTAAGAAATAAGTTAATAAATATTCATGAATAGATAGTGCATGCATAAATGTCCATCAAGGAAAGGTTTAAGCGGAATGAATACTCTAGCTGAGACTTAAATTACCAAACATAGAAAAGAAATGATCTTGGTGATTGATTTGGAATAAAGTATTCCCGTTTCAATAAAGTGCGGATTACATCTTATTAGGTATACACATACTTGCCTTCTATTCAGATATCGAGGGTTTCGCGCAAAACTATCGTAACTGTCAGATATGGGTTAACAAAGCGATCACCTTTGCAAACAAATTTGACCCAGGGTTCATGCTTATAAAGCTTTTAGTTGAGTCTGAGCTCGTTCTCAAGCTTTTGACTGGACAGATTTGAGCCAAAGGCTCAAATCTGACCAATCAAAAACTTGAGAACGAGGTCAGACTCAACTAAAACGTTTTATAAGCATATGTACTGATGAGATGGAGAGAATCGGCGTCTCATCTGGATCCAAAGTGTTTGCTCATTTGATTGTGAATTTGAAATCAAATAGAAGAAACATTGATTTGATTATTAGCTATTTCGCTGCCAATGACGCATCTGTAATTACATTTGCATATACAGTAGAACCTCTCTATAACGGCCATTAAATTGTGTTAATTATTTGGTATTTAGGGCAGGTGGCTGCTTAAAGCAAGGTGACGGTAAAACAGAACGCTCCTATAGGAGCGTTCTGTTTTACGTTCACCTTGCTTTAACCAGTCACATGCCTTAAACACAAAATACTTTATGTAATTTAGTGGCCGTTATAGAGAGGTTTTAATGTAGTTGAGATCCAGATGAGAAGCTCAGAGACCCAGTATGAATGTTTAGTAGCTGATTTTATAATGGTATATATGCACATGAATGCTTGGTATTGGTAGCCGGGTAGAGAGTATGGTGAAATAAGTTGATAGGCTTTACTGTGTGGCTTGGTAGCTCAGTCGGTAGAGTGTTGGCATGGTAAGCCAGAGGCCCTGGGTTCGAATCCCAGTCGAGTCACAACTTTTTCACCATGTTACATTTGGCGCCCAACGTAAATAACCCAAAAGGCGATTTATATGAAGATAATATGATGATTATATGAAAATAATGTGTAATAATAAGAAACTCGTGGAGTGTTCTTTGAGTAAGAATTCGGGACGAATTCTTGTGTAGAGGGGGTGTGTGTAGCCGGGTAGAGAGTATGGTGAAATAAGTTGATAGGCTTTACTGTGTGGCTTGGTAGCTCAGTCGGTAGAGTGTTGGCATGGTAAGCCAGAGGCCCTGGGTTCGAGTCCCAGTCGAGTCACAACTTTTTCACCATGTTACATATTGGTAGGACATGTGGAGTAAATTTATTATGATTTCATAAGCAAATAGAGGATACCCTGATAAGACGGCTCCTACATGGACCGTCTGATATGAGTCTACTCTGTTAGCAAATACAAGAAAAGGCGTTTGTATGACGTAAAGGGTTAGATAAAATGAAAAAGGTATCAGTGAAATTTTTAACAGATCGCAAAGTTTGTTGCAAAATACTTAGGATTTGCCAATATTAGATAATAGTTTGCCATTGTTAAATGATATAGTTAAATAGTTTTGCCTAAAATGTCTCTCTATAAACAAGGAACCACATGCTAGATTTCAAAATAGTTCCTGTGTCCAACTTGTTTGCTAGTGTCACCAGGGTGACGCTTAAATGTAACACGATAATGCTGATCATGTTTCAAGCTCGTGCGAGGATTTAACGATTACTGAATTTGTCACATCTAATTCATTTCCTGTACAATATTCAAGTAAAGAAATTATTACATTATGAAGATTTATTTCCTGAGTTTTTTATAATGGTATACATGTATATACATTTTTGGTATTGGTAGAAACTGTAGGCTCAGATCTATATAATTTCATAAGTAAATAAGTAAACAGAGAAGACCCTGACCAGACGGGAGTCGTCTTATCTTGGTCTTCTCTGTTTGCAACGACGAAAATCATTTATATGAGGGAGAGAGTTAAACCATGACTAACAATTTGAAAACGCGTCTGACATTTACATTGAATGCATACTACGAGTAGATTATATGAGATGATACCTCATCTAACTTTATTTGAAGAGATAGGTAGCACCATGTAGTCTTTGTTACAGCTATCACGACACCTTGGAGTCTATTTTAATTCACCCTTGCAGATGATAAATTGCCCGCTATATGGTAAACTGGATTACTAAATACAATAAAAAACGCCAAAGACGATTTACCAGAATAACCCGTTTACGTCATAGGTACATGTACGCATTTTAACGCCCTTAAAACCGAGTAGATCCAGATCAGATGGTTCCTGTTGGAGCCGTCTGATCAGGATCCGCTCTTATTACACATGGGCTTATACGGATTCTGCCAAAGACGAAAACACCAGTATCCATGCTTATAAAACTTTTTAGTTGAGTCTGAGTTCGTTCTCAAGCTTTTGGTTGGTCAGATTTGAGCTTTGGCTCAAATCTGACCAATCAAAAGCTTGAGAACGAACTCAGACTCAACTAAAAAGCTTTATAAGCATAGACACATGTTCAAAATAGTCAGCTGATAGGTTGCCATGGTATTATGTATTCTTACATTAATTCATGAGATGTGGGGTAAACGTCATCTGAAATCATAAGATACTGAAGTGGTTCTCTTAACACTTTCCCTGTTCTTTGTGTATTCAAAAATTCAATATCTACCGAATATTCATTGAAAAAATAGTTATAGAAGGTAGGTGGAATATTGTAGTCATTTATGAAAGTAACAGGTCTTTGAAATTCCATTAGCAAACAGAGCAGGGTGTCTGCACTGTTTGTTTGTGATATAACAGAGATAATATTATACAGTTTCTACTATGGTCAAACTCCCTATGCCAATGTGCCATTAAAATATCTATTTAATAAATATTCATGATGTCATTATTTCTGACATGAATATTCATGGAGTACTTGATTAAACAACGTGAGAATAAATGAGCTAAGGATCAAAATGGGATAAGGGTTCAACATTGAGTGCCTAGAGAAATGTTGTTGACGGCCAATATAGACATAGGTCAGCTGCCACTTTAGTGATGCAATGTCTGATCTGGGTCTATCAGATGTAACCTTTAATCCATTACCTCATAGGCTTTTTTAGATACAACCTCTTTGAATAAATCTACCGAAAAGGAGCATTAACTAGATAAAAGGAAAATTTTAGAATTTTGTAGTTAGAAAACATTGTGATAAATAGAGCATTTGAGCAAATACTCTATTTATGACAGTGCTTCTTCTTCTTCTTCTTCTTCTTCTTCTTCTTCTTCTTCTTCTTCTTCTTCTTCTTCTTCTTCTTCTTCTTCTTCTTCTTCTTCTTCTTCTTCCTGGTAATGGCCACCATCAACTATTTGATTATTTTGCCATTGTCGAATGCGATACGTCACAAATTTCAGTCAAATTTGTATTTATAATTTAAAATATTGATTTAAAACTATATACACTCGTTTGCATCTACATGATTGCAGCTACACTAGCCTTGAATGCGGCAAGTGTTTCAGATTGTGCTATATCTGGGGACAGAGAGTTCCAGTCCTTGATAGTGCGTGGGAAAAAGGAGAACTTCCAGTAGTCACTGTTGGTAATCGGTATTTGAAACGATAGATTATGCATATTTCTGGTGAATCTTTTAGGTTGGATCAATCTGTTTTCTGTGCAGATAGCTACACTTTGATGTTGATTCTTACAGAGTCGTTAAAAGTCGTCAATATGAGGGAAAGGGTTAACAACAGAATATAACTGAGCTGATGCTGATGAGTGTCACTCCACATAAAACCTTTTAACTCTTTCGGCGCCAATGTCGCCTGTTGGCACCATTGAAAACAGTGCAGTCCCAGATCAGATGCTGCCTTTTCAAAGCGGCATCTGACCTGGGACTTCACTGTTTTCTGTATTATTTGAGCCCAAGCATACAGGTTTTGAAAAACAAATGCTTTACTAATATACCTTTATTATTTAGTTTAGAGTTATATTTAATATGAAATTATTATAGCAGATGACACTTTTAAATTTGGCGCCAAAAGAGTTTATGTGACGTATATGTGACGTTTATGTGACGTATTGCTTTCAGTGCAGTAAAAGCCCCCTAAACCGGAATCCTGATAGAGACGAATTTACTTGTAACTTAATTGTATACAGGCGACTGCTTAATACAGAATCGTCACCCTGCAACATGTCTCCAAGAACGATATACAGTAAAACCTCGATTATTCGAATTTTCGGTATAGAAGAATTTAGACCCTTTTAGGCAGGTGGCTGCTTAATGCATGGTGAAAGTCATGCAGAAAGCTCCTAGAGGAGCTTTCTGCATGACTTTCACCATGCATTAAGCTGCCACCTGTCTTAAAGATCGATAATAATACGTATTTTAGTGTTCGGATAATCGAAGTTTTATTGTATCAAATTTAACGTCCAGTTTAGAGGTTTTTACTGTACTATGATTTTATCTTTACTCCTGTACTGTTTGAACAAATAGTTGACAAGATACTGTTACATGTCATAGTGTGAATTATCAATTAATTCCAACCATTTGGACTAGTTGCAGTGTGTAGTCAAACTATATCTTAGGAATGTATACATGTTTTCATATCTCCACAGACACAACTTTCTCGTGGCACGACTCGTTTTTGTAGAATGATGTACAACAATTTATCACCAATAGTGTTATGTAAATATAACACTCGTGCGTGAGGTATTTGAACAGTTTCACATTTAAATAAAATTCAATTCCATGTTAGAAGGATGCGCATATAAGAATGGTTTAATACTTTACTCCATAAATGCGCATTTCTATGTCTTTGCAAACAGAGTAGACCAAAATCAGACGACTCCTATATGAAATAATATAGATATGATTACACAGTTTCTGCCATGGTCAAAGGTTCCGGTGTTTATATGTCATAATAAGAATTGGACTAATTAATATTAATTATATCATTACTTCTTACAAGAATATTCATAGTTAAAACTAATAATATAAATGTCTGTGGAGCACATATTGCAACCAGTCATCAGAGGAGCTCCTTAACCCTTTATCTTGTCTGTGTTTACAGTAAAACCTCTCTATAACGGCCACTAAATTACATCAAGTATTTTGTGTTAAAGGCAGGTGGATGCTTAAAGCAAGGTGAAAGTAAAACAGAACGCTCCTATAGGAGCGTTCTGTTTTACTTTCTGATTGCTTTAAGCAACCACCTGCCCAAAATACATGTACCAACTAATTAACACAATTTAGTGGTCGTTATAGAGAGGTTTTACTGTATTTCAAATTTCAATACCTACTGACTATTCCTGGACAAAATAGTTACAACGAAATATGGAAGATGGAGGATTGTAGCCATTTTAGAAAGTAAAGAAACAGATCTATCAAATTCCATTAGCAAACAGAGCAGGCCCTGATCAGACGGTTCCTCTAGGAGCCGTCTGGTCTGGGTCTACTCTGTTTGCAAATGCGTGAAAACAGGTCTACATGAGGGAAAGGATTAATCACGTTACCAGATTAATATTCTTGCAAGCAATTATGCCATTTGCTGCGATCTTGGCTTGTTTGGGCAGCAGCTGTAGAATTATTTCTATATAATTTCATAAGCAAACAAATCCTACCCTGACAAGACAAGACATCTATTTCCAAAAACATTAAAAGGCGAATCATTCTGGTAAACGTTTACGACAAGTCTGGCCTGGGTATGTCTTTGCCAGTCTATGGACACAGTGCGTAAGTGGTTTAAGTAATTTGTTCAAGTGTAATGAGTTCACTGTTTGTTTTTTCCATAAACAAACAGTTCATCCCATTTAGAAACCTCGCAGAAAATATTACATCAGTATAGAGCCCATAAAAACACAACCGACCCACATATCAATAACTAGACGCCAAGGTGACTACCGTGTATGATCAAACACGATATTAATATCGTTGTCTCAGACAGAAAACAGACAAAAACCTTCAGATGATGAAAATAGTGTTGATGTTCCATATCTATGGAACCTTTCCAAGACAGAAATGTAGTTATACACAATTTGTTTGTGATGATGTTGTGCACCTCAATTTTAAGCTATTATTTAAATAGGTCTTAAATATACAGTAAAACCTCTCTATAACGACCACTAAATACTGTTAATTAATTGGTACTTCAGGCAGGTGGCTGCTTAAAGCAAGGTGAAAGTAAAACAGAACGCTCCTATAGGAGCGTTCTGTTTTACTTTCACCTTGCGTTAAACAGCCACCTGCCTTTAACACAAAATATTTGATATAATTTAGTGGTCGCTATAGAGAGGTTTTACTATATTTCTTTAACCATTTGAACAGTTGATTGAACATGAGTAACTCCATGGTTCAAACACAAGTCCCTCCATGTCCGATTTGCCTAAAATATAGCAATTTGTGAACTTGAATTCGAATCTCTGTTTGTGTCCAAAGAGCAGTAAGTCTTACAGTGCGGACATGAGTCACAATTGTCCTTTGCAAATAGTGTAGACCCAGACGAGAGGGATCCTAGAGAAACTCTCTCATCAGGGTCTGCACCTTTTGACATGTTACAATCTTCTTTAGAAAATTCCCTAAATATTCATTTGTTTGAAATTTGGAATAGTTAATTTAGAAATCCAGCGTTGTAAGGGTTATTCATATTTATACACGTACAACAGATACTTTCCATGAAACGACCAGGGATAATGGACAGAAATTTTGAGTTTTGATTCCTTGATTCACTGAACCAGCACCGATTTGAAGTTAGTATACGGATGTCCACGTGACTTGTTTCATAACATATTTTTGCAATCTTAATGTGCTGATTGTGTGGTCGTACGTGCATATAGCTGCGAAACGGCAATAATTAACTGATGAATATTCATATAAGAAATACAGTAAAACCTCTCTATAATGGCCACTTAATTGTGTTAATTAGTTGGTATTTAGGACAGATGGTTGTTTAAAGCAAGATGAAAGTAAAACTGTTTGTTTTACTTTCACCTTGCTTTAAGCAGCCACCTGTCTTTAACACAAAATACTTGATGTAATTTAGTGGCCGTTATGGAGAGGTTTTATTGTATGTAAGAAAAGACGTTTTGACTACTAATTACCTGAACATAAACATTAGATTTTGTATGGTCGTTGCAGAAGCTATAGAATCATATCTATATTCTCAAGCTTTTGATTGGTCAGATTTGAGTTATCAAGCTTTTGATTGGTCAGATTTGAGCCAAAGGCTCAAATCTGACCAATCAAAAACTTGAGAACGAACTCAGACTCAACTAAACGTTTTATAAGCATGGACCCAGATCTATATTGCTCTATATTATATCAGAACATACCTTGATCAGACAGTCCGTACGGGAGTCGTCTGATCTAGGTCTTATCTGTTTGCGAATACGTAAATGCATCTATCTAGTCTCAAAAAGGGTTATAACTACCTCAAAAAGGGCTACTCGTACAGCTACAACGTTCGATGTAACGAAAAAACAACAGTCGACTGTTTGGTGAAACCAATGAAATACTGAGATATTCCGTTGTAAGTGATTATCAAATTTTTTTTCTGAATGCCAAATTGACCCTTTACTTCATGAATAGACGCGTCGTATACGGTTTGCAAAGATGCCAAAGTCTTCTGCTTGGACAAAAGAGGTGCATGGCATTAGTAGTGGAATGCCAGTCAATTCAAAGATCAAAGTCAAAGGTCACGTACTTTTTAATCTGAATTCACTCATGTTCGCAATAGATTTTCGTTCCATGCTTTGAGGAATGACGCAATACAATGTAGAAGTCAGCATAAACCTTTGACTCCATGACTGTTCATGTATGATATACCTAGTGTATGAATAGTAAATAGCATAATGGTTATGATGACATATGAAAGTTTTGCAGTGTTAAAAACTGTACAATCAAATCAACAAATCAAACTAACAAGGCAGATCCTGATCAGAGAGCTCCTTCAGAGGCCGTTTGGTCTGGATCGTATCTGTTTGCAAAAGGCATTTAAAGCGTATCCATGGAGTAAAGGGTTATATCGCACATTAGGTGACATTAGTTTTGTCATGCACTGCTCATTGTACTTGAAAGTAGGAGCCATCTGATCAGGGTCTGCTCTGTTTAGTTTTCCCTTCCCTTATGTAAGCGCATTTTGACGCATCTGCAAACAGAGTAGACCCAGATCAGATGGCTTCTATAGGAGCCGTCTGATCAGGGTCTGCTCTGTTTGCTTATGATGTAATATAGATCTGATTCTACAGCTTCTGTCTGAGCCAAAATGTCCTGTGCTCATATGCCTTTTTAAAAAATAATTTTATTAGTATTCATGACGTCATTATTTCCTACATGAATATTCATCAGGGAAAGGGTTATGCATCTAAATCTACAGTTTCTGCAATTATCAAACGACCCATACCCATAATGCCATTGCAAATTCAGCTACAAAAATCATACAGTCATTGTTACAAGGCTATGTGCGTGTTGCTTAAACCATATTTCGCTATCGTTTAAAATGGGGAATAGAAAACATTGGGCAGGCATTTGAATCCATCGAATGGGCTTTGGTAACATAATGTAGAACTTTGAAACATCTACACGGGAATTTGCACATTACTGTAAAGGCGTGTAGGTTTCGTCGTGAAGCTGTGTATGTTTCTTGTCATAAGATGTATTGTATAACGTGTTATTGGACTGCACTCTAATACCATTGCATGCAAAGAGGGCATCACTTATTTCAATAAATTTCAACATATTGACTTACAGCAAACACGCATTGACTGCGTATAATTCCCATTGGGGCTGAATATCTCGGAGGAAATGTGAAGGTGTACAAAATGAATATAGACATGTGATGGTTCAACACTATACATGTACAGTAAAACTTCGTGACGAAAACATTATGTCTGCCAAAACTCTGAGTTTGTTCTCAAGCTTTTGATTGGTCGGATTTGAGCCAAAGGCTCAACTAAAAAGTTTATAAGCATGGATACTGGCCGCAAGGTTATAAATCATTTTGTTCGAGTCTAAAATCATTCTCAAGCATCTGACCAATCAGATACTTGAGAATGATTTCAGACTCAGACTCAGTTTTATAACCTTGGACCCAGGTTCGAACAAGCGTTTGAACAACTGTTGACTGAGTAACTCGGCCAAGCTGTTTGAAATGGGAGTCAAGTCGCATTTAAACCTTTCTCTGTTCTATAAGTATGTATTCCAAATTCCAATTCCAATAGTTTCTTTAAATTTTTTCTAGATTGTTTATACGTATCAATAGATTCAAAAATAGAACGGCATGTCTATATAAATTACAGCCAATAGTCACGTGACTCATTGACATCATATATGCAATAAATTTGCATTTTCCGAGATATTTACTTGTGTCGTGTTTGAGCTAACAAAATCTAAAATGATGTTATTTTCTATACAAAACCTCATGCATAGCATTTTTAGAGCAATGGAATTTGATAGATCGGTTTCTTTAGTTTGTAAAATGGCTACAGTGTTCCACCTTCCATACTTCATTATAATTTTATTGTCCATGGATCTTCAGTAGGTATTGAAATTTGAAATAAGCAGAGAACAGGGAAAGAGTTAAGAAGATTCACTACTTCTACTTTAATTTTTAAAGTTCTCGCTGAAGCACGATCTATTGCTTGGGTCTTGATGAGACTCATTGGTACGTGTCTGAATCCAAACTGCTTGACAAATAACCATTTAACACATTGGATGCTTATAGTAGTTGCATGAAATATCTATCGATCTGCTGTACTTCTAGTTTTACAATTGCATACTCACTGCGATCTGGAAAATGCGAAAAGGGAATAATCATTTACGATTAACTTGCCAATTCTATTGAATAAATCCTTTGACTAAAACAAATTACTGTTTGTTCGCAACGAAATACTCAATTTAAAAGACTTAGTATGATTTCCCGAAAGCCTTGCTTAACGATCTGAAGTCAACTTCGTTTATCAGTGACTGTGGTTTTCAGCTAGCAGTATAAAGTATTATCGTACTTAACTCTTTGCTGCATGAATATTTAACCCTTACAACGCTGAATTTTCAAATGGACTCTTCCACAATTCAAATAGGTCAAGCTTATAGTGAATATTTAGGGATGTTTTCTAAAGACATATGTAACATGACAAACAGTGCAGACCCTGATGAGAGGGCTCCCTTAGGAGCCCTCTCATCTGGGTCTACACTGTTTGCAAAGGACATTAGTGACTCGGGTCCCGCACTGTAAGGGTTAAGGAAGAAATAATGACATCATGATTATTTATTAGATTATTTCTTATAATAGCACATGATCACAGAATTGGTTTGGACATGGCAGAAAATGTACATTCATATCTATTTTAGTTCGTAAGCAGACAGAGCAGACCCTGATCAGACTACTCCTATTGGTACCGTCTGATCTTGCTCTACTCTTTTTGCAAGGGTGTAGAAATGCGTATAAATTTATGAAATCTTCGTTACTATGCAAGTTTAACGATCCGTCTCTTTGACACTAGCAACGAATGTTTTATAACTATGCAAACAGCGTTGATCCAGATGAGACACCGACTGACTCTGCGTCTCCTCGCAATAAAATTACAGTAAAACATTTTTATAACGGCCACTAAATTACATCAAGTATTTTGTGTTAAAGGCAGGTGGCTGCTTAAAGCATTGTGAAAGTAAAACAGAACGCTCCTATAGGAGCGTTCTGTTTTACTTTCACCTCGCTTTAAGCAACCACCTGCCCTAAATACAAACTAATGGACACACTTTAATGGCCGTTATAGAGAGGTTTTACTGTACCTGACTGTCTTAGAGACGACAATGTCTGCATAACTTTCGTCCTGCATTAAAAAACCACCTGCTTATGAAAACAGCCATGTTTATTCATTAAGTGGTCGCATTAGAGGGTTTCTACCTTATTTTGTCTCGGTAGGCCAATCCTTGGTAACCATAACTTTATTCCACATATAACATCTTTCCAATCAGAGTAGAATCAGATCAGACGGCTAATGTAGACCATGTATGCTCTGGGTCTGTTGTTTCCGTCTGAATTAATATAGATCTGAGTCTAAAGTTTCTGCTTACGTTATACATATCTTTGATTACATACCATTGTAAAAAAAATATGTTAATTTATATTTATGATGTCATTATTTCTTACATGAATATTGATGGAGTCTGGTCAGGATCAAGAATGTTTAGTTCATTCTGAAACAACCGTAGTGAATAAAACTCAGCGTAGATGATAACCCACGCAATATAAATTTACTGCAATATTTTTTTTCGATTTTCATTCAAGAAACATGAACACAAAAATAAACAGTTTGGATCCTGATGAGACGCCCGGTTAAAATACGTCTTATCAAGCTCCAAACTTTTTACAAGGATAATTACAGATATGCCACTGATACAGAAAGGGTTAATTCTTTCTCTGCCAATGTCGCATCTGTGATTACCTATGCAAACAGTTTGAATCCAGATGAGACTCGGAGTCTCATCAGGATCCAAACTGTGTGTGACTGTGACTGTTGTTTTTAAAGCAAAAATGTAGAAAAATATAATACGAAGAAAACTGCAGCAGACGACAATATTTGCAGATGACAAAATTTGGCAGCGAAAGTGTTAAAGGAAGTGCGCAATTACGTTGCAGAAGTGATTTGAATACAGGCCCCCAGTACTATCCAGATTTCAAAGTGGATTTGTAGTCGTAATTGTTTTAGTATTTTACGTCTGGGACTAACGTACATGTGTAAAGCGAAAGATACAAAGACAGTCTTAAAATGCTATGCAAATGTTTCTATTTTAACCGCGTGTTAATGCACACGTGTTTACATATCATGTGTGTATTAATTAACACTTGTCCTGATACAGGAGACTTTTGATGCCTTTGGAAACAGAGTATACGAAGAATAGAAGGCTCCTGTTGGAGTCTGATCAGGTTTTGTTCTGTCTTCTAGATCTGATTATACGTATCTATATACATGTATATAAGAGTTAACATCATGTAAATTAAGATTTTTTCAACTCTCTATAAATGATAATAAATGTATATGCCTTGCTAAATTTGATATTACATGTACATATAGTTTTTTATGAAAAATACTGGTGGTACATGTATCATATTTTACAATTAAGTGTTTATATTTATTATCATCCTATTTTATTCTATACGATCCTGTATCTATATGTCGTTAACATTCCTACACGTTCCTTTACATAGGGTTGGGTCTGTTTCCAAGTTTGAATGTTGTAATTTCAACAAAATTCAAATTGAAATGCTGCACATGATTTGCATGTATAATTAAATGTGTGGCAACCTTTAATTGCTGAATTTTATAGTAAAATGAACTATCATACGCTTATCAACAATTAACAATATTCAACTTATATTTTTTATATTTTAAATGTTTGAAGGGAATGTTTAGCTTTAACAAACACTGTAGGGTTAGGTCTATAACATGCAATAACCCATTCCCTCATAGGCTATTTTTAGATCCAACCTCTTTGGAAAAATCTACCGAAAATGAGAATTAACTAGAGAACATGACAATTTGGGATTTTTGTAGTTCTGAAACCATTGTGATAAATAGAGCATTTGCTCCTGTGGAGCAAATGCTCTATTTATCAAAATGGTTTCAAAAAGTAATCTTTACAGAGCCGTCAAAAGGCGTCAATATGTGGGAATGGGATAAACAAAAAGAGCAAATCCTTGACAGGCGGTTTCTTTGGGAAAAAGTTTGATCAGGGTCTACACAAAGACATGCAAAGACTTTTTCTGTGAGGTTAGCAGTTACCTGTAAAGTCCATCCATTATGAAAACATTGAACTTGTTGGAGCATTTTGAATTACAAATAACTGTCCTCTAGTCTCGGTCTACATTATTTCAAGCGACTGTTAAATAATTCCCGTGATTCAAATATTTAACATTTACCGCATTGAAACGTATTCTGACCCCCATACTAACAGGGTACATCCAGATCAAACAGCTCCTGTATGAGTCATCTGATCGGGGTCTGCTCTGTTTGCTTATGGGTTTGTGCAGATTTGATTAAAGCATGATCTTGCTGTAAATATTCAGTTCAACATAATAAATTCATAAAGTTGATATTTTAGAAGAATATTGATCAGGTGAGGGGTTAAACATATATATCTATCTAAACCGGAAGTTCAATTTAGTATAAATATCATTCTTGGAGACAGCTGACAGCTTAATGCAGGGTGAAAGTCATTCAAAAAGCTCCTCTATTTAGCCAAAATAGGCGAGTCCGTTATGACCTTTAGAAACAGTTTGGATCCAGAGGAGGTGTCAATTTCATGGTCAAGGTACTCGGCGTCTCATCAGGATCCAAACTGTTTTAAATTAATTATATTTCTGTAAATAAATTGAAGAAAACACCATTTGAAACCAGCAGAAGACGGCAATCTCAGCGGGCAAAATTTATTTGGCGCCGAAAGGGGTACACATTCTATTTCAAGCAGAATATCATGTTTATAAGATGATTATTAAATAGTATGCAACGTTTTCCAGATGAAGTGTCTTTTGGAACAACGACTTCTCTAAGATCACATTTTAATTATTCTATGATGCCGAGTAAATGTAATGTAGAAAGCTCCTATAGGGCATGACAATACTTGCAGACAACAATTGCTCAGACTGCAGAATAATAATAAATTACACGTTGTCTGTCATGCCACATATTTTCTTTTACATGAACAATTATATAAAAGGTTAATAAATATTCGTGAAATCTTAATTTCTCGCATACATATTCACCAGACAATGGGCTAAGCAGCAATAAAACTGTCACACTAAAATCAGAAGAATTGTGTTTGTCATTTTGTAACGTAAACTAAACCTCTAACGCTGTTAACAATTATTGACAATACAGTAAAAACCTCTCTATAACGACCACTAAATTGCATCAAGTATGTTGTGTTAAAGGCAGGTGGCTGCTTAAAGCAAGGTGAAAGTTAAACAGAACGCTCCTACAGGAGCGTTCTGTTTTACTTTCACCTTGCTTTAAGCAGCCACCTGTCCTAAATACCAACTAATTAACACAATTTAGTGGCCGTTATAGAGCGGTTTTTCTGTACTCCCATAAGATCTGATTACGTCACATTGTTGTCTGAAAATCTCCTCTGAAAAATGTCGGATGGCTTTCTCGAATTCATCTGAGACTAATAATATATCATATGTCCGATAAAGAAAGGTCTATTGTTATCTGAAACACAAGTGTGCGTGAAATCGGATATTTTATATACATGTTCGAACTTTCTTCTAGTTGTAAGCAGGTTAACCTGTTTCACACAAAGCGCGACGTGACTCTCGTTTGCAAACAGCTTGGATCCAGATCAGACGCTGAGTTACTCGGCTTCTCACCAGGATCCAAGCTGTTTGATGATCGGTCACTAGTTTCTTATCCCTTTCCTTGTTTTATGTTTATTCCAAATTTCAATACCTACTTCATATTCATGGACAAAATAGTTATAATGAAATATGGAAGGTGAAACATTATAGCCATTTTAGAAAGTAAAGAAACAGATCTTTCAGATTATATTAGCGAAAGAAGTTGACCCTGATCTGACGGCTCATATTGGAGCCGTCTGATCTGGAACTACACTGTTTGCAAATACATGAAACGCGTTTGTATAAAAGAAAGGGTAAAACGCTTGAATGAATTAGATGAAAATTTGTAACAGATCACAGTTTTATTAGACTTCAATTTTTCAGCAGGAGAAGTGTTTAACCCTTTCACCGCCGCAGTCGAGTAAATGCACCACGACAAATAGTGCAGTCCCAGATCAGACGCCGCCTTTTCAAGGCGGCGTCTGATCAGGAACTACACTATTTGTCTCAATCTCTATTTCTATAAATGTGCTTTATTCCTTTGAAATTTGCATTTATTTATCTCATTTCCTTATTTTACTGACTGATTTAACAAACATGGATTGCAGACGACAATTAGAAATTTGGCGCCGTAAGGGTTAACATGTAATTTATATTCTATAGTTTTGTACACAGTGGAACCTGTCAAACTGTCTAATCATGGGTCTGTAAGACAGGGGATAGCTGAATGTCTGTCAGAGAAAGCTCCTATAGCAACTTTCTGCAATACTTTTGCCCTGCATTAAGCATCCACCTGCTTTTTTACTCCTATCTTCAAGAAATGAATTGCCACTTAGGACAGGTTCTACTTTATGCACGTACTTTTGCATGTATGTATTCTACGAAAATAAAACTTCTACAGAAACGTTGTATATTATATTTCGCATTCTGAATAAATGTTTAACTTTTACACCATGTATGTTCATTTATAATATAACACGTGGCTTCAGCGTGACGTAACACTATCATTTATTTTTTGATAATCATGGGCATATAATCACTAGTGAATAACATTCGAACGACCGAATGACATTCGAACGATTCATACGCGCTGTCAAAACAAACAAACTGGCGGACGGTTGTCGACCTACCTGTCCACGATTGAGTCACGATAGATGGCAAAGGATTGTTGGCACTTGCGCCTTAATTTCGATAGAATAATACAAATTGTAATCGCTGTCAGGAATCGTATACAACATGTATGCCAAAAAAGACCTATATACCAGCTACTCTGACCCATACAATCCATTCTACATTTAAAATGCCTCCTCAACTTTGCATTTTCTTCACCGTATGTCCTTTTGTTTATGCAGATTTCTACTCATACAAATATCTCATCAATCAACAACAATAGTCATCTGAATCCAGCACAACACCAACATATTTCAAATATGCTATACTCACTAACTCAGCTGATCCCGAAAATCTTCCTCCTGTTCCAACATATTTTATGCAGCAGTTCGTACTGAATCTTTTGTCCATTCCAAACATTTTCACTGAACTTGAATCGAGATTTTTTTCTCGGCGGAAATGTCCATGTCCATGTGTATACATACAACACTAATGAAGGGCTTAATATACCAAAACGAAGGCGCATTTCGAATCCCATTGACAGTAAGTGTCGGACGTGTTGGCGACTGTATGTATGTTTTCATGTAAATGGCGCGCTTTACATAGACACATGTTGTGTACAATGACGTCATAATGTGACGTGTTTGTAACTATGTATGTCAAAACTGTAACTCAAAAATTATTTTGACGTGTTTCTGCATGTTTTTGTATCATAAACTATCACAGTTAAATTGAATACCAGAGAGGTCTGAATTAGATCCTGGTTGATATGACAGTAAGTAAAAAATAAAGTTGGAAAATTTGGACCTACTTTGTCCCAGTAACCTAGCGAACCTAATAACACCTTTCATTCATCATTTCTATATGTAAGGAGAATTTATAACAATCCACGTTACTGCTGAAATATTGGCTGCAAATAACATTTGTGTGTGTTATGTTATAAATAGGATCTTGCATTCGTGTTCATGATTATTGGATTTATTAAATTCGTCTTTTTAAAACGATAAAAAAACTCGCTAAAGCTCGTTTTTTATCGTTTTAAAAAGACTCATTTAATAAATCCAATAATCAAGAACACTCATGTAAGATCCTCTATATATTAAATAGTGAATGTATGGACATTTATTAGGCTAAACCCTTACGTGAGGGACACGGGTCCTTATGTCCTTTGCAAACAGTGTAGACCCAGATGAGCCCTCTCATCAGGGTATGTACTGTTTGTCATGTTACACTTTTCTTTAAAAAAAACAACCTCTAAATATTCACCATAAGCTTGACCTGTTTGAATGTTGGAATAGTCCATTTGAACATTCAGCGTTGTAAGGGTTAATTATTTTAGACGTATGCACACAGGAAGTTCTTGTCATGGCAGAAAATGTAGAATCGGATCTATATTGTAACAAAGCAAACAGTACCGATCCTGATGAGACGGTTCCTACCGGAGCCGTCCGACTTGGATCTACTCTATTTGCAAGGGCGTAAAAAGGCGGATCTACAATTTATTTATTTATTTATTATACTACATTTATATAGCGCTCTTTTCACACAGGATATGTGCGGTCAAAATCGTGTAGTTTCAGTGATGATATCAGTATTATTTGTCTGTTTATCTTATATTTTTGAGTTATCTAACTCCAGTAAACGGCACTACATGTATGTGCGTTTTATATGTGTTTGTGTTTCTGACGAAATAATGGTAGTTGATCTGCAAACTATTGATTAAGCTTCTGTACACAATTATTTTGATTTTTTCAGCGGCTAGCTGTCTATTTTCACTTTTGTTCTAGTTTTCCACCAATGAGAAACTGTTACATTGTAATTTGCATATGACCTAGTAGTAAACTGTATTTTCATTAGTGAATAACTTGACTGGCATACAACCTTTTTATATGCCTCTACACATTGCGAAACTATGTAAAATTCTGATATACAGTCTGCTAACGTGTCGAATTTCCTGGGGTAATTATTACGATATTGCAGTTATTTCAAACACCATGTTTTATGATAATTAGCTGCTTCGGCCTCGCAAATTGAATTCAATACAATAATTAACATAATCACAACACATGTAAGGCACCATGTTACACAGACATGTTCTATAAACTTTTAAGAGTTCAGTCAAAACGCCATATAGTACAGACAGTAATTATTTACGCAGATATTTAGCATGGGACCGAAGACTGTCGACTGTCGAAAGTTCTGTTCTTAAAATAGATTTTAAGACCTGGAAATTCCCATAAAATCAAAGTACTGATGTACTGATATTTATCACCTCATGGTAATGGTTGCTGAGCAATATTACCAGTTTGTCGAAACCTCTATTAAACTTTCAAACCTTTACTATCATTTTGCTATCAATTAATACAACATTTGATCATAAGTCCACTTTTACGAACAGGTAGTTTGCCGAAACCCCCATAATTCACAGGCAGTGCTATAGGAAATAAAGAAGAAGGGTTGTTTAGTATATTAGAGTAGTGGTATTAATAGTATTAATTACTATCCCCGACCAAAGCACCGAAACACTGGTTGTTGGCTCTCTTTGATATAAAGCTACTTACTGAAGGCTATTACTATGGCTCTATCACATGGGGCTTGGGCTCACAGAGTAGGTTATATTGTTTTAAAAATACATGTAGATTCAGTTAATGATGTCATTAATGATGATGCACACAAATCGATTAAAGCGTTGATCTAGGCTAAATAAATACAGTTCTTTATGGAATTATAGACTCTGCACAAACAAACACTTTATGCTTTAAAGTGTATTCAATTTCTTATCTTCATATCAATACAAATGTAAGCGCTTACATGTATAAAATGTAAACTAAAGAACTAACCTGAGATAGTTTTAAAACATTACTTTGACATCGTACATTTTAAAAGTGATTTCCTATACAAGCAACTTGAAATATATCAATAAACGCTTCTTCTACTCCCAATTCATTTTCATTGCATGCTTCTCTGCTAGTATAATAACATGCAGCCCTTCATAGATCTAGTTCTCTGTACTAGTAGAATCTCCAAACATTGAAATGAATATTGCAGAGATTGTTTTGTACATTGTGTCAATATTTGAATGCCGCTGAATATCTTTTTAAAAGATATTTCTTGTTGGTAACTATTTTCTCTATACAGTAATACCTTATGAATCAGAACACTCAATAAGTAGCATGGTCTATGGTTATAATTATATATGGAATGTGGAACATTGTAGCTATTTCAGAAACTAAAGAAACCGATCTATCAAATTCCATTAGCAAACAGAGCAGACCCTATAGGAGCCGTCTGATCTTGGACTACTCTGTTTGCAAATGCGTGAAAATGCCTTTATATGAAGGAAATGGTTAAGACAGGCGACATTTTCATGCAGGATGAGCATCTTGTAGAAAGCTCGTCTAGGATCTTTCTGCATGACTTTCATACTGTATTATGCAGTCATCTGATTAAACATTCTCATTTCTACTAAAACCTAAAATATTAACATTGTGTTGCTGCAATTCACATCTTTTACTCGTTGACGTTCTCTGCGACCTCTAAAATCACAAATCTTTTTAGAGGTATTTTCCGTTCAAAAGTTCAATATGGAAGACTTTATCATAAATAGTATAATAGATGTAAATGAGTTAATCGTTTACTGCATGAATATCCATGCAAGGAATAATGCTACCTTAGATATTAATGAGTTGGAGTTTTCTAATTGCGTATGTATACAGGGTCCATGCTTATAAAGCTTTAAGTTGAGTCTGAGTTTTGTTCTCAAGCTTTTGATTGGTCAGATTTGAGTTCTCAAGCTTTTGATTGGTCAGATTTGAGCCAAAGGCTCAAATCTGACCAATCAAAAGCTTGAGAACGATCTCAGACTCAACTAAAAGTTTTATAAGCATGGACCCAGAATGTGTACGACATGGCATGGACTGTAGAATTAGATCTTAGACTTGTAAATTACACGGGCCTTCTGAACTTGGTCACTCTGGTTGCAAAGGGGTCAAAGGGCATATCTGAGGAGGAAGCCATTGGCATCGCTAGCGATATGCACTCACGCACGTGCGTAACATCAAACTGAAACGTAAAAACATTTATTATGACAAGAATGGACCAACAAAATCGAAGGCTAAGTGATGTAAACTTTGATAAACGTTCTGTCTTATCATGTAAGCTTTAAACCATTCCCTAATATTGACGCCTTATTGACAAAGTCACCTTTGAAACCATTGTGATAAATGGAGCATTTTTGCTCCCATATGGGCAAATGATATATTAATCACTATGGTTTCAAAATTACACAACTCTAAATGTCCCCGGGGAAGCATGTACCCCGGACCCCTACAGCCACGGTGCGTGCATTACAATTTGTTTCAACTACGCTCCTGGAAACGGATTAAAAGCCACATGACCACATTATGTGACATTGCATCTCTTCCAGGACCGTATTGTCCCGTTCTATAAACATAACACAGAGGCAAAGTTCAGACCAGAGACCTCAGAACAATCTGTAATTATTTGTATTGATATTTCTGCCAGAGCAAAGGCCAGGAAGAATGCGTAAATGATATGCGGTAATGGGCACGCGAGCCTATGAGAGTGATTTTCCAGGAAGCGGGTAATTACGATAGCTAAGGAAGATATAATGCAACACTAATGCAAGTAAACGTGTTTTTCTTAGTGCTTTATTCAAACAAGAATAGATCGACGATTTAAACCTTTAAGGCGCTTTTCACGAACTGGTTAGCATTTGTTAATATACTGGGTCCAGATGAGGCGCCGAGTAACTCGGTGTTTGATCAGGATCCAAGTTGTGTTATACTCGGTAAATAGTTTCTCAAAAGCTTGATCGAATCATGAGAAGTTAAATTGTACTAGATCGAAACTTCAGCGCAGCTATTTATTTTCCACAGCGATGTAATTATTTAATAAAACCAGAAAGACAAAACTGCCAATAACGACAGTATTACTTCTAGTCCAAAAGATGTAGCTGTAATCGTTTTCTACAATTTTACGTTTTGCGGATGAACGAAAATAAGGCATACAGTAAAAACCCTCTAAACCGGAATTCTAGTAGATAAGAATTGAGATACTTGTAGGCTGATGACTGCTTAATGCAGAGTGAAAGTCATGCAGAAAGTTCCTCTTAGGAGCTTTCTGCATGGCTTTCACTCTGCATGAAGCTACCCTCTGCGTTATAGACCGATATTAATACTAATTCGAACGTCCAGTTTATAGAGGTTTCACTGTAGCTGAAAGCTATTGTGTTTTCCTTTATATATGTTTTTGGACCAACGAAACAACCATCCTATCCGCACAAATGCTACTGGTGTGATGAGATTAAAATAAATACTAAGTTCTTGTTACAGCCTTTTCGGTTGCCTTGTCAACATCCCTGTCATGTATCTTGAGCTGTCATCTCCTTCCAATTTCTTCTAAATCATTGTCCATGTAAAATATGAGTAATAATATATCTTCTTAGCTCCTTTCCTTAATGAATATTTATGCGTGAATCGATCACTTCATGAATATTCATTAATTTCTTTTTATAAAGTAAATATTTCGATGGGATGTATCACTTTGACAAATAATGTAGGATCGACTATACATGTATATGATTCCATAATCAAACATAGCAGATCATGATTAGGTGGTTCCTATAGGAGCCTCTGATCGGGGTCTAATATGCTTGCAAATGCGTGAAAAAGGCCTTTTGTTTTATTAAATTGTTAATGCACGTAATACTTAATGTTCTGTTATAGACAAATGACACCGCCTTACACATGACAATTTGATCAGGAATGGTTTTATTCATATAACGCTTCTTAACTTTCATAATAATGTTCATTAGTATAGACTTCCTTGTATATTTAGATTTAATCCTTTACATTGTGAATAGTCATGTAAGAAATAATGACAAAATAAACATAAACAATATGTGTTATAATTGTATACATGTATGAGCACGAATCGTTTTACCGTGGTAGAAACTGTAGAATTGGACCTATAGTACAACCTCTCTATAACGGCCATTAAATTGTATTAATTAGTTCGTATTTAGGACAGGTGGCGGCTTAAAGCAAGGTGATAGTAAAACAGAACGTTGTCTTATTTTCATATTGCTTTAAGCAGCCACCTGCCTTTAACACAAACTATTTGATGTAATTTAGTGGCTGTTATAGAGAGGTTTACTTAGATTATTTTATAAACAAGCATAGTAGACTCTGCACAGACGGCTTCCACAGAAGCCGTCTGAACTGGGTCTACTGTGTTTCCAAAGGCATTAAATGGCATATATATGAAGTAAAGGGTTAAAGGTTTACATGTATGTATTGGTATAAAGTGCGTAAATAAGTCTGTTACTAGCTCCAGCGATATACCCTTGAACTCCTGAGCTCCTATACATTGGACATAGACAATCAATTAGGACTAAAACAAAGGGCTCTTGAATTGGTCCCTTTGATCAGGGTCCATGCTTATAAAGCTTTTAGTTGAGCCTGAGATCGGTCTCAAGCTTTTGATTGGTCAGATTTGAGCCTTTGGCTCAAATCTGACCAATCAAAAGCTTTAGAACTCAAATCTGACCAATCAAAAGCTTGAGAACGAAACTCAGACTCAACTAAAAGCTTTATAAGCAGGGACCAGGTCTGCACTGTTTGTTATACCAATCAATGTCAAAGATGAGTTTTACATAGACAAACAATATAGACCCTAATCAAAGGGTCCGTGAAAAACCTCTTGTCAGGCATGCATCTTTTTCTATGACATTGCTTAAATACGAGTGTGGTATGATATGGGGCTTCACCCTTTCAATGCGGGAAACATGTCAATGATGTTATTTGCAAACAGTGTAGACCAGGACGAGGGACTCCTAGAGGATTCCTCTCATCATTGCATGCACTATTTGCAATGCATCAGGGTAAGCTTAACCTATTTGAATTTTGGATAGTTGCTTTTATATGTAAATGTTGAGCACAATATTGCCTGTAATAATGCGATTTTCCTGCTTAAGCACGAGCTTGGTCTGTATTTCTAGCAGTAAGGAAATGGAATAGAGATGTTTGTCTTATGACAAATAATGCAAATATAATTATACACTACGACATAAATAAGTATCTAGTGTTAAGAGTTCCTAGAAATAGAATTTATCAAATCTAACTGCATTCTAAATGTCATCAATCACTCGCTGGCCAGGATACACAGACGTCATGAAAGATCACAATATCTAAATATGATTTCGTTGACACTAAATAATGTATAAACATTTGTATAAAAGCTTCTCGGGTTTTGTAAGTTGTCTGTATGTGTAGGTTATGGGGACAGTAATGGAAGTTTTATGTAATATCATTCTAATTGCCTCTTTACATAATCGCATAGTTAAACATTCACCCTTTCCAAGATACTCCTGACTTTAATACCTTTCCCAACAGAGTGTACCCATATCAGCTGTGGGAGCTAACTAATCAGGGTCTGCTCTTGTTGTACCTGTATCAGCTGTAGGAGCTTACTGATCAGTGTCTGCTCTGTGTGTCTCTATGTTACGGATTCGTTTCTTTCAAGGCAATAAGTTAACCCTGTTATAGTTTTAATATAATAATTAGATAATTTTGATATTCAAACTTCTAACACTATTCATGAAGTAAAAGGCACATCTTCCATATTACATATATGTCGCTGCAAGTGGTATATGTACGATGAATGATATATATATATATAACTCTTTCGGCGCCAATGTCGCCTGTTGGCACCATTGAAAACAGTGCAGTCCCAGCCCAGATGCCGCGTTTTCAAGGCGGCATCTGACCTGGGACTTCACTTTTCTGTATTATTTTAGCCCAATCATACAGGTTTTTAAAAACAAATGTTTTACTAATATACCTTTATTATTTAACTTAGAATTATATTTAATATGAAATTATCATTGCAGACGACACTTTTAAATTTGGCGCCAAAAGAGTTAACACAAAGCAACAGATAAAGCTACGTACTCAATTTTTGAAATCGTAATTTGTCCACTAAACCTTATGTTGTGACCACACTCTTGGTGACTATGTTAAAGAGCAGTAACAACATAGATTTTGGTGACGAAATAAAGAAGTTATTCTTCAAACTGTTTAAATTTATGCATCTTATCTGGACATCTGTTTACCTCATGGATACAGTACCATCTATCGTAAGCGGCAAATAAGAGTAGGGATATTTATGGAGCTACATGTATACACAGGACATTGTGCCTCATTATAAAGCTATAGAATTGGATGTATATTACACCATAAGCAAACAGAGCAGACGCTGATCAGACGGCTCCTATAGGAGTCGTCTGATCTGAGTCTACTCTGTTTACGATGCGTCGAAATGCGCTTACGTAAGGGAAAGGATTCAACGACATTAAAAGATGTCTAATTATGGGTCTATAAGACAGGTGGTAGCTTAATGCTTGCCACGGGTAATACAGAAAGCTCCTATCGGAGCTTGCTGTATTTCTTTTGCCCTACATTAAGCAACCAGTTTATTTTTAAAATGCTTGTGTTCAATAAATGAACTACCGCGTTGGACAGGTTTTACTGTATAACTTTTGTCCAGAAGTAGACATGTTTTGATTGATCGTTGTAGCTAGGTTTATTGTATGCCCCACATTTTACAAACCATTGTCCCGCTACTCGCGACTCATCAGGATCCAAATTCTTTGAGTTGTCAAAGTTTTCAAACATTTTCAAAAAGCTTAATCGAAACTGGAGCAGACAAAATGACAACAGACCCAAACTTGAGACAGGTGAGTATGTGTTAATGCAATGGAAGGTGCGAGCAGATCACTTGATGGAGTTTCATTTGATGAAGTACATGTATACTGCTTGTCAATTGGACAATATTGAATGCGAGACCTCTGATCAGGGTATGTGGTGTTTGCCATACAAAATCTTCTAGCAAGGTTAATCATTTCCTTGTTTAATTTTCGTGTAAGAAATAATGGCATCATGGATATCTATTAGCTGAATGTTTATAGTGAAATGTTTTAAGAAAATATTTTGCCTTGACAAAATCTGTAGAATCAAATCTATATCGTGTCAAAAGCAAACCGAACAGACACTGATCAGACGGCTCTTACAGGAGCCGTCTGGTCTGGGAGTACTCTGTTTGCAAATGTGTGAAAATGTGTTTATATGAGGGAAGGGATTAAACGTTCCACACAGAATGGACTCTATATGAGCTATTACACGCTGGAATTTTAGTGTTGAATTGATTGAAGACAGAAAAGGTGAAGACTAATAGTTTGTCCTGCAGCTAAGAGTCGAACATAGACAATGAACGTCGGGCAGGGATTCCACACATAAAACACGCACAGTCACTCCAAAAGAATCAAGTCACAAGAAATGAAATGACTTTGGTGTTGCATGAAGAAATCACCTGCTTTTAAAAGATATATGTGTATTCATTGAATGGTTGCTTTAATTTTAACCCTTTCAACGCCAATGTTACAAAAATGCACCACGACAAATAGTGCAGTCCCAGATCAGACGCCGCCTTTTTTACTTTTTGTCTCAAACTCTATTTCTATATATGTGCTTTATTCCTTTGAACTTTGCATTTATTTATCTCTCATTTCCTTATTTTACCAAATGATTTAACAAAATTTGTTCGCAGACGACAATTAGAAATTTGGCGCCGAAAGGATTAACCCATTCCCTCATATTGACGACTTTTGACAACTCTGTAAAAGTCACTTTAGACTGTAAAAGTCCTGTAGGAGCAACTGCTCTATTTATCACAATGGTTTCAAAACTACACAATTCTGAAAGTTTTCTTTTCTCTAGTTAATGCTTCTTTTCGGTAGATTTATTCAAAGAGATTGTGTCTAAAATAGTCTATGAGGTAAAGGGTTAAAGAATTTCTACTGGTTACGTTATAACATGACAACACTGAAATTTGGATAACACTGTTTTATACATATTATAACACTTTTGTAGAAAAAATATTTTTTGAAAACAACTACTTGGCAAAGACAAATAGCAAGCACAGAGTTGTGAACACATTTTTAGGCTTTTCTCCACCTTCACGAAGTCGGTAATTGTATAAATGATATTGGATCAAAGCAATTAGTTTCGGATTTTAGAAACCCCAACGAAACATTTACAGTTGAACCTGTCCTAAGCTACAACTCATTTATTGAAAATAAGACGTCTGAAAAAGCAGGTGGTTGCTTAAAACAGGGCAAACGTAATGCAAAAAGCTTCTACAAGATCTGACTGCATTACATTTGATCTGCATTAAGCCACCACATGCCGTACATACAGATAAGTACACCTCTTTATGATGATTGCTTAAGGTAGACTCTGCTGTTTTCACTTATTTTGATTCTTGACATCTAACGTGTCTTATATAAAGGTTTAAAGCTTTTACTTGATAATACACCTAATAACGTGAGTCCCCAAGGCCGAACGCTCCTATTAGATGTCCATATAAGATGCGCAAGTTAAAACATTTTCAAGATTTCTTATTTCTCCACCAAACCCTACGTTGTGACCATCCCCTAAAGAGTGGTCAGAACATAGGGTTTGGTGGAGAAATGAGGATTTTAGTATTTCAGTACGCACCTTTATATGTTGTTCTCTGGACTTATAGAAGCTGTCTGATCAGGGCATGCTCTGTTTGCTTACTTAACCCTTTTCTCCATAAATACGCCTTTCTACGCCTCTTTAAAACATTTCTTGAAACCATTGTGATAAATAGGGCATTTGCTCCTATAGGCGCAAATGCTCTATTTATCACAATGGTTTCAAACTACAAAATTGTAAAATTTTACTTTTCTCTAGTAAATGCGTCTTTTGAGTAGATTCATTCAAAGAGGTCGGGTCTAAAAATAGCATATGGAGGAAAGGGTTAATAGTAGATGCTTGATTTTAGAGTTGTTTGCCATGACCAAACGGTCATTGTTCATAGGTCATTATAGACGTTAGTTCTCACATCAATATCTATTAACTATGTACATGTACGTGTAAAGATTTAAAGCAGTCTAATACGATCAACTTTATACCCACTCCACACAAGAAATGTTCAACTACTCCAATCTATTGTTTTCATTTGACATCCATACTGTATCACAATTTCAATAGATTGAAACAATGATATTCTTACATTTACATGTAATAATGATATTTACAGCATGCACTATTTATATATGTATTACTTGTAAATCTTCGTTCAAGTATTATAAAAAGAGCTTGCCACAACGTGTATCATATGGTCTTTTAAAACTATGCATTTATTAGATAAACTTTACTAAAGCTTTAAACTTTACAAACATTATCATAACATAAATAGTATCGCAATATATACATGTATTTTAGACATATAGCTTTAGAGCCTTAGAGCCTGTACGAAATACTTAACTAGTTAGCTGATTTTGTTTTTGCCATATCAAAAGAAATGAAACAGTATCTTATCCCAAAGTACTCCAGACCAGGAAAATTGAAAGGAAATCCCAAAATCAACAAACCAACTGCTCCTTTTAGAACAATAGTTAGTGGCATTGATTAAAGCAGAAAGGGTCAAACGAAACATTCCCAGGTCACGTTTTGAAACCATTGTGATAAAAAGAGCATTTGCTCCATATTTATCACAATGGTTTCAATACTACACAATTCTTAACGTTTCCTTTTCTCTAGTAAATGCTTCTTTTCGGTAGATTCATTCAAAGGCTTGTGTCTAAAAGCAGCCTATGAGGGAAAAGGTTTATGCAGTACAAAGGTGGAACAAAAAGCTCACATGGAATTTTTGTTGTATTGATTTTGCCCTGTATTAAGCAACCACTTGTTTTCACGTTCTTCTATGTTGATAAATCACGTTGTCGCTTTTACGAGACTGTACTGGACAAAGTTATGGTAAATGTTCACAGACTATAGCTGTCATGAAATATAGAGTTCTTTTCTACGAATATTTGTAGCGAACTGTCTGATAAAAAAAAGTGTAACTAATTAAGTCTTTCCCTGTTCTGTATTTATTTCAAATTCTAATACTTACGGAATATTCAGGGACATACATGTAATAGCTATAATGAAATTCGGAAGGTGGAACATTGTACAAATATCAGGTAGTAAAGTAAAAGATCTTTCAAATTCCATTAGCAAACAGATCTGGCCCTAAGGAATATTCAAGCTGCATTCAATTGACATCGGGAATATTTAGTAGCTTTTATAATAGCATGCATGTACGAACAAAGAAAAATAGATTAGCTCCTGATCAGACGTCTTCTACATGAACCGCCTGTTCTGGATCTATTCTGCTTGCTATAGCCTCAACTAGCGGTTCTACCAGGTAAGGTGTTGAACAGAATGTCTAGAAATGTGTAATGTCGCAATAAAATAATCGCTTGTACTTGTATGAACATGACTCGTCTTGAACATTTTATGGGCACTTAGAAAAGTACTAACTGGTAGAATAATAGAATCATGAGGAAGAACAGTTATTCTTATCCACATATCTTAAGCAGTAGAATTATGTACAGTAAAACCTCTCTATAACGGCCACTAAATTGTGTTAATTAGTTGATATTTAGGACAGGTGGCTGCTTAAAGCAAGGTGAAAGTAAAAACAGAACGCTCCTAATGCACTTCACAGCAGTGATTGCACAGCGAAATACTTGTACACAGTGAAGATATATGTAATTATACAACAGGGCATAGGTAAAGAAGGAGACATGTATTTTAAAATTCAGCAAGCGAAGGGTTAAAAGTATCATTTCTTTACAGAGAATGGCAACACGTTAGGTTTCCAATAATTTTCATGGTTCATCGGGTGTTCTTGTATTAAGCGTTTACAACATGATTATTTATTTACCCTTTACCCCATGAATATTTATGTAAAACATAATGACATCATGAATGCTAATGAGGTTAAGTAATGCAATAGCATATGGACATCAGACGTGTTGGTCATGGCAGAATCATACTTATCCCTTTCCCTCATATAAACGTGTTTTCACGCACTTGCAAACAGAGTAGACCCAGATCAGACGGCTCCTAGAGGAGCCGTCTGATCAGGGTCGGCTCTGTTTGCTGATGGAATTTGAAATATTGGAATATTTGCTTTCTAAAATGGCTAAAAAGTTCCACCTTCCATATTTTATTATAACTACATGTACTTTATTCATGACTATTAAATAGGTATTGAAATTTGAAATAAACATAGAACAGGGAAATGGTTATAGTATATTATAAGCAAACAGAGCAGATCCTGATCAGACGACTTATATGGGTCTGCTGTAGTTGGAAAGGCGAAGAAAGACGTATTTATGGACTAAAGAGTTAAAGAGTAATGGAATTTTGAAATAGATAAACTGTATTTTTATAATAACATCGTGGACAAAAGAATGGTTGTCGGAAACTGTAGAATCAGATCTATATGATTTCATAAGCGAACATAGCAGACCCTGATAAGATGGCTCGTATAGGAGTCTTCTAATCTGGGTCTGCTCTATATGCAAAGGTATAACATGGGGTATCTATGGAGTAATGTGTTAAAGATCTAAATGTTATATAACGGTGCAGACATTCGTTTTCTATTTATTTTTTTCTAACCAATCAGAACTACAGTAAAACCTCTCTATAACGGCCACTTAATTATGTTAATTAGTAGGTATTTAGGGCATGTGGCTGCTTAAAGCAAGGTGAAAGTAAAACAGAACGCTCCTATAGGAGCGTTCTGTTTTACTTTCACCTTGCTTTAAGCAGCCACCATCCTTTATACAAAATACTTTATGTAATTTAGTGGCCGTTATAGAGAGGTTTTACTGTACGCTTAAAGACTGTTCCGTTTGAATTCCTCATCAGTGTAACGTTCTAAACGTGTTTCCATAAATAATTAAATACACTTCAGGCCAATTTTGTTAAGAACTGAAATAGAAACAACGGCTCATTTTGGGTGTAAAGAAATTGAACAGTGTGAAATAGGATAACGTCCTGAGATTTGCAAATAATGTAGACATTATATAGATATATTGTATCGTTCGGGAAATTCGTGTATTGTAAGATCATATACCGAGGGTGGGAACCAGATTGAGATGTGATAAAACACAACGTACGAGAAACTGTACAAGATCCCATGTGTCGAACAGTCTTCATCCTGGTGGGACGCCGAGTTGATTAGCGTCTCACATGGATCCAAACATTGTAGTAAGACATGTGAGTTGCACTCCGACGACTTCGGTGGTGAAAACCGACAAGAGAGGTACCGGCCAGGTCGAAGGCGATCACGTAACTAAATACTTGTGTTTCTCTTAGTAAATATATCAACAACGACACTTACAGCCTTGATACATGTATAATGTATAAATACACGCTTCCATAAAGCCACGGACTTTACGACTTATAATGCCGCGAAATAAAGTAGTCCACTCGATAACTAACGTTACAGGACGTACTGTTGTTTCCCTGTTCCATCTTCATGGTAGAAATATTGACATTTTGAATATTTTTTAACTAAATAGTTATAATGTAAACCTTTCAAACTTTCAAGGAAATGCTTTGATTTGACAAAACGTGTAGAATCAGATATATACATGTACCATGCCAAATGCAAGCAGAGCAGACCCTGATCAAACGGCTTCTATAGGTCTTTTCCGATTGCAAATGTATCGGGGATGGATACCCCTTCTCTTGCTGAATTTTAAAAATACGTTTCTCCTTCTTTACCCATGCCCTGTTGTATAATTATATATATCTTCACTGTGTACACGTATTTCGCTGTGCAGTCACTGTTGTGGAGTGCACTGGTTGCACAATCAACTTGTAAATAGTACAGACCCTGATGAGACAGCTGCTGCAGGAGCTGTCTCATCTGAGTCTTCACTATTTACAGGTAGGTAAATTGACGTGAAGCGAAGGGTTAATTTATTGTTGTTCATTTACGAGTTAGGTCAAAAGACAACCTATGCTCTACTGTGCGCAGCTTGGTGATTTGGTTAGTTATAATCATGAATTAGAACTGATTTTATTTTCGATAATATGTGTAATCTATTGCATAAAAATATGCTTTACTCGCGTAATTTTAGACAACATACGAACTTGGTTAACCTTCGCAACCATATGGGTACAAATGTAACTCCGAACCAATCGGTTACTTAAAATGATCCATACTGTCAGATACTTTGACCATCTTTATGAAAACAGAACGAAATTAAAGCAATTAGAATATTTCAGTGTTGAAAGGGTTTTACATGTATTTCTTATTTACTTCAGGAAACGTGTGTTGGTCGATTGTCCCCATGATTTTAGCGAAGATAGTACAGTTAGATAAAATCGGAATAATTTCCTGGCATAGAGCCCTTTAGACAGTCATGTCGCTTCTGTACGCCAAGGGAAATAACGTAAAGGCGTATTTATGAAGGAAATGATTAACCCGTTACCTGTTCAATATTCGTGTAAGAAATAATGACATCATTAATATATATTGGTTGAAGTTTTATAATATACAATATTTAAGGGAATTTTTGCTTTGACCAAAAATAGAAGAGTCAGACCGTTATCATGCCAAAAGCAACAGGGCAGATCCTTATCTAGCAGACCTTATATAGGATCCGTCTTGATCTGAGTCTACTATGTTTGCAAATGCGTGGAAAAGCGTTTATATGAAGGAAAGGGTTAAACCAGAATGACGTGCCGAAGACAAGGCGACCATAGTGAAATTCGGAATGACGTTTGACCCTTGCTACACGTTGTGTGTGTTCAACTCTTAACAACATAAATATTAATGTGAGAAATTATGGCATCATGAATATGCATTTGATATTGTTTATAATGGCATATAACACTAGACATTTTGACTCAGATGGAAACAGTAGAAAAGAGCTATATCGTGCCATAAACGAAGGGAACATACCCTGATCACACGGCTCCTATAGCCGTCTGATCTGTGTCTTCTCTGTTTGCAAAGGCGTAGAATTGCGTACTTATGGAGTAAATAGTAAATGTATTAGTAGGTCGGGAATGATTGCATGTGCACCACGAAATGTTTATACCAATACCGGCATGACCAACATTTCGCTGCAGGAAATAAACATTGATCGGTGGTTACACACAGTTATTATTAATCATTTATACTGCATAAACAAAAACGTTGTGCATCATTTATACTGCAAACACAAAAGAGTTGTGCATCACTTATACTGCAAAAACAAAAGAGTTGTGCATCATTTATACTGCAAACACAAAAGAGTTGTACATCATTTATACTTCAAAAACAAAAGAGTTGTGCATCATTTATACTGAAAAAAAACCAAAAGAATTGTGCATCATTAATACTGCTAAAATAAATCTTTATTTCTGTCTCTTCTTTGTACAACAAAGTAGCATTACAATTCGTGTATATCACAGTTTTACATATTTGTACAAAGTCATTCATAATTGAATTATAAGAGACTATCACAGCTATTCATCCTAAATTGCACTATCAAACGCATTATATACAGCAGGTAAAATGCACACAGCACCCTTTAATACCACACACCTAACCGTCAAAGACCAAGCATCCAGTGTGTCTAAAACAGGGATAAAGACAAATCAAAACCGGCCAACAAGCCACCCTACGAATCAATTATAAAATACCATATTACCTCAAGTCAGACTTGAAGTAAACTGATTAAAGGATGCTGCCTACAAGAATTAAAGGAAACAATTGAAACAGTCTAACCTCACGACAAGATTATATACAATAAAAGTATTACTTCAACAATATAATAAAACATGACTATACATATAAAAAAAATCTAAGAGGTATATAAAAGGCTTGAGCGCCTTCTCAGAATTAAAAAGCAGGATTTGGCAGCAATACGCACTATGACTGGACATGCAAATATGAACGCGAGTTTATCAGCGCAACTTTTAGACTGGAAATCTACATCGATCTCAGATGCTCTGCTCTAAAGAATATCTCTAATATCCGTATACTTCGGACACTCAGTAATTACATGCAACTCACTTTCGACTTCAGTCTCACAGAATGGACAAAGTCTTCTATCAACACTTAGACGTTCATACCTCCCTGTCTCTAAACGCAAAGGCGCAACACCACACCGAAACTTTGCGAACGCACCCCGATGCCGAGAGGGAATAACCATTTTGACATAATCTTCGGTTCCAATTTCACTTTTAAATAGTGCATAAGTACGTAACTTATTCCCACCATTACCAGATAAAGAATGTGTCCTCGCTACTGTGTTGCTCCACTGCGATCTAAATCTAGATAACGCATTCCGTTTAATTTCATTTACCAGCCCATGTCTGCCTATTTGTCCGTCAATCATACAGAATTCATTGCAGTTCAGATCTCGAAAAATATTGCAAACTCTAAAGTTCCAATTCTTACATGACCTGCTTGCTTCAGCATGGCAATTTAAAAACATACGTTTATTAACTCTATCTGGATCCATACTACTACAACGAGACCAGTGATTTGCTACAACACAATACTGTTTGACCAACACCGGTTCCCATCCCATGTCCCCTATTACAGCTGCAGTGGGTGTGTAACGTCCTACTCCAAGATAAAAACGCATTGCACGATTATGTACTGCCTCAGTGCAAGAAAAGTTCCTAGTGCCCCATATAGAAGCCCCATAACTAATGACAGGCCAAACTGTGCTATTGTACAGCTTGGTATATACATTGTATGGTAAGCCCCCGGCACTTCTGTACTTTACTACCAGTAGACCAAACGCTCTACTCGCAGCCTTGGCAACAAATTTAGCCGTTACGTTAAAATCAAGGAACTCATTTAAAAGTAGGCCGAGATACACATATTTATCAGTAACAGCAATACTTTCATCGCCGCAATTAAAACTGGAAAAAGTGCGTCTGACTGACTTGGGCCTAAAATGGACAACACCACTCTTCTGACAGTTTAGAGACATGCGATTGCTTCTACTCCATTCATGCAGCACATTAAGAAGAGCCTGTAGCTGTTCTTCGTTATCAGCCAGCAACACGACATCGTCGGCATATAATAGGATACAAAGTTTTTCCCCATCCCCAACATCTATGCCTATACCCAAACCTTTTGCAACCGTAGCCAGATCATCAATAAAACAGTTAAAAAGACTAGGCGATACACTACACCCCTGCCTAAGTCCAACAGAAACGTCAAACCAGTCTGTATACCTGTTATTTATCCTCACACAAGACTTAACTGAAGTATACAAAGACTTAACAGCATTGTAAAGTTTGCCATATACACCCATACGTTCCAGTTTATGCCAAAGAATGTCCCTGTCGATCGAGTCATACGCCTTTTTAAAATCAATGAAAGCAGCAAACGTTGGCTTCCTGTACTTCAACCTAGTCTCAATTACAGATGTCAAAGAAGATAAGTGGTCAATCGTGCTTCTCTTAGACCTAAACCCATTTTGTTCGTCACTTAATTTCCCGTTTGACTCGATCCACTTCGACATTCTCGCATTTAGCACACTACAGTACAACTTATACATCGCTGGTGCTAACGTTATACCTCTGTAGCTAAGGGGATCTCTTATATCTTTAGTCCCAGATTTCGGGATAGGGTTAATTATCCCTTTTCCCCAATCAGTCGGAATCTTACCGCTTTGGAAACATATATTGAAGAGAATATGCAGAAACGAAATAGATGTAACGTTTTTAAATATCTCGACGTGCATAAAGTCTATACCACAAGCCTTGCCATTATTAGCGTTATCGACTGCTTTACGAACCTCTTCAACAGATATTTCCTCATTGAAACCATCCCAACCATCTACCGTATCGTGTAAATTCTCACTTTCAGTATGTACCGTCTCAGCATCTGAATCCAAACTGTTTGCAGGGTTATACAGTCGTTCAAAGCTAGACTTCCATTTATCTAAAACAGCCTTAACATCTCTAAGTATACAACCATCATCAGATTCCACTTCCATTGGTATAACATGTTTCTTAGCTTGAGATACACCAAGTTTGCCAATAGATTTCCAGAAAGAATTACTATCATTATCCGCTTGGTCTACAAGCTCCATCTGAGAATCATACCAGTATCTTCTTTTACATCTCTGTACCATTCTGCTAAACTGTTTATGCAAAACTACATATTCAGACTTATAAAACCGTCTACTGACTGAATTAGAATTAGAGGATAACCATTCTTTCTCTGCCTCACAGGTTCTATTCCACAGTAAGGACAGCTCTTGATTCCACCATGGTTTACCAATCCATGGTAAAGCAAAAACAGTTGTGCATCATTTATACTACAAAAAACAAAAGATATGTGCATTATACATACTGCAAAAAGAAAAAGAGCTGTGCATCATTTATACTGCAAAAACAAAAGAGTTGTGCATCATTAATACTGCAAAAACAAAAAGAGCTGTGCATCATTTATAATGCAAAAACAAAAAAGAGTTGTGCATCATTTATACTGCAAAATTAAAAGTGTTATGCATCATTTATACTGCAAAAACAAAAGATTTGTGCATCCTTAATACTGCAAAAACAAGAGTTGTGCATCATTAATACTGCAAAAACAAAAGAGCTGTGCATCATTTATACTGCAAAAACAAAAGAGTTGTGCATCATTTATATTGCAAAAACAAAAGAGTTGTGTATCATTTATACTGCTATACTGCAAAAATTAAACAAAGGTTGTGCATCACTTATACTGTAAACACAAAAAAAGTTCTGCATCATTTCAACTGCCAGCAAAATTGTCCTCTGATATAATTTTAGAATTATATCTTACATCCGTTTTATTTTTTAAATAAGACATGACAAACAGTTTTGATCCTAATGAGATATCGATCTACCCCTTGTCTCGTCTGGATTAAAACTCGTCACCTTATAGCGAGTTGTCAAATCAGTTTAAACCATTACCTCATAGGCTATGTTTAAGTACAACATTCCTGAATAAATCTACCGGAAAGGAGCATTAACTGGAGAAAAGGACATTTTTAATGTTTTGTAGTTTGAAACCATTGTGATAAATAGAGCATTTGCTTATATAGAAGCAAATGCTCTATTTATCACAATGGTTTCACAAAGTGACTTTTACAGGGTCGTCAAAAGTCGTCAATATGAGGGAATGGGTTTAAACAGTTTTATTCAAGGTTTCTCATCAGGAACAAAGCTGCTTGATAGTTGGTCAGTAGTTTCTCAAAGCTTAATCAAATCGAACCCCTGATACATATTTGAGCATATATTATCATGCCTAAGCATGGTAAAGGCTAACCTCATCTTTTTTATCAACAACGTTATATACAAAGTTTGAATCGGACTGATTTGTATAAAAAACTATGAGGCAGACGCTTTGTGTTACAAAATGTTATGTCATGCATCTGTATTTATGCAAATGTAATACTACCGGCCTATTCGTCCGAGACCAGGGCGTCTTCAAGTAAGCCACTTCTTCCGCTATCAGTAATCGTGCTTGGTTTTTGCGTCGGTACCATATGCAGACTTTAGGGTTCAGCGCCAAACTGCTGTAACTATAATATATGGGACGAAGTGGTGATGACATTTGCAAACAGTTTGGATCCAGACGAGACGCCGAGTAAATCGGTATCATCGGCATCCAAAAGTTTGGACACTCTGATCGAGAGGTTTTGAAAGAAAACAAAGAAACACCTCTAGTTTCTTTCAGAACATAAAGAGAAGACAACATTGCGACAGCTTATAATTATTAAAGACTGCAGTTACAACAGATTTACATTATACGCTGGAATTATGGAAATGATTCTATATATGAGGCAGCCATGAAATATCGGTGCCATACAGAGTCTTCATAAATAATGCATTATGTTTATATAAATATAACCTGTCGACAGAGGGGTATTTAATGTTCCTCAGCGAAGAGAATCCAGATATATTATCCAAATCAGCTACCCTGCACGCAACTTTACTTTCTCCATTAAATTATCCAGAAGAGTGCTGTTATCCACTTACGTGATGAGTACAATTATGTTAAGAAAATATTAATTACAGTAAAAAGAAGTTATGTCTTTGTAGTAAGGTGACTGCTTAATGCAGAGTGAAAGTCATGCAAAAAGCTCTTAGAGGAACTTTCTGCATGACTTTCACCCTGTATTAACCCTTCGCTTGCTATTCGCGTCAATATACCTACCTGTAAATAGTGAAGACCTAGATGAGACAGCTCCTTCAGGAGCTGTCTAATCAGGGTCTGTACTATTTACAAGTTGATTGTGCAACCAATGCACTCCACAGCATTAATTTGCACAGCAAAATACTTGTAGACAGTGAATATATGTAATTATACAACAGGGCATGGGTACAGAATTTCAAATTTCAAAATGGGTATTTCAAAATTCATCAAGAGAAGGGTTAAGCTACAACCAGTGGTATAGACCAACAATGGTACATATTTGAGCCTTTGTAGTATCGAGTTTTTGTGGTAATTAAATTGTCATGTTGGTTTAATGTACAGGAGATTTCTTCTTTGACATACATGGTAGAATCTTTATGTCATCTCTTAGGTAAACAGAGCAGAGTAGTAGCCGTCTGGTCTGGGTCTACTCTGTGTGCAAATGCGTTAAAGATTTTGTTTAATGCAGCTTCTACAGAAGCTTTATATATAACGTTCATCCTTCATTAAGCTACATCCTGCCTTTGTGACCAAATATTATACATACTTTGGAGGCCGGTTTAGTGAGGTTTACAGTGTGTAAACTATGAAAAATATAAACTACAGAATTGGAACCTTGCAAGTAAAATAGCTCCACTACAGAATGGAACTTAGCATGTAAAAAAGCTCAACTACAGAATTTGAACTTTGGAGCATAGCTTGTAAATAACTCAACTACAGATTTGGAACCTAGCCTGTAAAATAGTTTCTCTCAAGAATTAAAATAGCTCAACTACAAAAGTTTAACCCTTTCAGTGCCAGCATTGTCGTCTACTGGAAACATTTTCGTCCACTTTAAGCTTTAGAGTGAATGTTTGTGTTGTTTTTTCAATTGATAAGATAAACAGTGTGTCAAACAGTTTCGATCTTGATAAAACTCCGAATTGATCGGCGTCTCATCTGGATCGAAACTGTTTGCATAAAAGATATAACGGACCGGTCTTCGTGGCACTGAAGGCGTTAATTCTCTGGGAAATATTGTCAATAGGCTTTTCCGCTGAGGATTCGAAACTTTTAAAATGCAAATTGGTTTAAATCTAATCTTCCTTCCGTGACAAGGTCGCACTTGATCTGTGTTTTAAAATAGTTTTCCAGCGACCTGTCTGATGATGACACTAGGAATAGAGCCCATCTTCTCAACACTGAACACTTAGTATGCCTAACAACATGTCATCGCCTCAAAACTGTCGCTGCCAATCATTGTCGTCTGCCAAATGTGTCATCAGATTCAACTTTTATTCTTAAAGTTTCTTCAATTTTGTTTAAACCCAGAACATTACAGCATCAAGCAGTTTGGACCCTGTTGAGACGCCGAGTTACTCAATGGATCCAAACTGTTTGCGGAAGTGATCTAAGATTTGTGAATGGCAGCGAACTAGTTAATTTTCCTCTGTTTCAGTTCTGTGCATTTAAATAAATGCGCTGTCTCCTCAATCTGTATTAGGGTCAATACTTTTGAATACAGTAGAACCTGACTTAAGAGGTCATTTATTTTTTGGACATAGGTGGCTTAAAAGCAGGTGGTTATTTAATGAAGAGAAAAAGGTAATGCAGAAATGTCCTATAAGATATTTCTGCATTACTTTTGACCTACATTAAGCTACCACCTGTCTTACAGATCCATATTTTGGCCTCTTTTAATCGCCGCTTAAGACACGTTTTACTGTATTATCGAGACGACTTGGTTACAGCTCTGTTTACTGATTTCCATGAGGAGAACATAAATGTAGATTATGCTCACTGCATCATTTTACCCCTTCGCTTGCTATTCACGTCAATATAGTTACCTGTAAATAGTGAAGACCCAGATGAGACAGCTCCTGCAGGAGCTGTCTCATCAGGGTCTGCACTATTTACAAGTTGATTGTGCAACCAGTGCACTCCACAGCAGTGGTTGCATAGCGAAATACGTGTACACAGTGAAGATATATATACATGTAATTATACAACAGGGCATGGATAAAGAAGGAGAAATTTATTTTAAAATTCAGCAAGAGAAGGGTTAACAGAGATTATGCTCACTGGCTCATTTTAACACTGTGATTCATATAGATACACATTGGAATACATAACATTTGCAAACAGTGTGGACCTAGATCAGATAGGAGTTGAAAGAGCTGTCTGAAAATAGTTTGTTCTGCTTGATTATGTAATGATATAGATTCAATCTGATTATATACAGCTTGTGCAATAGCAATTTTTTTTCTTGTCTGGCTCAAAGGCCATTAGAAAGCGTTATCTGAATAATATGTTTGATGTCATTATTTATAAAATGAATATTCATGAAGTAAAGGGTTAATGCAAACTATCAATTACATATATATTAACTCTTTACTCCGTGAATATTCATTTGGACATAATGACATCACGGATATTAATTAGTGGAATTGTTATTTATAATAGCATATGGATACGGGATGTTTTGGCCATAGCAGAAAATGTAAAATCATATCTATAGCATATCATAAACACAGGGAGCAGACGATGATCAGACAGTTCCTACAGAATCAGTCTGATCTAGGTCTACTCTGCAAAGGCACAGAAAGGTGGCGTATTTATGAAGTAGATGGTTAACCCATTCCCTCATATTGACGACTTTTGACGACCCTGTAAATGTCAGTTTGTGAAACCCTTGTGATAAATAGAGCATTTGCTCCTGTATGAGCAAATGCTCTATTTATCACAATGGTTTCAAACTACAGAATTCTAAAAGTTTCCCTTTCTCTAGCTAATGTTCCTTTTCGGTAGATTTATTCAAAGAGGCTGTATCTAAAAATAGCCTATGAGGGAATGGGTTAACTCTTCGCTCAGGTTTGATACAGCTGTATAATACAACCTTTTGAAACCAGTTTCTACCCAGATGAGACGCCGAGTTACTCAGCATTTCAGCGGGATGCAGCCTTGTTTGGCACGCAGACTATATAGTTTTCGTGATCGATTGAATGAAAGATATTTCAGAAAGTTGAACAGTTATTTTTGTAGATCTATTATTAACTTATTCCCTTATATTCTATTTTAGATCCAATCTCTTTGAATGAATCTACCGAAAAGGAGCATTTACTAGAGAAAAGGAACATTTTATAATTTTATAGTTTATAAAACCATTGTGATAAATAGAGCATTTGCTCATATGAAGCAAATGCTCTATTTATCACAATGGTTTCACAAAGTGACTTTTACAGAGGCGCCAAAAGGCGTTGTGAGGGAATGAATTAAGCGTACTGACAGTTCACCCAAGAGCTGTGGTTTGACTCTTGTGTTTCTAGTCTCGATTCCTCTTACATTTATATACTCGTTGTTTACTTTCAGGTGCCATGTTCGACAGTCATTCGGAAAATGTCAAATTCGCCTTTGATCGCCAAATAGACATTTTAAACCAACGACGTACAGACATACAACTTAAAGCAAAGTTCGAAACCTTAAAATCCACAGACAGCTTCGCCGTCAGCAATGCAAGTAAGTAAAATAATCCCCATAAATGACTGTCTCTAAATCCTTCCTCTCATATAGATGGCATTTTGCCACCACGAAAAAAAACAGAGTAGACCCAGATCAGACAGCTCCCGTAGTACTTACATGTAGCTGTGTGATCAGGGTATGCTCTGCTTTGCTTAAGAAACAGTAAATAACTGATTCTGGGGTTTCCGTCAAAGCCAAACATTTTCTCATTACGGAAGTAATGCAGAAAGCTCCCAATGAGCATTTTGCATTGCTTTTGTTCTGCATTAAGCACGGTCTGGATTTTAAACGTTCATGTTCCGTAATGTGTTTCTTAACTCATGAGTATTAATGTAATGAAAAATATACATAATGAATATTAATTAGATTAATCTTTTGAATAGGACATAGAAACAGGATGTTTCGCTATGGCAGAAACTGTAGATCCATGTCTATACTGTACCATAAACAAACATAGTAGACCCTGCTCCGTCTGGTCTGGGTCTGGTCTGTTTGGCATAGAAAGGTGTATTCGTAGAGTATAGGGTTGGAATACGTTTTATTAAAGAATTAAGCGTCTCGCTTAAATCGTTTGGTGCCAAAATAATAGTTGTCTTCAAACACTGTAGTCTGGTTTAAGTTCCAGGGTGTTTTTAATGTCTTCTCTAAAAGCCAGATGTGTGTTAACCCTTTCCCTGTTTTTTTCCAAATTTCAATGCCTACTGAATATCCATGGTCAAAATAGTTATAATGAAATATGGAAGGTAGAAAATTGTAGTCATTTTAGAAAGTAAAGAGGCAGACCTTTCAAATTTCATAAGCAAACAGAGCAGACCCTGATCAGACGGCTCCTAGAGGAGCCTCTGATCTGGGTCTACTCTATTTGCTAATGCGTGAAATCATGTTTATATTAGGGAAAGGGATAAATCGTTTGGATCCTGATAAGATGCAGAGTTGCTAGGGGTCTCATCTGGATCCAGACTGTTTATAAAGGTTATCGCAGATTCGACTAATGCTGCAAGTCCTGTGAATCGCTTTATGTCGACTTATGTACAGTAAAACCTCTCTATAACGACCACTAAATTGTGTTAATTAGTTGGTGTTTAGGGCAGGTGACTGCTTAAAGCAAGGTGAAAGTAAAACAGAACGTTCCTATAGGAGCTTTCTGTTTTACTTTCATCTTGCTTTACATGTAAGCATCCACCTGCCTTTAACAAAAAATACTTGATAAAATTTAGTGGTCGTTATAGAGAGGTTTTACTGTAGTAAAATAATTAACGTCGTTTGCGTTGGACTTGCGTGTTTTGTTCAGACTAGACATTAGTAGATTGTTAAAGCGTCAACCTTGTTTTGAATTTCGTTGAAAAATTCGTAGACATTTGACGGGCGGTTGTAACTACAGATCGTTTGTGAGAGAAATTACAAAATGTTTGGATCCAGATCATGAGCTGGACAACTTTCAGTGTGTCACTCTCTTCTTGATTTTGATACACCGTGTGGGTATTTTTCCTTAAGGTTTGGCAGTGATGGTAAAAGGTAATTTTGTCATTAAAGTATGGAACAATGCTGGATAAGTATTGCGTTGAACAGTAACATGTATTTTGACAAATGTGTCATACAATAACTTGGGCGCAAAGGCAGGAAAACATGTGAAAATGTCATTTTGCAAAAGGTATATACTGTAAAACCTCTCTATAACGACCACTAAATTACACTAAGTATTTTTTGTTAAAGGAAGGTGGCTGCTTAAAGCAAGATGAAAGTAAAACAGAACGCTCATATAGGAGCGTTCTGTTTTACTTTAACCCTTTCATCGCCAATTTCGCCTTTATTCGCCACGACAAATAGTGCAGTCCCAGATCAGACGCCGCCTTTTCAAGGCGGCGTCTGATCAGGGACTTCACTATTTGTCTCAATCTCTATTTCTATATATGTGCTTTGTTCCTTTGAAATTTGCATTTATTTATCTCATTTCCTTATTTTACTGAATGATTTAACAAACTTGGATTGCAGACGACACTTAGAAATTTGGCGCCGAAAGGGTTAACCTTGCTTTAAGCAGTCATCTGCCATAAACACCAACTAATTAACACAATTTAGTGGTCGTTATAGAGAGGTTTTACCCTATACTAATCAGAATATAGTAAACACCTTCTAAACCGGACGTTAAATTTAATATAAATATCGGTCTTGAAGACAGGTGGCAACTTCATACAGGGGGAAAGTCATGCAGAAAGCTCCTCTACTAGAATTCCGGTTTAGAGAGCTTTTGCTGTATAAGATAAATTCTACTCTTGCGTAGATACCTTATCATAGGTGTATCTCATTTGGGTCTACACTGATTGCTATAAGATAAGACCCCATTGTATTTTCAGACAGTGTCCTGTACATTATAAACATATTTGAGTGACATGGGATAAATAGTTTTAGTGTTTTTAAAACCGTGTAGAACCAGACCAACAGTCCCTTCCATAATAATACAGTAGAACCTGTCTTGAGCGACGTTGAATTGATTAAATGCAGAAATCTTAAAAAGCAGGTGATTGCTTAATGCATTGCAAAAGTAATGCAGAAAGCTCCTATAGGAGCTTTCTGCATTACTTTTGACATGCATTAAGCTACCACCTGCCCTATAGACTCATAGTTAGACGTATTTTGTTGGTCGCTTAAGACAGGTTCTACTGTGCATAAGATTAAGGCCTGCACTGTCTGACACTCTCGCTGGCAGCTTTACAAGTACCTCCCTGCATCGGTTTCATGATTATATAAGTATGCTTGGTAGAATTAATGAAGTATTGGAAGAGCTATCATCTTTCTGTATAACTTCAAACCGTCTTGAAGTTCCAGAATTATACCTGATCTAGTTGACCATTGTAATGAGATTTTTAATTTTCTCGGACCACGATTAATCTGATAGAGACGCCTTTTAACCCTTCGCTTGCTATTCACGTCAATATACCTACCTGTAAATAGTGAAGACCAGGAGCTGTCTCATCAGGGTCTGCACTATTTACAAATTGATTGTGCAACCAATGCACTCCACAACAGTATTTGCACAGCGATATAACTGTACATAGTGAAGATATATGTAATTATACAACTGGGCATGGGTAAAGAAGGAGAAATGCATTTTATAATTCAGCAAGAGAAGGGTTAACCCATTCCCTCATAGGTTATTTGTGGATCCAACCTCTTTCTATAAATATACCGAAAAGGAGCATTTACCTCACTAAGGATTTTTTTATTATGATTCTGTAATTTTGAAACCATTGTGAGAAATAGAGCAATTGCTCCAGTGGATCAATTTATCACACTATTTATCACAATGGTTTCAAAAAGTGACTTTTACAGAGGCACCAAAAGGCGTCAATATGAGGGAATGGGTTCGCGCATCTGCAAACTCAGTAGAAGTAGACTAGGCGACTGCTGTATCTACACAGTTTACTAAATGCCTCCATTATTCTGTATAGCACAGGGGTTTTTAAACCACCATCACAAACGATAGCAAATCTACTTGCAATTTTGAATACTTAGCGTTACATTTTCGAGGACAATGCCGAAAGCCTAATGTCCCATGAAAGTTGGATGAATTGTCGATATCTTCCTCCCAGAACAATTTATATAACCTTTTAGATATTGTCAATGGTTCCTTTATTGCCCTTTACACTGCTCATCTTTGCAAACAGAGTAGACTTATATCAGATGGCTCCTGCAGGAACCGCCTGATCGTGGTCTGCTCTCTTTGTTCATATGCTTCAGTTAGGAGTCAGAAGATATGATGACAAAAACATACTGCTGCACCATTGTACTTAGAGACATAGGCAAACCTTGACGACCAAGACCAGAGGGCTTCTGTAGAAGCCTTCTGATCAGGGTCTACACTGTTTACTTCATATTTACACACACACTATTATTATAGAATACATGTATACTCTATTAATCCTTTCCTTCATATAAACGCGTGTTCAAGCATTTGCAAACAAAGAAGACCCAGATCAGACGTCTGACCAGGGTCTGCTCTGTTTGCAAATGGAATAGATCAAGGAAAGGGCTAATGTAGCTTAAGATTCCACAAATACTCATTTGGACAAGTCAAGTCCACTTTAATACATGGTTGATACGGGTTACACATTGTAAGAAACTACAGTATCACCGTTATGAGCATAGGGGGTTAAAACAAGAAAAGAAACAGAGACGTGTGTCATCGCCATGGTAACTAAAATGCCAGAATTATAAAATCGATATAAATATCAGAAAATCCTCGCGTAAAATCGCTCCCCTCTCCTTAAAGCCTGGAGTCTGTAGTACATGCATTATCTCCTTTTGTCGACTGCAAGTGGCGTCTGCTTACAGAATGTCGTCACGTGACATTCATCATTTCCCAGTTATGTCGTCTGCAGAAAGTATCTCCTGTTCCAATTTTAAAATAAGAAACGTTCAACTTTTTCTCCCTAAGAACCGTTACTGAGGCACCGTGTTACTCACATTAGGATCTAAACAGCATGAACTATTTAACCCATTTGTGCCTATCTTCCCTTAACCCTTTCCCTCATATAAACGTGTTTTTACGCATTTGCAAACAGAGTAGACCCAGATCAGACGGCTCCTAGAGGAGCCGTCTGATCAGGGTCTGCTCTGTTTGCTAATAGAATTTGATAGATCTGTTTCTTTACTTTCTAAAATGGCTACAATGTATCACCTTCTATATTTCATTATAACTGTTTTGTCCATGAATATTCAGTAGGTAATGAAATTTGTAATAAACATAGAACAGGGAAAGGGTTAAATGGACATAGGCGAACAGTGTAGATTCGGCTCAGAGGGTTCCTGGTGGAGTTATCTGATCAGAGGCTGCACCGATTTCAGTGGCTTATACTAAAAATATTGTATTTGCTGTGACACCTCAATATGAAATATGGACGTGTTCCAAAATAAGATATGGACAGATTTTCCTTAAATCATGTTGGGATAAATTGGTTATGATACATGTAATCTTAAAAACGCCAAGTCCAGTTGCATTTCGATATCTCGGACTGGGATAACCTGATTTTTGGAAAACTCGAAGTAAAAGTTCGGTTCTTCCAAGATATATAATGCATAATTGTTCTAACATATCTAGAACCATGTGTGACATCTTGGTCGACACTGTTGCTGAAATAGCCTGCAGGATCGTTCAGCATTAATTTAGACCTGCATTAAGCTGTGATATTTAGAAATAGTCTAGAATAGAAATCGTATGATTCCAAATTCAGTAATCTCGAAGAAATTTGTATGGTCCCATGATATTGAAGTTCAACTGTATACTGTAGAGTTTGACTCGTTAAATATTATAGAAGTCACATTTCAACAGTTAAAATTCTTTTTGAATGCAGGCTATATTTTACAATCGCTATTATTCAAACTGATGGGGATTTTCAAACAGGAGCTCAAGCAGTCCACACTGTGGAGGAGTCCACACCTACAGGAAGCTTAATTCAGACGTCTTTATAGTTTCATCCGATAAATTTGCGTCAGTATCGACGTCGAAACCCTTTCCCTCGTGGGTATTTATGGAAGAAATAATGGCATCATGCATATTTATTAACTGAATGTTTACATTGGCATGTGAGCGCAGGATTTAATCATGACAGATGCTGTAGAATCAGCTCTATATTATATATACATGTATATCATCAGCATACAGAGCAGACCCTGATCATATAATCCATGTATCGAAATGGACTTGTCTAAATGAGTATTTGTATTATCTAATTTATATTAACCCTTTCCCTGATCTATTCCATTAGCAAACAGAGCAGACCCTGGCCAGGCGGCTTCTATAGGAGCCGTCTGTACTGGGATTACTCTGTTTGCAAAGGGATACAAAGGCGTATTTATGGTGTAAAGAATAGGTGCCAGGCGCGTGACAGTTTCGTAAATACTACTAATAAACATCTTCAAAAAACTTTGATTCGTGTAGTATAATACAATGTAAAGGTATGTAACTAAATTGTCCGAAATAGCAGAAAAAAATCCCAAAACATATTCTGTCAAAGTATGATGTCTAAACATAGTTGAAGATGTTTGTCAGTAGTGTGTTTATGAAATTGAAATTTATAGAATTACGAAAATTTGGATCTTGCCAAATGATTATTACTTCCGCGTCGATCAAGCCTTTGAGAACCGACTGCAATGTTACGATAGCTGGAATATTTATGAAGTCCCTGATCAGGGACTGCACTATTTGTCGTGGTGAATTTATACGACATTGGCGGTGAAAGGGTTCAATAAATCTAATTCTGGATTTTAGCCCTTTACTTTATATAGACCCTATTCACGCGTTTGCAAACATAATAGACCCAGCTCCTTTTGGGGCCGTCTGATCAAATTCTGCTCTGATTGCTTATAAAAGGGATAAATACAGTAAAAAATCCCTCTAATGCGACCGCTTAATGAATAAACATGGTTGTCTTTAACCCTTTCGCTACCAAACTCTGTCGTCTGCTAACTTTGTCGTCTGCTACACATTTCATTCTTTTGGTTTTCCTCATTTTCGTTTCAAAAACATAGTAACAGTAACAAACAATTTGGATCCTGATGAGACGCCGATTACTCGGCGTCTCATCTTGATCCAAACTGTTTGCATAGGTAATCACAAATCCGGCATTGGCAGCGAAAGGGTTAAGCAAGTGGTTGCTTTAATGTAGGACAAAAGTAATGCAGAAAGCTCCTCTAACGTTACTTGTGTCCTGCATTAAGCTACCACCTGCCTCTAGCGTCCAGAATTATACCTCTTTTAGGTGGTCGCATTATAGGGGTTTTACTGTACTTCTATGTAGACACTTTATGTGGTCACCTTAGCGAAATTCTACCGGTACAGACATAATGAAATATGTTCTATCTATATTTTCAGTCTGCTCGCTGCTGAAAGAAGGTGTCTATGGAATTATTGGCGTGTCTAACGCCTCGGCCTTATCTACCATACAATCGTACAGCAATACTTTCAAGGTGCCTTTCATATCCCTCAGCATGGCGTCCTCCAACCATGGGCCGTTCCAACTGTTCATGAGGCCGATGTTCGTCAATGGCATACTTGATGTGATCATTGATTACAGCTGGAGTCATATTCTCTACATGTACGACACGGATGAAGGTGGGTGGATTTACTATCGTAACGTGATAGTGAAACATGTTGAAACGCTTGCCTAGTAAAACGTTTACATAATTCAGACGCCTTCCATACCTTTACAAACCAAGTCATATGGACAGAGTCTGCTCTGTTTGCTAATGGAATAAATTCTGAAAATAGGAGATACTTCGAAAGCAAAAACAGCTATGTGAAAAGAGAAACTTGCAGACTCGGTTTTACTGAGCCTGTTCATGGGCAGTCATTAACCCTTTCCCTGAGATAAATCAGAGGTCCAGATAAGATGCGTAAATTAAAACATTTTCAAGAATAACTCCATTATTTCTCCATCAAACCCTGTGTTGTCACCACTCTTTAGAATCGTCTCTCCGAGACGATTCTAAAGAGTGGTAACAACATAGGTTTTGGTGGAGAAATGACGATTTTAGTATTTGAGTACGCACGGTTATCTGGTGCTCTGGATAAACATGTTTTCACGCATTTGCAAACAAAGTAGATTCAGATCAGAGTCTGCTCTGTTTGCTAATGGAACTTGATAGATCTGTTTCTCTACTTTCTAAATGGCTACAAAGTTATACATGTACCTTTTATATTTCATTATGACTATTTTGTCCATGAATATACAGTAGGTGTTGAAATTCGGAATAAACATAGAACAGGGAAAAGGTTAAAATGCAATACTACTCACGCCCAACTAGACATCGGTTTAAGTTGTATTCAATTTTTATAACTAAGAGCATTGAAATCGATGATCCCGAAGGACCAGACTATATAATATATCTAAACAAATAGAACGAGTACACCTAAAATTTTGTAAAGGGTTATTACATGTGAAGAGGTGTACATCGACATACAGTATATATGGTGAAATGGGTAGATATCCCTTGTATATTAATCGTTACTCTAGAATTATTAAATATTGGTTGAAACTAGTTTCAACACGGAATGTAATATTATCTACTGTATACAATACTTTATTAGCCGAGTGTTGGAATGGCGAATCAAACTGGGTTACAAATGTTAAAACATTACTAGTAACAAATGGTTCTGCTGATGTTTGGATGGATCCAATAATTGTAAACCCGAAATCCTTTCACAAAATATTTAAACAAAGATTAGTGGATGGTTTTATACAAGGGTGGGATGAGAATATCAATAGAAGCGGTGTACTAGCAACATATATACATTATAAAAGCTGTTTCGGATTTGAAGCATATTTAGATACTTTGTCATATAAACTTAGATTTTATCTTGCTAGACTGCGTCTGTCGTCACATTCATTAAAAATAGAAACCGGGAGGTACGGTAAAAATAAAACTCCAAGAAATGAAAGATATTGTAGCTACTGTGAAACTCGTGATATTGAAGACGAGTTTCATTTTGTTCTTATATGTAGTTCGTACACAGATCTGCGTAAGAAGTACATAAAAAAGTATTATTATTCTAGACCAAGCTTTGTAAAGTTTTGTCAGCTGCTACAAAGTCAAAACCGTCAGGAATTAGTTAAATTGGCTCTATATATAAAGTATTCCTTTTGCAGGAGAAACGCACTTGTAAATGCTTACATGTAAGTCATCTCAAATCTGAATAGTCAGCACTTTATGCACAACGTAAATGTCAGTTTCTTTTCAAGTAAAGATTTTGCATATAACTAAACTGATTGAAATTGTAATATACTGTCAATCTGAAAAATCGTTTGACCTATGTGACATATGCTATGTATATGTATTTATAACAACAATGTACATGCTTGTACACGTTGAATAAAGATATGTATGTATGTATAATAATACTGAGAATAAAGTAAGGGACGACGGTTTACGGCCGCAACACGTGCAATTAACACCTGCAGTTGTGTTGTACATAAATTCTGAAAGTAGAATATCATTAGTAAGTAAAAGCAGTATTACCATAGGAGAAAATTGCAGACTGGGTTTTATTGAATCTGTTTATGAGCAGTTAAAGTGCAACAGTATTCACGCCCACTAAATGTTCAGTTTCTGCCCTGGCGAAAGTGTCCGCATTGCACACTCCATTATAAACACTCAGCTAATTGTTGTTCATGGTGTTGTTATTTCTTATGGGCATGCGAACCTGTTTTCACGCATTTGCAAACAGAGTAGACCCAGATCAGACGGCTCCTAGACGAAACGAATACCGTTATGATGAGGGTTCACTGTATCTAGATCTACAGTTTCTACTTTTAGCAAACATTCCTGTGTACATATACTATCATAACATTTTAGTTAATAAATATGCATTGTGTCAATATTTCTTACATTAATATCAAACAGGGTAAAGGTTATTGAAGGGTTCGGGCTATTCTGTCAACTTCTAAGACGATTTATGCATTACCTTCGATCTGCATTTACCATTTCGGCGCCAAATTTCTAATTGTAGTCTGCAACCAAATTTTGTTTAAACATTTCGGTAAAATAAGGATATGACATAAATAAATGCAGGTTTCAAAGGAATAAACCACAGATATAGAACTAGAGATTGAGACAAAGAGTGAAGTTCCTGATCAGACGCCGCCTTGAAAAGGCGGCGTCTGATCTGGGACTGCACTATTTGTCGTGGTGAATTTTTGCGACATTTGCGGTGAAAGGGCTAACCTTTACCCCTGTATGAACAATTAAAGACTGTTCAAATTTTGATCTGGGGCAATTTTAACTACTTCCGATTCTATCAAGTTTTTGTTAAAGTATTGACCGAATATTAAACAGCTTGGATCCTGGTTTGGAGTTATTCGGGTCTCATCTGGTTCCAATATGTTTGCAAATGCAAGTGAGGTCGCAGACAGTCGGATAAGGGTGAGCCATGCTTATGTTCTTAACCCTTCGCTTGCTATTTACGTCAATATACATGTACCTACCTGTAAATAGTGAAGAACCAAATGAGACATCTCCTGCAGGAGCTGTCTCATCAGGGTCTGCACTATTTACAAGTTGATTGTGCAACCAGTGCACTCCACAGCAGTGATTGCACAGCGAAATACTTGTACACAGTGAAGCTATATGTAATTATACAACAGGGCATGGGTAAAGAAGGAGAAATGTATTTTAAAAGTCAGCAAGAGAAGGGTTAAGACGTTAATTTCTATCGTGCAGTGGTCCCTATAGAGGAGATTGGCTGCTGACCTAGATCTATATCTGCAATCGTTTTTGTGCCGTGTACACAGGATCCAAAGTGTTTGACTCACATCAGCATTCAACCCTTTAGATACTTTAGACCATTTATCAGCCACATGTTAATAATACGATCAGTTGTCTGGGTTTTGTACTGTTCACAATGTTTAATAATTTCAAAAACTATGATGTCATTGACTAGAATCCATACCGTTTGACGCTCATGCACTGTTGATTTTTAACCCTTTATTACTTGAATATATGTGCAAGGAAATAATAACGTGATGAATATTGATTAGAATAATTGTTTTACTAGCACATGAACACGGGAATTTAAGGCCATGACAGGAACTGTAGAATCATATTTACAGTTGAACTTCGATATCTCGAACTCGGATAACTCGAACTTCGGGATAACTCGAACAAAAAGTTCAGTCCTTCCAAGTCCTTCCAAAACTCACAATGTATATGGTCCCTTGAAGTTCGAGTTATTGAAATTCAGCTGTACGTGTATTTTATTTCATAAGCAAACAGAGTTCCTACAGGAGCCTCTGATTTTGTCTACTCGAATAGCAAAGGAGTAGAAAGGCGTTATTTATAGAGTTAAGGGTTAAAAGAAATGGAAGCAGGCGACAACGTTTTGCATATCAAAGCAAATGTATGACACCGTATTCATGTCTTATGCTGTTGTCTTATATTGCTGTATTATGTTGTTGTTTTATGTATGTGTATTTGTTACTATATAACATTGGATTACTGTCTTATTCTGTTTCTTATGTTGTCGCCTTATGTTGATGTATTTTGTCACTGTCTTATATTGTATCATGTTCTTATAGTCATATACTGTTGTCTTATGTTGTATTATGTTGGTGTATTTTGTCTCTGTCTTATATATTGGATCATGTTGTTATAGTCATATACTGTTGTCTTATGTTGTATTGTGTTGGTGTATTTTGTCACTGTCTTATATAGTAGCGTTTTGTTATAGTCATATACTGTTGTCATATGTTATATTATATTGATGTATTTTGTTACTGTCCTATATTTGATTAGTAAGTTGCTATCTTATACTGTTGTCTTATATTGTCGTCTTATGTTGGTGTTTTGTGTAACTATTTTATATTGGATTAGTATATTGCTATCTTATACTATTGTCCTATTTTGTCGTCTTATGTTGCAGGTTTGATACGTCTACAACAGTTATTCCAGGCGGTCAACCAGCGGGAGCACATAACCTTAGATATCGATGTGAAACGAGTGACAGACGCCATAAACTGCTCCAGCATACTCAAAGAGCTCCATAAAAAGAACGATAAATTAGACATACGGGTCTTCTTAGATATCCCCCTAGATGATGCTGAAGAAGTCATTAAAGATATCGTAAGTAGTCATCTTGGTTTCATTTACAACATCTGAAATACTAACCTTTGGGATACTGAGTCAGTAAAAAGTTTATGGTCGTCTGAGAAATTCACCCTGTCTCTGTTCTGTGTTTATTCCAAACGTCAATACCTACTGAATATGCATAGACAAAATAGTTATAATGAAATATGAAGGTGGAACATTGTAGCCATTTTAATAACTAAATACAGAGATCTATCAAATTCCATTAGCAAACAGAGCGGACCATGATCAGACAGCTCCTATATGAAGAAAAAGGTTAATGTCTGGCTAGATTCTGTAAGGAAACATTGTTTCCATTTCATTTGAAAACAAGGAAAACAACCCGTTAACACTTTGCATGCAAACGGCGAAAGTGATAAACTATGCAAACAGACTTGATCCAGATGAGACGCCGAGTATTAAAAGCAAAATGTATGTCATTAGTGTAAATCAGGATAATTACGAGTGTTTTACTTACAGGAGTAAATACTTTTTAAAAGATACATCCACGCATTGTATTAATTTACTGCTGATTCAAAATCCCTATGATGCCGAACTGTGCTGGACTCATAGAAATGATACTACAAGCAATCGGATATATTCAACTTAAATAGTCGTTAACATTTTATTACAAGTACCAAATGGATACTCGTTAGCCAGAACAGTCACAAATGGGTTTCATTGTGATAGTCACTGTAATTATAAAACTATTTAAACAAAACTTAACCCATTACCTCATGGGCTATTTTTAGATACAACCTCTTTGAATAAATCTACCGAAAAGGAGTATTAACTGGGGAAAAGGAAAATTTTAGAATTTTGTAGTTTGAAACCAATGTAATAAATAGAGCATTTGCTCCTGTAGGAGCAAATGCTCTATTTATCACAATGGTTTTACAAAGTGACTTTTACAGAGTCGTCAAAAGTCGTCAATATGAGGGAATGGGTTAAAGTACATGGAGTGCCAGAAGGCTAGAGATAAGGTCTGTAAGAACTTTAAAACAAAAAGAAAAGCACATGGAGTAAAAGGATTATGTTTGAGTTAGTGAGATGGAGGGATCTACTGAGCCTGCAGGTGTATTAACAGTTGCTGGTCCAAGATCATTGAGGCAGTCTAAATGATATATGAGTAGCACAAGACGCCACACTGGAGATAGGCAGAGCAAAATCATAATATAATTAATACATATTATGAAAGCAAGTGTAACCATTTCCCTGACAGACTAAGAGAGAATCAATTTAACATGAACATTTGAAAATATTCAAAGCCAGAAGTGAGTTGAATATTAGTATAATGTGAAACTACACATTGAACGTATTTTCAACTCACTTCTGGCTGTGTATTTGAGACTAACAGTGTACAATGTATGTGTTTCAATCCAAGATCTGGTGTTTGAATGTCCAACTCACTACAAGTTACACATTCGATTTTCAGTTAGCAGTGGGTTCGCATTTAACGAATGTTCAACTCACTTCTGGCTGTGAATTCATGATAGGGTGTTTGAATGTCCAGCTCAATTCTAGTTAGACATTCGGTTTTTAGTTGTGGCAGTGTATTCACATTATAAAGCAATCGTGTGTCTGAATGTTCAATCCACTTCCAGTTCTAGCCGTATGATCGCAACTTCGCACTATACGGAATGAATGTTGAACTCACTGCTGGCTGAGGTTTCGATACCATTTGGGTATTCGCACGCAAATTTGTCTAAATGCGTGTTGGTCATTCCTCAATCCACAACTCGCTGCCAACTTCACATAGCTTGTCTATTGTAATGTTACTTCATGAATATTTTTAGAGGAAATATTGATATCACGTATGTTAATTAGCTTATATTTTATAATAGCATATGCTAACAGGAATGGTTGGCCAAGGTAGAAACTGTAGAGCAAATCATCAATGTCATTTCATAAACAAACTGGGTAGATGGCACCTAGAGGAGCTATTCGTCTATGTGAACCATGTCTGCAAGGGCCTTAAAAATGTAGTAAATTGATAAAGTAACTGCCTGATAAACCCTTTCGGCGCCAAATTTCTTATTGTCGTCTACAAACCAATTTTGTTAAATCATTCGGTAAAATAAGGAAATGAGTTAAATGAATGCAAATTTTAAAGGAACAAAACCACAGATATAGCTACAGAGTTTGAGACAAAAAGTGAAGTTCCTAATCAGACGCCGCCTTGAAAAGATTGCGTCTGATCCGGGATTGCACTATTTGTCGTGGTACATTTTTGCGACATTGGCGGTGAAAGGGCTAATTCAGAACGAAGGTAAAGCGGAAAGCTCCAAATGGAGCTTTCTGTCTAAAGTTAGTCCTGCATCAAGCTACCGCATTGTTTAAACCCCAGAATTACACTTCTGTTAGTGTGTGTTCAATCTTTGTTGTACAGAGGTTCTGCTGTAAATCGACGTGTAAGATAAATTATGCTCTTCGTTTTTTCGTTTTTCAGAAGACCAACAAGTCCGTTCTGTCTCATAAATTCCATTTTCTACTTGGCGACATTGTAAGTATTCTTTCAGAACAATGATATTTGATATATCATTAATTTGAATAATTTCACACAAATATATAAATATATATACTCATATCTCCTAGATAAACTACATATGTATTTGACCAGGTTCTGCATGATTCAAACTTCTCTTGCATTTAGCTGCATTTATACTTATTAAATTATATGGTTAACAGAGATGTACAGTAAAACCTCTCTAAAACGACCACTAATTTGTGTTAATTAGTTGTTTTTGGGCAGGTGGTTGCTTAAAGCAAGGTGAAAGTAAAACAGAACGCTCCTGTTTTAATTTCACCTTGCTTTAAGCATCCACCTGCCTTTAACACAATATACTTGATGTAATTTAGTGGTCGTTATAGAGAGGTTTTACTGTATTTGTAAATTCAGCATTCAGAGTGTTAAATATGCTTTTCTTAGGTGTTGTGCCTGTAAAGTCGTATTCAGAGCTCCAGAAAAGATGCGTAAATTAAACTAACCATATACTACATGTATGACCGCTCTTTAAAACGATTCTAAAGAGTGGTCACAGTATAGGGTTTGGTGGAGAAATGACGATTTTAGTGTTTGAGTACGCATCCTGTACCTCTGCATATTTACGCTAAAACTGAAAAATTGTCTGTATCTATTTGTCGCATTAGTTAATGTTTCACATGTGTTACACGTGCTATATAACATTTGGTAATTGCATATTTACCATTGTAATACAGTAGAACCCATCTAATGCGACCACTTAATGAATAAACATATCTGTCTTTATGAGCAGGTGGTTGCTTAATGCAGGACAAAAGTAATGCAGAAAGCTCCTCTAGGAGCTTTCTGCATTACTTTTTCCCTGCATTAAGCTACCACCTGCATCTAGCACTCAGAATTATACCTCTTTTAGGTGGTCGCATTAGCGGGGTTTTACTGTATTTGTTTATAATGTTTAAGTTAATAGACACTTAGAACAAAACATCTATCAAACATGTAATAGACAGTTAGAACAAATCATCTATCATACTCTTTAAATATCATACACATGCCTAAATGTATTGTTCTGTTTCAGAGGATAGAAGAGACTCGTTTACAAAAGTTTAAGATTGGTGGCATTAATGTGACTGGTTTCCAGTTATTAAACTACACATATCTGAATAAGACTGAAACGCCCGGGAAGCAGCAATGGAGGAAGTGGGGCTGGCCTATTCCCATCAAGTCGGCCATCCTGGTATATATCTGATGCTTTTACCCTGTCCCTGTTCGGTAATAATGTAAGAAATTATGGCATCATTATTATTTATTAGCTGAAGTTCTATCATCAAAACCTTTCAAGGAGTGTTTTGCTTGGACAAAACCTGAAGAATGAAATCCTATCGGAGCGTTCTGTTTTACTTTCACATTGCTTTAAGCAGCCACCTGCCCTAAATACAACTAATTAACTCAATTTAGTGGTCGTTATAGAGAGGTTATACTGTACTTGCAACGTCAATCTGTACAGATATTTATCTGGTTGTGCAGCCATCATTTACCCCAATGCTACGTATTGTTACGCCTTTGCTAACAGAATAGACCCAGATCAGGTGAATTCACTGATCAGGACCTACTCCGTTTACTCGTGATATGAATCTACATTTCTGCCATGGCCAAACAATCAGTGTTCAATTAAGAAATGAATGACGTGATTCCGGTGTTCATGGGGTTATGCAACGCATAGCTTTACGAGCAAAGTTAGTGAAGCCCGAAGGGCTTCACGTGAATCTTTGCTCGTAAAGCTATGCGTTGCATAACTCATGAACACCGGGAGCACGTCATTCATTTCTTATATTTATATTCAATTGTATTTCTTATATCTAAGAAATGAATGACGTGCTTCCGGTGTTCATGAGGTTATGCAACTTTCTTTTTAGAATAAGGTTATATAAGGACGTTGCAGGGCGAATGTAAATATTTGACATTATAAAACTTCAGCCTATGGATATTTATGATGTATTTTTTTCTTACATGAATTTTCCTCAGATAAAGGGTTGAATAATTACCTTTTCGCTTATGACGATAGACTGGATCATAATACAGTTAAACTTCGATGTCGCGAACTTCAAGGGACCAAACAAATTAGTTCGAGTTAAGAGAGGTTCGAGTTATCCAATTAATAATCTGAACAATATCTCAAGTTCACAGCTTTATGCAGATCTAAAGTAATGCTGAAAGCTCCTGCAGGAGCTTTCAGCATTACTTTAGACCTGCATTAAGCTGTTATATCTGTTTAGACATGTGTAGTGATACATTTTAGAAAACTTCTGTATTTTGGAAGGACCGAACTTTTTGTTCGAGTTTTCGCGAAGATCGAGTTATCCGAGTTCGAGATATCGAAGTTCAACTGTATTTGGCAATAGCTATTGTGATCGTGGAAACACAAGTATACATACATGTAGTTGAACTTCGATATCTCGATTTTCAAAGACCATAAAATTACCGATGTTCGAGTTATCCGATTTCTAATCTGGTCAATTTCTTGCGTGTACAGCTTAATGTCAGTCTAAAGTAATGCTGAAAGCTCCAATAGGAGCTTTCAACATTTCTTTAGACTTGCATTAAGCTGTCATATGTGTTTCTATATGTGCGTAGTGATATATTATAGAATATTTCTTTATTGTATATTTTGGAACGACCGAACACGAACACTTAGTTCGAGTAATCCCGTAGTTCGAGATATCGAAGATCAACTGTAAATCAATTACCAACCGAGCTTGCTGCAATGGGTGAATCCATGATTACTTTTGCACACAGTTTGGATCCACAAGAAACATCGAGATTCTTATATCCTCATAAGGATACAAACTGTTTGATGCAAAACTTGCATTTTTACTGTGCAAGTAAAGCAGACGGCATTGTGTGCAGACGAAACTTATTCGGCGCCATAAAAAGTAACCATCATTGCCGGGCTGCGTTATTTACAGGACGACATTAATTTAGATTATATGAATCATGGAAAATCACCTCCAATATTTTCAATTTTAAAGCTCAGGCACATTTATGTTTGTTTAATGTCCAGTATTTATCGGAAGCCATCTTTAGTTTGTAATTACAGTAAAAACTCGATACTACGAGTTCTAGTAATGAAGAATTTGTGGACAGGTGTCAAAATGTCTTTGTGGGCAGTAAGCCACTGCTTAATGAAGGGTGAAAGTCATGCAGGAGCTTTCTGTATGCCTTTCACAATGCATTAAGCAGCCGCCTTTGTTAAAAAATCAATAATGGTACGTATTTGAGTGTTCGTAGTATCGAGTGTTCGTAGTGTCGAGTTTTTACCTACCTTCATGAATATCAATGCCACACTGCTAACTTAAACATGGATTGATCCAATTACTGTATTAAACTATAACATAAGGGTACTTATAGCTATGGCAGAAGCGAATCTTGAGTCTGGGTTCGTTCTCAAGTTTTTGATTGATCAGATTTGAGCTTTTGGCTCAAATCTGACCAATCAAAAGCTTGAGAACTCAAATCTGACCAATCAAAAGCTTGAGAACGAACTCAGACTCAACTAAAACGTTTTACAAGCATGGACCCAGATCTATAACATATCAGCAAACAGAGGAGACCCTGATCAGACAGCTTCAATAACAGTTTCAACAACAATTTTCTGATCTGGTTCTACGCTATTTACAAATGCATAATAGCTGGATATAGAGTAAACGGTTAACGCAGAAAAAAACCTTTCGTCCTACATTATGCCACCACCTACCTCAAATTACCAAGGAAAACTTCTTTGGAGTTATAGTCTTAGAGAGATTTTGCTGTATGCTTTTTCAAAACAATATACAGTAAAACCTCTCTTAACCGGAATTCTAGTAGAGAAGAATTTATATATTTTAGGCAGGTGACTGCTTAATGCTGGGTGAAAGTCATGCAGGAAGCTCCTCTAGGAGCTTTCTGCTTGACTTCCACCCTGCATTAAGCTGTCACCTATCCCCAAGACCGATATTTAAACTAAATTTAACTTCCGGTTAAGAGAGGTTTTACTGTAGCCTGTTCTAAGCGGCCATTCATTTTTTGAACATAGGAGTGTTTAACAGGGCAAAAGTATTGAAAAAAGCTCATGTTGGAGCTTCCGGTATTAGTTTGACCTGCATAAAACAACCATCTGCCTTACAGGCCCATAATTAGACTTTTTCATGGCAGCTTAACCCTTTCCCTGTTCTGTATTTAGGCCAAATTTCAACACCTATTGAATATTTATTAAAATAGATATAAAGAAATATGGAAGCTGAAACAGTGTAGACATTTTAGAAAGTAAAGAAACAGATCTATCAAATTCTATTAACAAACAGAGCAGACCCCGATCAGGCGGCTCCTATAGGAGCCGTCTGATCTGGGTCTACTCTGTTTGCAAATGCGTGAAAATACGTTTACATGAGAGAAATGGTTGAGACTGGTTCTACTGTATTTAGGATCTGGGACAGGCGCTTGTTATTGATGCAGTCGAACTCTTTTTCCGAGCTCTAAAGAATCTGAATAACGGCCGCAGTCCATCGTATGGCGCAAATGTTATGCACAACTATGGTAAGGCGAACCTGAAGTGCACGGACAACTCGTATGTCAGTCCTCACAATGGCACCCATATGATGACCATTATGAAGAGTAAAGAGGTAAGAGACAAGGCTAACCCTTCTCTTGCTGAATTTTAAAACACATTTATCCTTCTTTACCCATGCCCTGCTGTATAATTACATATATCTCCACTGTATACAAGTATTTCGCTGTGCAATCACTGCTGTGGAGTGCACTGGTTGCACAATCAAATTGTAAATAGTGCAGACCATGATGAGACAGCTCCTGCTGCGGCTGTCTCATCTGGGTCTTCACTATTTACAGGTAGGTATATTGACGTGAATAGCAAGCGAATGGTTAACTTCAGGTAAATGTAAATCTGTGAGAGATAAAAAGGAACGGAATTATAAATACATGTTCTGAAACCATCTCCGCATAACTCTATGCTGTGATCAATCTTTTGAATCGTCTCGAATAGACGATTCTAATGAGTGGTCATACTATAGAGTAAGGGGGGGGATAAAGGAACTGTCATTGAAAATAATGTTTAATTATTGCACAGTATTTATACTTTACTAACATATTTGTATTTGCACTTGTATATTTAATATTTAAGAGACTTGGAGCCGTGACCATCTTCTCATTGAACTCACTTGAGGTTTGTTTTAACACCAATATGCGAACCATTGATACCCTTGCAAACATTTTGGATCCAGATGAGACGCTACGTAACCTCAGGATCCAAAACTGTTTGTTGAAACTAATTACAGTAAAAACTCGATTATTTGAACACTAAAATACGTATCAGTATCGCTCTTTAAGACAGGTGGCTGCCTAATGCGTGGTGAAGATAATGCAGAAAGCTCTTCAAGGAGTTTTCTGCACGACTTTCACTATGCATTTTTAAATGGCATACTAACACATGAAAGTTTTGCCAAAGTAGAAACTATGGAATCAGATCTATATTATTCCATAAGCAAACAGAGTAGACCCTGGTCAGACGGTTCCTATAAAACTCTTTTTACAAAGGCGTAGAAATGGTTAGGCATGGTAATGCATTAGTATTACCACAAGAAATTCCATTATAAAGTTAATGTTTATATTGCCTCGGCCAAACCAAACATTATCTGGTGGGAAACCGACAGTTAACTATATAGATCATATTAAGCTAGTTTACTACCTTGTAATTTTGACCGTGAAAAAACTTAAAGACGTAGATTATTATAAAGTCTTAAATTTTATAAAGCCTCATATTTAAAGTGGTAATAAAATGTTTAACTTGTTTATGCGTTTATTGCGTTATTTTGCACTTTCAAATGTATGACTTTAACCCTTTACCTGATAGAAGCGGCTTTGAGCGAGTTTAATATATTCCTCCGCTGAAGAAAATAGTTCCAATTTTTAAAATAATGAACATATAGCATCATAAATAGTTTCTATATTCTAGGAGGTGGTAGCTTAAAGCAGGCTGAAAGTAAAGCAGAATGCGCATTAAGGCGCATTCTGCTTTACTTTCAACCTGCTTTAAGTGGTCACCTGTCTTCAAAACTAGAAATAGGCTATTGGGTAAAGGGTTAAGAACCCAGACAAAAGGGGATAATATAGTTGAACTATAAAACTGTTTTACGTGTTCAACAGGTCGAATTTGAAGGTGTCACAGGGAAGGTTAGTTTCGACAAGGACGGCTATAGAAAGAAGTTCAAATTGAGATTGGAGAGTATAACTGTGACAATGGCTCTCGCAGAGGTAAGTACACTGTGAGACCTACCTTAAGTGGCCATTAGAATGATTATTAATTCTGGTCGTTAAGACAGTACTAAAGTAAGCACTTGTGTTGAACATGGGCACTATTTCAGCACTTTTTTTGTTGAATAAGCATTCCATGAGGACATAATATATATTTCTAGAAAATTATTTTTCTTGTTTTCTACTTTTTTTCAAAGCCACAATGTATTACGTTTAACCCAAGTAGTTGAATACCCCCAAACCCTCTCTTAGTATATAGGTGTGTAAAGCTGTATAAATAAATTACATGAAAGACTCTCTAAATTGGGCGTTAAAATTAGTATTTATACTCGTGAGTAACACAGGTGGCAGCTTAATGCAGGGTGACAGTCATGCAGAAAGCTCCTCTAGGAGCTTTCTGCATGACTTTCATCTTGCATTAAGCAGCTACATGTACCTGCCTAAAGAATCTAACTTCTTCTGTACTAGAATTCCGATTCAGAGACGTTTTACTTTATATGCTAGTTTTAACGCTAAATTAGAATGACCGAGTACATGTAGCATATAGTACAGACCATGATCAAACAGCTCCATCAAGAGTAGTTTGACATGTGTCTGCACTATTAGATCACCTTTGTCTGTCTGAATACTTACGTATCATTCTGGTGATAATGCACTAGTTTCTTTACCATCATCATGCTAAGCGTAACTCGCATTTGCAAACAGTTTGGATCCAGATGAGACGCCGAGTAACTCGGCGTCTCATCATGATCCAGGCTGTTTGACATCCAGGCAATAGTTTCTCTAAACCTTGGAAGAAATAAGTAAAAATGCAGCAGATCAGAGATTTAGTGGGCAACAGTTTTCTGTCAGAGCACGATAAATGTTAAAGACAATCTTTTATACTCGGTTACAATCCATTTACCTCTGTAGTTGGCTCAGAAAGTAGTCCGAAATCACGTGACTTTTAGTCACATTATCATTGTTTTCGAAATGACAGTTAACATTTGACAGTTCGAGACCAACGGAAGAAAATCAATAGGCGGGGATTTCCCAATAAGTTATGTGTCCTTTTGGGCGATAGCAGTATTTTAGTACCCTTATAAGCAGCTCGGAATCTACAGTTTGTAGAACTGTTTTCGAAAAATTGAGGAGACATATGAAATTGTGTTACAGTTGAGAAATACATCTGTTCCATTTTGTTTGTTTATATGTACGCAATAATCACATGCGTAAAGCGGCATGAAAATAGATCATCAATATTCTCTAACATTTAACCTTCTTACTAGTTTTACGATAAAATAAAAGCTTTTTATTCTTGATTTTGATAAATTTTAATACAAGTTTTCGACTCAGATAACCATAAACCACAAATAAATGTGTTTGTCAAGATTCTTGTCATTGAGCTCATCGCAGAGGGTTATGTGAGAGTAACGAACGCACGAGATTTTTTTTACATTTGTTTTAAGTTGAAATTGATATGGTTATGACATTTTGGTAAACTCAATAAATCTATTATTTGCTGTGAACAGGTGGGCACCTGGTCGCCAGAACAAGGTTTTGAAGGTACCGAGCCGAAAAGAATCAAGCCGATCGACAGACAGAATAAAGTGTGGATAGTTACAACAATTCTGGTAACGTCAAAGAACTTTTACACAATTTTGGCAACGTCATAGAAATTTTACACAATTTTGACAACATTATACAACTTTTACACACGTTTGATAAATTTATAGAACTGTTACTCAATTCTGGTACCATCATGGAACTTTTACACAATTCTGGTAACATTATAGGACATTTTCACCATGTTGTTAGCATTTACACAAACATTATTGAACGGTTATACAATTCTAGTAACCCCGCTGATTTCTTAACCCTTTACTCCATGAATATTCATTAAGAAATAATGAATGTATGAATATCAAGTTGCTGGAAGTTTATAATGGCAGCATGAACAAACGATATTTTAGTCAGATTTGAGTTCTCAAGCTTTCGATTGGTCAGATTTGAGTTCTCAAGCTTTTGATTGGTCAGATTTGAGCCAAAGGCTCAAATCTGACCAATCAAAAACTTGAGAATGAACTCAGACTCAGCTAAAAGTTTTATAAGCATGGACCCAGATCTTTTAATTCATATAAGCAAATAGAGTCGGCCCTGATCAGATGGCTCCTATAGGAGCCATCTGATCTTGGATTTCTTTGCTTGCAAATGCGTCAGTTATGTATATTTGAGATAAGTAGTAATAATAGATTAGTGTTCAATTTGTATAACTTCCAGATTGTCATTTATTCCATGTAGCTTATACGTTTATGTCGAAATTGGCATCTATTTTTCACGTATTAGATTTGAAATAAAAACATGTAATTGAGAAATACAGGAGACCCTTTCTAAAGCGGTCATTTATTTATTGTACATAGGAGTCTTAAAAAGCAGGTGGTTGCTAACTGCAGGGTGAACGTGATACGTAAAACTCCCGTAGGATTTTTCTGTATCACTTTTGACCTGCATTAGGAATCACCTGTTTTGGAAATCCAGATTCTGACTTCTTTTCTATGGCCGCTTAAGAAAGGTTCTATTGTTAAATTGCTGTCATTCACGTCCATCATTTACATATATAGGGCGCAGCGCAAAAACTGATGCATGTACTGTACCGCCTCTCTGCAACAACCACCCAAAAAAAGTCATTGGGGTGGGTAGGCACGAGTAAGCTTAATTAACCATTTACTCTATGAATATTCATCTTCATGTAAAATAAAGACACCATGAATATAAATATGATTAATGTTATGATGACACATGGACACTGGAATGTTTGGTCATAAGCAAAAAGAGCAGACTCTGATCAGACGGCTCATACAAAGGACTTCTGGTCTGAATCTACTCTGATTGCAAATGCATAAACAGACGTATTTTTTAAACATTTGAAAACAGAGTAGATCTACATCAGAAAGCTCCTATTCGGCGTTTTAGGCTTAATGGAACCGCTACAGAATACTCATGTGCTTATCTAATGCTTTGTTACTTTAGAATAGTGTTTTGCAGTACATTGTAAACAGTGTAGAATCGTGTTACACGGCGTGCTTTCTTGGATGCCGTTCTTCGCAAAGCTTTGAATAACGATCACTAAGTGAATGAACACTGGTGTCTTGAAAAGCAGGTATAGTAAAAACCCTCTAAACCGGACATTAATTTTAGTATAAATATTGGCCTTGGGGACAGGTGGCAGATTAATGCTTTGTGAAAGTCATGCAGAAAGCTCCTTTATGAGCTATCTACATGAATTTCACCCTGCATTAAGCACCCTCCTGTCTAAAAGTATCTAAATTAGTGTCTTCTACAATTCCGATTTAGAGAGGTTTTACTGTAGATACTAAAGGCAAAACGAAATGTATGCAGACGGTGATAGCTTTCTGCTTAACTTCTTTTCAATGCGAAAGAACTAGGGTACTGGTTTTTGTAAACAATAAACACCAATGTCGGAGGATTTCAAAAGGAGGTCTCCGATCAGGGTATATACTGTTTATCATTCAAAATCACAGGGGGCCATTTCAAGTATATAATATAACACTAAATCGACCAAATCAATTTTTTTGACTTTTTAGACCATGTAGACTCACGAAATGGCCCCCTGTGTTCAAAATGGTCTCGCAAAATAAACCATTTCTTACTATATACTGAATGGGCTGTGTCGTCAAACACTGATAGGTTGTTCTACATTGATAGGCAATTCTACATTTAAAAGGGCTAACCTTTACTCAACGAATATTCAGGTTAGAAACAGTGACGTCGTGAATATAATTTATATTATTTATTAATATAAAGACACAAAGATACTGGAAATTTTGACCATGTCAGACTCTTGGTCCATGCTTATAAAGCTTTTAGTTGAGCCTGAGTTCGTTTTCAAGCTTTTGATTGGTCAGATTTGAGTTCCCAAGCGCTTGATTGGTCAGATTTGAGCCAAAGGCTCAAATCTGACCAATCAAACGCTTGAGAACGAGCTCAGATTCAACTAAAAGTTTTGTAAGCATGGATCCAAATCTATATTATTCTGTAAGCCATCAGAGAAAACCCTGCTCGAATGGAACCTATAGTGACCGTCTGATCTGGCTTTACTATATAGATGCATAGGAAGGCGTATTTATGGAGTAAATGGTTAAACAATCCAGTGAAACACGTAGTTTGTGCAATCGTTGTAGACAGGTTTCATAATAGTTGAATATGATATGACTTTTATGTATAATACTGATGAAATAAATCTCGCTTCATTCTCTGCAAGGACGAGCCGTACCTAATGTACAAGGACTCCACTGTGCCAAAATCACGGTGCGGCAAGGAGAATTTTACAGGATTTTGTAAGGACCTCGCCGAAAAGGTGATGGGGGATTTAAAAAAGCCCTATGACATTTGTATTGTGCACGACAACAATTACGGTCAAAAGTTGAGCAATGGGACATGGGACGGAATGGTGGGCGAGCTCATAAGACAGGTAGCACGGTCCGCACTGGATCAACTATCGGAACAAGCACACTGATTTCTTTCACAAAGTTGTTTTATTTTTTTTCTTATTTACGACGGATGGTGGTAGATATCCAGTGACCTTACAACAAACATAATATTGCCCGTTTAGATACCATACCTATCAAACGCTTCGGAATTTAGGAGACATTTTTACTTCTGTCTCCGTACTTCCGTTTTCTATTTCATAGTTTTTCTGAAACAAAACCGAACAAATGAAAAACTATCACCAATAACTGGGCAAATGAAGGAAATATGTTGTTTATATAAGGCCACTAACCATCTACCATTACAACCACGCTACATATCGCTCGCTTATATCTGCATCGTGTTTTTCTAGTTATATCTTTTTCTTCACTTTTTCTCATTTTCGATCGACACAGGACCCACCCTTTTTGATGTACAAGGATGGTGAACCAGCCAAAAACAAGCCTCGCTGTGGTAACGAGAATTTTGTAGGATTCTGTGCGGATCTGGCCCAAAAGGTCGCAGAAATTGTTAATTTCGAATACAAGTTATGCCTCGTAAAAGACGGTTTATACGGGGTAAAGCTCGACAACGAAAGCTGGAATGGTATGATAGGGGAGATAACCCGTGATGTAAGTCGAAAGAAGCATGGCTGGATGCTAGCCTGTTGACATTAACTACATGTGGTTTCTGTTTGGGCTACAGGAAGTAGAGTTAGATCCGTAGTGTCTGTGTTATGTCCGACCATTACCCACCGCGGTAATGACTGTAATGCTGAGTGACAAAGACTGCGTCGTGCTTTTTATGTGTGTTTGCAGTGTTAGAGTTACCTCCCTTAACCCTTTCAACGCTGATTTTTCAGAGTGGAATAGCCCCATCAAGTGTAAATATAGAGCCCACTCAATATGACGGGTTAATATGAACCCTTTAACCCTGACTTTTCAGAGTGGAATAACACATCCGTGGTTAACCATAGAATCCACTCAGTAGGCTACGAAAGACTTACACTTGCTAGATAATTCTAAATGACAAACAGTGCAGACCCTGATCAGAGGGCTCTTCTAAGAGCCCTCTGATCTGGGTTTTCACTGTTTGCAAATGACAGTGCATGCGTGTATCCCGCATTCAAAGGGTTAAGATCACCACAGCAGGTAAACGAAAACCTACCATCGAGGATTTATGAACAACGTAGAGCCAAGATAAAAGAGCCAAATAAAACCGCTTCTTATCGGAATCTACACTGTTGGAGCCTCATGGACCTTAACATAATCCCTTATCACACGGAAACAAAATTATGTCTGCCAAATCGCCGATCTTATATTTCCGATCCAATGACACTTTATAGGAAACTGTTGATCGAGTGCCTATTCTATAAGCACGTCTTTCAATGCATTTGCAATCAGAGCAGACCCAGATCAGATAGCTTCTGTATGAGTCGACTGTTCAGGGTCTGCTCTATTTGCTTATGATGTAAGCAAATAATTGTTAAAATTTGCCATTTTAAAACTAATCTAATAAATATTCATGATGCCATTATTTCTTACATATATATTCATGGAATAAAAGGTTATATCCAGATCTGACACTGATCTGTTACCTCGTGTGTCATCTGGATCCAAAATCTTTGCAGATGCGAATTATATGGCGCTTAACAGGATAAGGGTTATTCATTATATCTCAACATGTAAAACCTCTCTATAACGATCGCTAACCTATGTTAATTAGTTGGTATTTTGGGCAGGTGGTTGCTTAAAGCAGGATGATCGCAAAACAGACATACCTATAGAAGCGTTCTGATTTACATTCACATTGCTTTAAGCATCCACCTGCCTTCAACACAAAATACTTGATGTAATTTAGTGGTCGTTATAGAGAGGTTTTACTGTACAGTAAAAACTGCCCCAAGCGGCTTTATTGAACATATGAGTCTTTAAAAGCAGGTGGTTGCTTATTGCAGGATTAAAGTAATGCAGAAAGCTCCTATACTTTAAACCTGCATTAAGCTACCGCCTGCCTAACAGGTCCATGATTTTACCTCTTTTTGATTACCGCTTCAGACATGTTTTCTTGTAACAAATAGCGTAGTAGATTCTGCACGATCTGGTCCGCTTAGTGGTATTTATTTGGTTCTACACTGTTTGCGAATCTCGAGGATACATCTTTTTCGTAATGCGGCTCAACCAATTTTATTCCAGTTAACGTTTATCTTTCATAATTATCTGGCACTAGATATATATATGTTGTTGCTTTATATGTTGTCTACATGTTGTCCATTTGTTCGTTTTCATACTTATATACTAGTACCCCTTCATCTGACAGAGATGCATTTCAAGAACGCTTTTGCACACACAGTAGATCAAGACCAAACGGCCCCTATAGGAACAGTCTGGTGGGATCTGCTTTTCTTGCTTATGGAAATATACAGATCTGATTTTGCGGGGTCTGTCTTGCTCAAAATGTGTTCATATACAATGATAAAAGTTTAGCTGATACATAGCCATGGTGTCATTTTAACCCATTCCCCCATATTGACGCCTTTTGACGCCTCTGTAAAAGTCACGTTATGAAACTATTGTGATAAATAGAGCATTTGCTCCATAGGAGAAAATGCTCTATTTATCACAATGGTTTCAGAACTACAAAATTCTATTATTTTTCTTTTCTCTAGTTAATACTCCTTTTCAGTATATTCATTTAACCCTTTCCCTCATATAAACGTGTTTTCCCGCATTTGCAAACAGAGTAGACCCAGATCAGACGGCTACTAGGGGAGCCGTCTGATCAGGGTCTGCTCTGTTTGCTAATATAATTTGATTGATCTGTTTCTTTGCTTTCTAAAATTTCTACAATATTCCACATTCCATATTTCTTTTTTGTTAATGAATAATCAGTAGGCATTGAAATTTGGAATAAACATAGAACAGGGAAAGGGTTAAAGAGGTTGGGGGGGGGGGGTTAAACTAGCATATGAGGTAATTGGTTAATTCTTATTTGAATAGTCATGAGGTAAAGGGTTTACGCTGCAACGCGTGAATATTTATGTAAGAAATATGATATTCTGTATATTTTTTACATATATAAAGGTGTTATGAACAAGGGAATATTTCACCATCACACACCTGTATAATCAGCTATTTATTTTATAAGCAAACAGAACAGAAGTCTGAAACCCTGATACATGTAAGACCGCTCCTACAAGAGTCTACTCTGTTTGCAGAATGCGTCAAATGGCGTCTCTGTTAGGTGTAGGGCTAACTATTTCAGTGCTAGTCATGAATGTCCCTTTAAGACTCAGACAAGATGGCCCCTAGAGGAGCCCCTCCAAGCAGGGTCTGCATGGTTTGTCTTGTTACATTTTTCTTTACCAAAACATCCACAGTAGGCTTGACCTGTTTGGATTTTGGAATAGCCCATTCGAACATTCAGCATTGAAATGGTTTCTATACACTGTATCAAGCTGAAGATAAGAGGGTGACTTGTACCGGTGATAAGTGATCTGTCAAATTATATCTTATTTCATAGCCAAACGTTGTCTTGTTTGTATGTACAGTAAAACCTCTCTATAACGACCACTAGATTACATCAAGTATTTTGTGTTGAAGGCAGGTGGATGCTTAAAGCAAGGTGAATGTAAAACAGAACGCTCCTTTAGGAGCGTTCTGTTTTACGTTCACCTTGCTTTAAGCAACCACCTGCCCAAAATACCAACTACTTAACACAAGTTTGTGGTCGTTATAGAGAGGTTTTACTGTATATCATGTGAAAATGCATCTCCAAGGAGATCTAATGAGTACCAACAGGATAGGGTTATGGGCGAGGACTGAACTATTTAGACACAATTCCTAAATCTCTTAACTTCAGCTGTGACAATCTAATTACAGTAAACTCCCGCTAATGCGACCACCTAAAAGAGGTATAATTCTGGGTGCTAGATGCAGGTGGTAGCTTAATGCAGGACAAAAGTAATTTTCTGCATTACTTTTTTCCTGCATTAAGCAACCACCTGCTTATAAAGACACCCATGTTTATTCATTAAAAGTAGTCGCATTAGAGGGGTTCTAGTGTATACAACTTTTCCGTATGTTGGTCTTTACTCATAGTCCCAATTTATTACTCTATCAGCACCCATCTTATAGTGTTTTCTTAACCCTTTACCTCATTAACACTTAAGTAACATAATTACAATGATACCGGGAATATGTATCACATATACAGAAAACCCTGTAAGCCGGAATTCTAGTAAAGAAGAATTTAGATACTTGTACATGTAGGCCGATGGCTGTTACATTGTAAAACATGGTGAAATTCATGCAGAGAGCCCCTAGAAGCAGGGTGAAAGTCATGCAGAAAGCTCCTAGAGGAACTTTTTGTCTGACTTTCAACCTGCATTAGGCTGCCACCTGTCTCCAATGCCGAAATTTATACAAATGTAACGTCCGATTTAGAGGGGTTTTACTGTAGCTGACCCTTTTATAGTGGGGTATGATTACAGGATATTTTGGCCATTGAAGATTAATATGATGAATCTGCTCTGTATCATTTCAAACGCAAACTGGGTCCATGCTTATAAAGCTTTTAGTTGAGTCTGAGTTTCGTTCTCCAGCTTTTGATTGGTCAGATTTGAGTTCTCAAGCTTTTGATTGGTCAGATTTGAGCCAGAGGCTCAAATCTGACCAATCAAAAACTTGAGAACGAACTCGGATTCAACTAAAAGTTTTATAAGCATGGACCCTGAATACACCCAGATCAACCCGTGCATTAACCCTTCATTTCATATAAACGTTTTTTCATGCATTTTCAAGGATCAGGTTCTGCTCTGTTTGCTAATAGAATTTGATAGATCTGTTTCTTTACTTTATGAAATTACTGCAGTGTTCCACCTTACATTTGTGATTATCACTGTTTTGTCCATGAATATTCAGTAGATTTTGAAATCTGAAAATAAACATAGAACAGGGAAAGGGTTAATTAGCTGGCTTATCTTGACCTATTTCTTAAAGCGTCAAAAGGTGCATCTATGATGTACAGTAAAAACCCTCTATAACGGCCACTAAATTACATCAAATATTCTGTGCTAAAAGCAGGTGGCTGTTTAAAGCAACGTGAAAGTAGAACAGAACGCTCCTATAGGAGCGTTCTGTTTTACTTTCACCTTGCTTTAAGCAGCCACCTGCCCTACATACCAACTAATTAACACAATTTAGTGGCCGTTATAGAGAGGTTTTACTGTATATCAGAATTCTTGTCACGCCTTTCCAAATTGCAAAGCCTGTAGGGGCCGTCTGACCAGTATCTACTGTGGTGGCTTAGGGAATAACATAAAATATTACTCTATAGTTTCTGACATGACCAAACATTCCTGTGTGTTCCTATGCCAGTACAAAAATCATCCTCATTAATATTCATGATGTCATTATTTCTTACATGAATATTTATCTGGTGAAGGGTTAATACTTATACAGAATTAATACACATAAACGCATGGAATATCTGAGCTGCATGTACATATCCGTACTCAGATACTAAAATCGTCATTTCTCCACCAAAGCCTATATTGTGACCACTCTTTAGAATCGTCTCGAAGAGACGATTCTAAAGAGTGGTCACAACATAGGGTTTGGTGGAGAAATCAAGACGTTTTTCTTCAAAACGTTTTAATTTTCGTATCTTATCTGGACCTCTGATATATAACTTGTTATAAATTCTTCATGGCAAATGATAAAAATACCACTATTGTATGTGTAATGCATGTAAATATGTTAACCTATTTGTGGACCTTGTGCAATTTTGACTAGTTTCTATTTCATCAAGATATGAACAGATATTGACTGAGTGTCAAACATTTTGATTCTTGATTAGACGCTGAGTTACTCGGTGTCTGATCTTGATCCAATCTCACAGGTGTGTCAGAGCGCGGATAGCTGGATATGTATTGAAACCTTAACCCTTTACTCCATGAATATTTATGCAAGAAATAATGACGTCATGAATACTGATTAGATTCATTTTTTATAATGGCATATAAACATATGATATTTTGGCAATGGCAGGAAGTGTAAATTCGGAGCTACACATGTATGTTATATTATACATGTGTAAGCAAACAGGGTAGACCCTAATCATATGGCTCCTATAGGTCTGATCTAGGTATACTCTGTTTTCAAAGGCGTAGGAATGCGTATTTATGGAGTAAAGGGTCAAAGGTGCAGGGAAAAATATTGATCTGGTACAATTTTACTTACTTTTGATTTGTTCAAACTTCTGTAAAACAAAATCACGGGTGTCAAACAGCTTGAATCCTGATAAGATGCCAACTAATTGGACGTCTGGTCAGGATCCAAGCTGTTTGAAAGTGTCAGTAAACCCGCTGTTAGCGGAGAAAGAGTCAAACATTTGCATAAGAAATATACAATAGAACCTGTCCTAAGCGGCCATTCATTTATTGAACATATGGAGTCTTACAAATACGCTGTTGCTTAACCCATTCCCTCATATTGACGACTTTTGACGACTCTGTAAAAGTCACTTTATGAAACCATTGTGATAAATAGAGCATTTGCTCCTATAGGAGCAAATGCTCTATTTATCACAATGGTTTCAAACTACAAAATTCTAAAAAAATCCTTTTCTTTAGTTAATGCTCCTCTTCGGTAGATTTATTCAAAGAAGTTGTATCTAAAAATAGCCTATGAGGTAATAGGTTAATGCAGCGCACAAGTAATGCAGAAATACCCTTTCGTCGATTTTTGCATGTAACGTTTGACCTGCGTTTGACCTGCATTAAGCTACCACCTGCCTTACTCATAATTAAACCACTTTATATGACCGCTTAAGACAGGTTCTATTGGAATTTTTATATTTTCAATTCACATATTGGACACACTACTTTTAAATAGTTTTCATTGCATGCTCTTGATATCACTATCTAGAAAACTTTACACTTTTATATATGTATATATGTATGTCACTTTTCAACATGCCTGAAAATGCAACATTGCTTCCCATGCAAATATTACGCCACTGTGACAAAGATAAATGTTTCCTTAACCCTTCTCTTGCTTAATTTTGAAATACATTTCTCCTTCTTTACCCATGCCCTGTTGTATAATACATGTAGCATATAGCTTCACTGTGTACAAGTATTTCGCTATGCAATCACTGTTGTGGAGTGCACTGGTTGCACAATCAACCTGTAAATAGTGCAGACCCTGATGAGCTGTCTCATCTGGGTTTTCACTATTTACAGGTAGGTATATTGACGTGACTAGCAAGCGAAGAGTTAAATTTGGATCTGGTGCAATTTGGACTACTTATGAGTTGACCTAGATTTTCAGGAGCTATTGACCTAAGATGAACTAGTTTGGGTCCTGGTATGACGCCGATGTATGCCCCATCTGGATCTAGTCTGTTTACAAATGCGAGTCGGGTAGAAAATACAGTAGAATATGTCCCAAATTTAAACAGGTCAAACTTATGGTGAATATTAAGGGAAGTTTTTAAAGAAACGTGTAGCATGGCAAACAGTACAGATCCTGAAGAGAGGGTTCCCCTAGGAGCCCTTTCATCTGGGTCTACACTGTTTGCAAAGGATATTAGTGACTCGTGTCCCGCACTGTAAGGGTTAAGTCCTCAATGCTTGTTAGACTTTATTTCATGAATACTCATGAATAAACAATGACACAATGCATATTTATTAGTTATATCATTTTATATGTCTTGCCATGACTATTGAAACACGATATTTTAGCGATGGCTTATATATCTGCCATAGCAGATAAAATAGATAAGTACATAAACCTACAGAGCAGACCCATATTATCTTGGTTAACTATTTACTTATTACGCATTAACTATTTACTCCATGTAAAAATAGATTACATTATGAATATTAATTAAATTTCTTTGTCATAAAAGCACATGGACAGATTAAGTTTAGGCCATGGCAGAAACTAAATAATAAAATTTATATTATAAAATATAAACTATAATAAGGAAACAGAGCTCCTGTAGGAGCCGTCTGATCTGGGTCTACTCTGTTCGCAATGGCGTACAGAGGCGTATTTATGGAATAATGGGTTAAAAGGTAAAGATTTAGATATGCAAGATGTACTTCAAAATGAAAACAAGAAGAACAATGGATGAACGTGACACCTTAACACGTCGCATGCTGAAAGCTCAGAATGGGACTGTTCTATCATTGTTTAACTCTTTTCCTGTTCAAGATTCATGTAATTTTCAAGGGATTTTGTTTGCTCTGACAAAAAGCTGTAGAATTAGATCTATATCATGTCATAAGCTAACAGAGCAGACTCTTATCAGATGGTTCCTATATCATCTGATCTGGGTCTGCTCCGTTTGTAAATGCATGAAAGGGCGTTTATTTGAAGGAAAGGGTTACCGGCAGAATCAGAATCCATTCAGTATCAATGGGTATAATTTGCTACTGGATTTTGAATGACAAACAGTGCAGATGCTAATAAGAGGGTCTCTCTACAGCAGTCATCTGTTCTGGGTCTACACTGTTTGCAGATGCTAGTAAACTCTCTTCCACACTCAAAGGGTTCACTGTTTATAAGTAATTATTTCCGCAAACTCTTAAAGGACACTTTATTCTTCAATATAGTAATAAGAACTACTTTATATATCCTTTTATTATAATATATATCAGAGTCGTTCATGTGGATCAGGTAAGTGGAGGTACATGTATGAATTAGGTGACACTTTACGAATACAGTAAAACCCCTCCAATGCGACCACCAAAAAGGGGCATAATTCTGGGTGCTAGAGACACGTGTTAGCTTAATGCATGACGAACGTTATGCAGAAAGCTCCTACAGGAGCTTTCTGCATTACTTTCGTCCTGCATTAAGCAACCACCTGCTTATAACGGTAGATGTGGTTAGTATTTAAGTGGTCGCATTAGAGGGGTTCTACTGTAATGAGCTTGTGCAACACGTAACCGTTAACACAGTGTACATTAAAACCGGCTTCTCCCTTCCTGAATATTAAGTAACCGTTAGCCTACTGAGCAATTTATTTTTGCAGATTTTTTCACCTACTACATTTTCAAATTTCAAGCTATAATTAATCTGTCTACCAAATTGCAATTAGGATGTCAAACAGTGTGGATCCTGATGAGACGCCGATTTACTCAAGTAAGAGCTATTCAAGTGTTTATGCAAAAGTCACCTTTTGAAACCATTGTGATAAATAGAGCATTTTCTCCTTCGGATCAAAGGCCCTACTTATCACAATGTTTTCCACCCTATACAATTCTATGTTTCCCCTTTATCTAGTAAATGCTTCTTTTCGGTCGAATTGTTTAAAAGAGGTTGGATCTCAAAAATAGCCTATGAGGGAATGGGTTGATTAGACACGTTTTCATTTCCTGTATTGTTCGGATACATGTTCCACGACTAGGGGATAAATGGGTAGGGCGACTTCCTCAATATTCCGTTCAACTATGAGTTTAACTGTTACTCCGATGAGACAGAAATGTCTGCTAAAATTTGAAACTGGTACACTATTGGCCACTTCAGAATTGGTCAAGCTTTTCAGATACTATTGACATAGAATCAAATAGCTTAGTTCCTGACGAGATCCGATGATGATATCCTGGGTTACTCTGCGTCTCATTTGAGTCCAAGCTGTTTGCAAATGACAGCCAGCAATGGTAGACCCACAATTAGACCTCTCTTTGTTGTTGCTTTAGAGTGAGTTCATCGTACTTATAGTTAAGTCTTCAGTGTTCGACGGTCTACGATAATTTCTTTTGAATAACCTTTTTTCAGGAGGCGGATTTAGCTATAGCCCCTCTGACGATCACTTCACAGAGGGAGCGTGTGGTGGACTTCACAAAACCCTTCATGAGTCTTGGCATCAGTATCATGATCAAGAAGACCCAGGTCAAGAAGGCTAGCGTGTTCTCCTTTATGGACCCGCTCTCCTATGAGATTTGGATGTGCATTTTGTTCGCCTACATCGGCGTCAGTGTGGTTCTGTTCCTTGTTAGCCGTTTTAGGTATGTAAATACAGAGGTCCAAATAAGATGCGTAAATTAAAATATTTTCAAGAATAATTTTCTTTAATTCTCCACCAAACTCGATGTTGTGACCACTCTTTAAAATTGTCTCGAAGAGACAATTCTAAAGAGTGGTCACAACATATGGTTTGGTGGAGAACTGACATAGGTTGCACTGTAAATATGTCCGTTTTATCCCCTATATACAGTAGAGTCTCGTTCATGCTATTAACACAAGAGTATGTTAAAGTAGGTGGTTGCTTAATGCAGAGCAAACGTAATGCAGAAAGCTCTGCATAACTTTTGTTCTGCATTAAGCTACCACCTGATTTAAAAATCCAGAATTGGACCTCTTTGAGTATTCGTAATATCGAGACATCACTGTAACACCATACAATCGAACATTACTACACCGACCATGTTTTCTCGGCCTCCAAATGATTTTCATCTGTTATGATTATTACCTGCTACGGGTTTCAAGGGGGCGTTGTCCTCAGTTTCTTTACAAAAATATAATCAGTGCCAAACAGCTTGGATCGAAATATTTGGCGGAAATACATTTAGTTATTTATATAGACCGTAAGCAAGACATTTTACATGTTTTGATTTCACAAACTTATTGGCATTGCTCTTTAGTACATCGGTTGAACTTTGTCAACGCTATTTAAAACATTATGCAGGAGGTTGTTTTCTTCGTGTGGCCCATACATGACATACACACATTGAACAATAAGAATGTATGTACATGTTTTACTTTTATATTTCTAGTCCCTCGGAATGGCACGTTGTGAATGGATCCAACATCACCAACGATTTCTCCATATCGAATAGTCTATGGTATTCTCTTGGGGCATTCATGCAGCAAGGATGCGACATCTCGCCAAGGTAAAGAAGTTAACACATCTCATGTTCAGCGTGATCTGACTGGCATTTGCAAACAGATTGGACCCTGATGAGACGCCGAGTGGCTCCGCGTCTCATCAAGATCCGAGCTGTTTGACCATCGGTCAGGAGTTTCACAAAACCGCTTGAACGACTCGGAAGTCTGTAAAGCGTTAAACAGATCAGATTTTGAGCAGACATATTTTTTTCATCACGAAAGGGTTAATATAAAACAATGACACAGGAGCGTCGTTTGTCTGGGTCGCATATGAATTCCACACTCTACTTTAGATGAGATGGAAAGAAAGAAAATACAGATACTATTTGACAAATGCTTTCTGAGAAGTCTTAGCTTTGTCTTTAGTACCTTAATGGCAAATTACAGGCACCCCCACCCCTATACACAAACTCACACACTACAACGACAACCTGGAAAATAGACATTAATGTCTTCAAAATTTGGTGGTTGATTAACGGTCACTAGAAAGTGACTTGCATGGCTTTCTGCAATAAGCAAATATGTTATCACATTTGCAGACAGTTTAGATCCAGATGAGAATCCGAGTAATGAGACGCAGTTTATAATTAGGATCCAAACTGTTAGACACACGACTTACGTGTAGAAAGCAATTGAAGGAACGTCCATTGTTAAATTTAAAGCAGATGACATTGTTTGCAGACGAAAATGATTTAATGCAACGCGAAAGTGATGCAGAACTCTCTTACATTATTCATCTTGTATTAGGCTGCTTCCTGTCTCGTAACTCCACATTGAAGCATCCTTCAGGGTGATTGTTGTTGAGATGTGTTACTTGTGCATGGCATTCATGTTTCTTAACGTGTAGCATTTTACCCCATCAATGCACCTTTAATCGCATTTGGAAACATAGTAGACCCAGATCAGTCGGCCCCTGTAGGAGTCGACTGATCAGGGTCTGCTCTGTTTTCGTTTCGAATAATATGGAATGGATAGATAGATTATATAGATTCTTCCATGACCAAATATTCCTGTGTTAATTTACTTTTATACTTATTCAGCAACTCTTTTTACATGATGCCATCATGTCTTGCATGAATTTTCATGGCCTTAAAGGACAAGCTGTTCTAGGAATACAGCGCTGACTCCACGTGGCCGATCCTGTTTCATGATTTCAATAATATTTTATTCAATAAAGAAAATGAGTGGACAACAGGCATGGCCTATGTAAGTCCTCTCCGGTGCTACAATGCAATTACATGTACTAGTACATGTCGTACATGCAAGAAATATGTAAATACATGCAGTAACTAACATGTAGAATAGTTACATCAGTCTAGCATATGCACGATTGTTTTGAAAATAATGATTAAACAGTATGACATGGGTCCATTTCCTAAATCACTACATGTAATTAGACCTAAACATTTAATTTAACCCTTTCCGTATTCTATGTTTATTATAAATTCCAATACCTACTGAATATTCATTGACTAAATAGCCATAATGAAACATGGAAGGTGGAACATTGATGCTATTTTTGAATGTATAGAAACATATCTATCAAATTCCATTAGCAAACAGAACAGACCCTGATCATACGGCTCCTATACATGTAGGAGCCGTCTGATCTGGGTCAACTCTGTTTGCAGATGCGTGAAAACACTTTTATATCAAGGACATTTTTAAAATGTTTCTATTTCTTGCTTGCAGGTCTGTGTCGGGTCGGATAGTTGGGAGTGTTTGGTGGTTTTTTACCCTCATCATTATATCGTCATACACTGCTAATTTGGCAGCCTTCCTCACAGTGGAGCGCATGTTGACGCCCATAGAGTCGGCAGAGGACCTGTCCAAACAGACTGAAATACAGTATGGCATTCTAAAGTCTGGCAGTACCAAGACCTTCTTCAAGGTATAACCACAATGTATAACGTAAACCTTCTCTCTATATTCGCTTTTTAACGCCTTTGTAAAAGAGTAGACCCAGATCCCACGGCTCTTATAGGAGCCGTAGGAGCCGTCTGATCAGGGTACATGCTTATAAAGCTTTTGGTTGAGTCTGACTTTCGTTCTCAAGCTTTTGATTGGTCAGATTTGAGTTCTCAAGCTTTTGATTGGTCAGATTTGAGCCAAAGGCTCAAATCTGACCAATCAAAAACTTGAGAACGAACTCAGACTCAACTAAAAGTTTTATAAGAATGGATACAGGGTCCGCCATGATTGTTTAACGTAAAAATTTAGATCTGATTCTACAGCTTCTGCCATGGCCAAAATTGCTTTAATGTGTTATTAAAAAAAAAATTAATATATACTCATGATGCCATTATTTCTTGCACGATTCATGGAGTAAATGGTTAAACTTTCTTCAGAATATTTTTTATATCCCGTGATTACACCTAAAGTATTCATCTACGGATAGAGGTCATCTGCAACTTTGTCGTCTGCAACAATTTTTATTTTTTTTATTTGTCTTCATTTTTGTGTCAAATATAGTCACAGTAGCAAATATTTTTGATCCTGATGAGACGCCGAGTTACTCGGCGTTTCATTTGGATCCAAACTATTTGCATTATAGGTATAGATGCGACACTGGCAGCGAAAGAGTTAACCCTTTCATTGCTGAATGGTTCCAGAATTCAAACAGGTCAAGTTTCCCGTGACTATTTAGGGATATCTTTATCGCAAAGTGTAACATGTAAAACACTGCAGGCATTGATGAGAGTTCTCCTCTAGGGGCCCTCCTATTTGGGCATGCAATGCTTACAAAGGACATCAGTGACTCGCTTCTAGCTCCAAAAAGGCTAATAAACTACCTGTTATAATCCTTTCCCTGATGAATATTCATGTAGGAAATAATTACATCATGAATATTTATATGATTGTTTTTATAATTGCATATGAATACAGGACATTTTGCCTCAGACAGAATCTGTTGAATCAGATGTATATTATACCATAAGCAAACAGAGCAGACTCTGATCAGACGGCTCTTTAGGATCCGTCTGATCTGGATCTACTCTGTTTGCAGATGCGTCAAAATGCGCTTACATAAGGGAAAGGGTTAAAACCAACGGTGTTGAATCATTAATGGTCGCAGTAGATAGATTATACTGTGCATGTATGTGTAAATGTTTCACACATTATATATGATATAAGCTGTGGAGTCAGGTCTAATACAGTTTTATAAGCAACCAGTGAAGGCCCTGATCAGAAGGCTCTTATAGGAGCCGTCTGATCTTGGTATATTCTGTTTGCAAGAGCGTGATACCTTTTATAGTTAGGGAAATGGTTAAGCTATCATCTGCCTACATGTATAAAGGCCCTAAATGCTTTTTCATTAAATATTTTACTATAATTTATACAGCACTCCAAGTTCCCCGTGCACGAGCGAATGTGGGCTTACATGCAGTCGGCGTCAGACAGTGTGTTTGTCTCCAGCAACAGGGAGGGCATTACTCGGGTGAGAGAGGGGGGCTATGCCTTCCTGCTGGAGTCCACCATCAACGATTACACCAACATGCGCCAGCCATGTGACACGATGAAGGTCGGCCAGAATCTGGACTCCAAGGGCTATGGTATTGCTACACCCATAGATTCTGACTTAAAGTAAGAAAGCTAATAACTTTTCATATATTTGTCTACCCAACTACAACCAGCGTGTCAAACAGTTTGGATCCTGATAAGACGCCGAGAAACGTTTTTTATCTAAAATGTTTGCATAGGTTAAACCACTCACCGCCCGCAAGAGGCTATTATATAAATGCCTTTTTACGCCTTTGCAAACAGAGTAGACGCAGATCAGACAGCTCCCGTCTGCTCTGTTTGCTCACAATTCCTTAACACTTTCCTCCATGGATATTAGTTTTAGAATTTATGACAGCAAGAATATTCTTCACGGACTGATATTTACAATAACAATAAAACGTGTTGGCTATGACAGAAACTTCAACGTCATAAGCAAACCGACCAGACCTACAGGAGCTGACTGATATGGGTCTATTCTGTTTGCAAACGAACCAAATGCCGTCTACATGAATTAAATGGTTAAAGTGAGTGCTTCTTCCTGAAACGCGGTTAATTAACGCGGTTAATTTAACCCTTACCTTAATAAAACGCCTTTCTACGCATCTGTAATAACCATTTCTTGAAACCATTGTGATAAATACAGCATTTACTCCTATAGGAGCAAAAGCTCTATTTATCACAATGGTTTCAAACTACAAATTTCTAAAATTTTACTTTTCTCTAGTAAATGCTCCTTTTTGGGTAGATTCATCTAAAAATAGACTATGGAGTAAAGGGTTAACGCATGTCTAAACTTTACATAAACCAATTGTTTATATGCTGAAATGCAGTGTATCTCAAGAATACACCAAGTATTTTGTGTTAAAGACAGGTCGCTGCTTAAAGTAAGGTGAAAGTAAAACAGAATGCTCCTATAGGAGCGTTCTGTTTTACTTTCACCTTGCTTTAAGCAGCCGCCTGCCATAAATACCAACTAATTAACACAATTTAGTGGCCGTTATAGAGAGGTTTTACTGTACTACGCAGTTTTCTGTACAACGAAAAATGACACGCATCGACAAAAAACATTTGTTTTTGTATCACAAGGATAATTGTAGATATAAGTTCAAATTGACAATCTTTATAAGAATAATTGAATTGTGCCTTGCATTAAGCAACCAACTGCTTTGAACCATTTCCCTCATATAAACATGTTTTCACTCATTTGCAAACAGAGCAGACCCAGATCAGACGGTTCCTATAGGAGCCGTCTGATCAGGGTCTGCTCTGTTTGCTAGTGGAATTTGAAATATCTGTATCTTTACTTTCTGAAATGGCTACATGTACAATGTTCCACCTTCCATATTTCATTATAACTAATAATTCCATGAATATTCAGTTGGTAATGAAATTTGTAATAAACATAGAACAGGGAAAGGGTTATGTTCAATAAATGATGGCCGCTTTAGACAGGTTCTGCTGTACTCGTTTATACAGCTCTGAATTAGTTTTTATCTGAAATGTTTCACAGAGATCAACTCACGTTGGCAGTGTTAAAGCTGAGGGAGTCTGGAAAATTGGAGGAATTACAAAAGAACTGGTGGGACAGGCTGTCCGAGTGTGAGATAGACGGCGCTTCAGTAGTAAGTACATGTGAACATGTCCGCTCTAACGACAAACAAGCAGCATATCTATAGAGCATGTCATGTCAAAAATTAATGTTAGCTCAATATTGCACCCGGGAAAAATTTAGTCTAAACATATTTTATTTCCAAATACATGTATACGTACAAGTGAGCATGGTCATTTTGAGAAATGGGATTGGATCGGAAGCAAATTTGTTTATATAGATCATCTCCCGGGACAATTTTGATTTCCTCCAACTCGATTAGGTTTTGAGAAACTATTTACTGATTGTCAAACAGCGTGGATCCTTATGTCTCGCAGTGTAGCTAGGCGTCTCATCTGGATCCAGTCTGTTTGCAAATGGAATCCAAGTCGCTAACAGCTGGATAATACATTAACGTCGCTTTAATTTCGTAAAAATAAATCATCTGCGGAATATTGAACTTAAATACCATCCTAAAATATCTAATTTTATTAATAAGATCCAAACTTAGTGACGGTTTGTCATGGTTTTAACCCTTTCCCTGTTCTGTATTTAGGCAAAATTTCAATACCTACTGAATATTCATGGACAAAATAGGTATAAAGAAATCTGGAAGATGGAGCATTGTAGACATTTAAGAAAGTAAAGAAACAGATCTATCAAATTCTATTAACAAACAGAGCAGACCCTGATCAGACGGCTCCTCTAGGAGCCGTCTGATCTGGGTCTACTCTGTTTGCAAATGCGTGAAAACACGTTTTTATGAGGGAAAGGGTTAAAAAAAACATCTAAAAGTAAACATTTAGAATTAATGTAAATATAGTAGAACCTGTCTTGATTATTTTATTATGGAATTATGAACAAAGGAATTTTTGACCATTGCAGAGCATATAAATTCATATATATATTATTTCATTAGCAACCATAACATACCCTAATCAGTCAGCTCCTACAGGAACTGTTTGATCTGGTTCTACTCTGTTTGCAAAGTCAGAGAAAGGCGTATCTATGTAGTAAATAGATAAGAGCAAAGTATTGTTTCTCACTTACTAGATTTGAATTTGACTTTTTGCATGTACAGTAAAACCTAAGTTACATCAAGTATGTTGTGTTAAAGGCAGATGGCTGCTTATCTGATGTCTGCTCAAGTTATCACCTTCATTTGTTATATTTTTTCTTCGAAACTATAATCACAGTACAGTAGAGCCTATCTTAAGCGATCATTCATTTATTCAACATAAGAGTCTTACGAAGCAGGTGTTTGCTTAATACAGGGCAAAAGTAATACAGAAAGCTCCTATAGGAGCTTTCTGTATTACTTTTGACCTGTTTTAAGCTATCACCTGCCTTACAGACCCATAGTTAGAGCTAAATTGATGGTCGCATAAGACATGCTCTACAATATAAAGCAGTTTGTATCCTGATCCGACGCTGAATTACACGGCGTTTCACATGGATCTTAAACCGCCGTTGGCATACAAAGAGACATTTTGAGGTTTGTTTTCATTCAGGATGGCGGACAAACAGAACTTACATTAAACAACGTGGCTGGTATATTCTACATTCTCGTCGCTGGATTAATCCTCTCCGTTATCATCGCCTGCTTTGAGTTCCTGTATAAATCAAAACTAGATTCTAAACGCTCAAAGGTAAGCATTAAGCATGTCTTTTCATATCAGGGACTGAGAGTTATACTATTGTAGGGGGTGTATTTACAATTTAACATATTCCTTCCTACTGACGCCTCTGAACGCCACTGTAGGAGTCATTTTTTGAAACAATTATGATAAATAGAGCATTTGCTCCTATGGAGCAAATGCTCTATGTTATCACAATGGTTTAAAAACTACACAATTCTAAAATATTTCTTTCCACTAGTAAATGTTCCTTTTCAGTAGATTTATCCAAAACGATTGAATCCAAAAACAGCCTATGAGGTAAAGGGTTAAGGGACGAGGTCGTGATGACCATTACAGTTTTAATGCAGATGAGAAGAGAGGTAACTCACCGTCTCAGCGGCATCCAAACCATTTGGCACTCTTTTCGTGTTTGTCAATATAAATAAAAAAAAACTGACTATATGTTAAATGCTTATAATGTTACATTTTTACAACAATTTTGCACTGAATCGACAATATACATGTACATGTATTCATCTTTTGAATGCAGTAAAGTAGCCACTAGACCAAATACCAGCCAGAGCTTAGGGGAAAAGTTCTTTGTTTGCTACAGTAGAACCTGTCCAAAATTTTATTGAACACAGTTGTGTTAAGAACAGCTGTTTGCTTAACCCATTTGCTCCCACGACCCCATATATGGGACGTACATGTAGGCAAACAGTGTACACTCTGATCAGACGCCGCATAGTGCGGCGTCTGATCAGAGTCTACACTGTTTGCTGATAGGTAATTCAATATAAAACAAAATGAAAATTTAGACCAGATATCCCTTAGACTCATTCAATATGTAAGCATGGAAGAATCCACTGGGAGCAAATGGGTTAATGCGGGGCAAAAGTAATACAGAAACTCCTACAGGAGCTTTCTACATTACTTTTTACCTGTATGAAGCTACCACCTGCCTAACAGACCCATAATAAGACATCTTTTAGACGACCGCTTAAGACAGGCTCTAATGTATGGTTTGATGACAACAGTTGTACTCATTCCAGAAATCTTTTGGTACTGTGTTACGGTGTAAGGCTCGTTTGTCATTCCGGGGATCCCTGGACAGGAATAACCCAGTCTCCAGCACTCCACTTAGGAACTCAATGTCGACAGTAAGTCTACTCTACCTTGGTACATGTACTTACTCCTTTACTGCCTGGTGAATATTCATGTCAGAAATGACAAATGTGAGAATATCACTTAGCTGCATTTTTTGTAATGGTCATAAACAATGGCTTTTTACCAAATCAGATTTATATGATTTCAGAAGCATACCTGTGTCCATGCTTATAAAACTTTTAGTTGAGTCTGAGTTCGTTCTCAAGTTTTTGATTGGTCAGATTTGAACCTTTGGCTCAAATCTGATCAATCAAAAGCTTGAGAACTCAAATCTGACCAATCAAAAGCTTGAGAACTCAAATCTTACCAATCAAAACCTTTATAAGCATACCTGATCAGGATCTGCTCGGTTTGCTTACAAAATTATAATAGATCTGACTCTACAATGTCTACTAGCACTGCACAACATGTACCAAAACTGCTATTATAAAATTCAACCAATAGACATGAATTATGATAAAAAAAAATCCTTACATCAATATCAACAGGGAAATGCTTCTATATATAGGAGCTGTCTGATCTCGGTCTTCTCTGTCTGTTGTGTTTACGCATTTGCAAACAGATGGTTATTTAGGAGCCGTCTGATCAGGGTCTGCTCTGTTTGCTTATGGTATTATAATATATCTGACTCTAAAATTTATATTGATGTCAAATACGCTATTATAAAAATTCAACCAATAATTATTAATGATGTTATTATTCCTTTCGTGTATATTTAACAGGGAAGTGGTTAAAATTGATAAAAAAGAACATTAACACAAACTACAGTAATACCTCTCTTAACCGGATGTTAAATTTGGTATAAAAATCTGTCTTGCAGACAGGTGGCAGCTTAATGCAGGGTGAAAGTCATGCAGAAGGAGCTTTCTGCATGACTTTTGTCCTGCATTAAGCAGCCACCTGCCTAATAGTATATAAATTCTTCTGTACTAGAATTCCGGTTTAGACAGGTTTTACATACTGTATACAATAATGACATTTGTTGCTTTTTTCACCAGTACACATATACTGGACCCACACAGATGGTCAGTAACGATGGTTTCCCTGATAACCTCCACACGCAGGTATGACCGGACCTGTTAGAGGAACCGACAAGACGATTCCCTGTGTGACTGTGAATAAAATGAAAGTACAACTTACATTTTCCATCATCTCATCTGCTTTTCATGCAGTGACAGTGATTTAATTTTGTGCGAGTACAGTAAAACTTCTCTTAAGCGACCACGAAAACAGGCCTAATTCTTAGTCTCACAGGAAGGTGGTTGCTTGATACAGGATGAAAGTTATGCAGAAAGCAAACGAGAGAGCTTTTAAAACATCTAGGTTTATCAGTTTCTTTAAAGTGGTCGCTTTCGAGGGATTTAACTGTACAATCAATCCTTGCAAAAGCAATAAGGCGAATAGACACAGAGATCCATTTAAAATATAAGCTTAAGGCGAAAGGTAACTAAATGCACGCACAAAGTAATGCAGAAAACATCAAAATATTCTCACGCATTACTTTTGCCCTGCATTAAGCAAACATCTGCTTATCACAATGGGTTACCTCCCCTGAACGCATTATTACATGTAAGGGAATTACATGTTATTACTGCAATGACTTTCATTTCGTTCAGGTGTTTAAGGACATATACAGTGCATGTCCATGTAATAAGTCAACCTTTTTGAAGATCGAACATCAAACGTTGTGACATACGAGGGAAAACGGAAAATGACCAAGAGAATCTGGCTATTGTTATGCCCAACTAGGAAACATAACAGTGTTGTTGACAAGCCAGTATGAATGCGGATATGGTGCATACTGTAGAACTCTCCAAATGCGACGACTTCATGAATAAACATAGATGTCATTAAAACAGGTGCTTGCCTAATGCAGGTCAACAGTAATGCAGAAGGTTTCAACATGAGCTTGCTGGATAACTTTCGTCCTGCAGTTAGCTAGCACCTGCCTTTAAAACCTAAGAATTAGACTTCTGTATGGTGGTCGCTTTAGAGTGTTTACTGTACATGACGATGATACATTGCTGTTTGTATTCAGCATCAAATGCGAACCAGTGGACCCTGTAACAAAAAGACTATAACACAGGGATGCAAGTGGGACACTTATTAATCAAAGTGCGGGAAGAACTATCATTGCTGGTGTGTTTGTAACAGGTTAGAGAGTCAGAAATGATGCCATTGGAAACGATAACAAGGAATTGGATCGAAGTTTACGATAGTTTTATAAATGCAGCTCTGTGAGTGGAGGTACATTGAGAGTTCTGGCATTGGGAAACATTGTAGACACAGACCAGCCAGCACAACATGATCATGATCTGGGACTACATTGTTTTCAGGGCTTGGTGATAAAATTAGACATACATTTTATTTCTGTCGTAGTGAAGTAGAATCTCGCTTAAGTGACCACCGCAAGAACTGGTTTCATTACTTTCGTTCTGCAGTTCGCAGCCATTTGCTTTTACCCTCTCCTCCATGAATATTCATATAAGAAAATATGACGCCATGATTATTAATTAGATTTATGTGTTATAAAGCTTTTGGACAAGTGCATTTTTGGCCAAGACAAGAACTGTAGCATCATCTCTACATTATATAATAAGCAGACAGAGCAGACCATGATCATACGGTTCCTATAGGACCCGTGTGATCTGAGTCTATTCTGTTTGCAAATGCGTAGAAAGGTGTATTTATGGAGGGAATGGTTAAAGATCCCCATGTATAACCATCAAGTGACTGCTGTAAAGCGATACACGTGTAACTGTAAAGTGAAGATGTTAACCAAGATTTGCTATACAGTAATACCCTTCTAAACCGACTACCAAAGAGAGATTGCATATTTTGTTTTAAATGTAGATGGTAGCTTAATACAGAACGAATTTGCATAAAGCTCCTAAAAGGAGCTTTTTGCATAACTTTTGTCCTGCATTAAGCAAACACCTATTTTGAATGACATTTATGTTTACTGATACTATTATCGCTTTAGAGAGATTTTATTGTATATCTATTGAAGAATTGTTGCAATGTTGCAGACATTGTGTTTTGCATTATTCATGACTGGCGTCATGAAAACGTTCATACACAGACATCTCAAACTGTGTAGATTCAGATTAATCTTCACAGAACTCTGCATCCGTAGTCAATGTCAACGCTGTATGATCGTGTAGCAGCAACAGATGGAATGTCATTTAATGTGGCACTTGCCAGTACAGTAATATCTCTCTTAACCAGACGTTAAATTTAGTATAAATATCGGTCTTGGGGACAGGTGACAGCGTAATGCAGCGTTGAAGTCATGCAGAAAGCTCCTAGAGGAGCTTTCTGCATGACTTTCACCCTTCAATAAGTAGTCACCAGCCTTAAAATATCTAAATTCTTCTCTACTAGAATTCCGGTTAAGAGAGGTTTTACTGTATATTTATATCCTGGTTAGTCGCCAGATTTACACCACATGAGTTTATCTGGATCTACACTGTTAGAAAGTCCTCGCTTGACGCTGGCCATTTTTACCATTTAGTTGTTGCACACTTTCACACTATTCCTATCAGCCATTATTATGCCCTTTTTGCACTATTTTCATATGTGTATATAAGCACTTTTTATATAGAAGATTGTTTTACTGGTTATTGAGCTGCAGCGATTGATGAAATGAATTCGTTAAAGATACAGATTCGCATATCATATTGTTGATAGTATATTTGCATTTATCTGCCATCAAAATTTCAGTATTTAGGTTCGCTTTAGGTTTTGTATTTTCGATACAGGTTGGAAGATCTGGTGGGGCGTTGACTTTACTTCAGCCCGTTACTTCATGAATATTCAAATAAGAATGTATGATTTTATAAATATTAACCCTTTCGCTGCCAATGCCGGATCTGTGATTACCTATGCAAACAGTTTGGATCCAGATGAGACGCCGAGTAACTCGGTGTCTCATCAGGATCCAAACTGTTTGTTACTGTTACTATGTTTTTGAAACAAAAATGAAGAAAATCAAATGAATGAAAATTTGTAGCAGACGACAAAGTTAGCAGACGACAGAGTATGGCAGCGAAAGGGTTAATTAAATCAATTCAACACATGGCAAATATGAACCAATGTACTGTATGACATGACAGACAGTGTAGAATCATACAGATGTATATAACATTAAAGAAAATAGAGCAGACCCTAATCAGACAGTTCCTATAAGAGTTGTCTGATCTGGGTCTGATCTGGGTGTACTCTGTTCACAAGAGTGAATAAGAAGTAAATGATTAAAGAGAAAACATATCCTTCTGATTTATTCAATATACTGGCAGTTAGTGGTTTAAATATTGCCATTGGCTAATTAAACATTGGCAGCTTGAAATAAATGCCTGCTGTTGAACTGTTTCTTTACATAAAACAAACCTTATATTGCATAACAGCTGTTTTCTTTCGAGAAAAAACTACATTTTTAAGTCAAATGATATTTATAGTGTGCGTGTGTCTTATTTGCTGGATGAATAATGTGTCACGAATTCGCCTATACAGTAATAGATGGTACATTTCGTTTCACCATAACATATCGTATGGAATGCAATTTACTGGAATACTTAGACCTGTATATAGGGATCACTTTAAGAATTAACATAAATCTATATTAACCCTTTCCTTCGTATAAACGTGTTTTCATGCATTTGCAAACAGAGTAGACCCATATAAGACGGCAGGGTCTGCTCTGTTTGCTAATGGAATTTGTAAGACCAGGTTCTTTTCTATCTTAAATGGGAATAATGTTCCACCTTGCACTTTTTCATTACAACTATTGTTTCAATGAATATTCAGTAGGTATTGAATTTTGTAATAATATATAGAACATGGAAAGGGTTAAACTGGGTAGAAATAAAAGTTGGCGTCTGCTTAATGCAGAGCGAAAGTTATACAGAAAGCTCGCTGTATAACTTTCGTCCTGCATTAAGTTACCACCTAAATTAACGACCCAGAATTATATTCATACAGTGGTCTTTATAGACAGGTTTCGCTGTGACTATGTCCCATTAGTTTATTAGCTAGCTATTACAACCTTGCCATACAGCTCTCTTGGTTGCTTTAATATAGGTTCTTTACATCGAACGCACGCTGGCAAACATAGGGTACTGTATACTTGTAAGGCAATTAAATGTATGCATGAATTTGTAATGCAAAATTTACACACTTGATACAAATTGTTTGCATCAGCGGTCTTAGCTTTAGGTAAGATGTGTATTGATCTATCAAAAATCAAAATTACATTTTTCAATCAAATCTTATGTGGCTGTAACTCGTCAACATCGTCTCGTTGATGCGATTCTAATGAGTTGCAACAACATAGTATCTGGCTGATGAATATTATACAGAGCTACGGGTTTGTACCCATATCTGGCTGATAAATATTATACAAAGCTACGGGTTTGTACCCAAGTACTAAAATCGTTATTTCTCCACCAAACCGTGGCAAGACGATTCTGAATAGTGGTCACAATATTGGGTTTGGTGGAGAAATAAAGAAAATGTTCTTGAAAATGTTTTAATTTACGCATCTTATCAGGACCTCTAATTGTAACAAGATTTTCTAAATACGCTTCTTCTCTACAACCCTATCCCTATTACAAAGTCGCTAGTAGCGTGCAGTTACAAGTAGTTAGGTGTAATAATTATCTGTACATTTAGCTGATTGATTTTGCGCCATTTTCCGTCAACACACGCTCTTATCAATTTTGCAAATTTAAGCATGGCAAAAATACAAAGTGCTCGTGGGCATTTCTTAACCCGTATTCTGTCGGAAAAAATAATGTCTGATCAAAATCAGTTTAAAACATTATTGTAAGTCTGTACTTACGACGGCAACAACTGATCGACGTATGCCTAGACTTACGATAAGTTCGGTCGTATGATGTGTCGTAAGACAGACCACTTATAAGTGTCAATATTTACAGACGAATGACGAACAGTAAAGACTCTGACGGAATGACTTTGGGTTTACACTGTTATCAGATGCCATGTTGCCATTCTTCGTGTTGTTTTTGCATGCTAGGAAAGATTTACTATAATTTGCAAACAGTGTAGACCTAGGTCAGATACCTCAATCACGGTATGCACTGTTTGTCGTTCAAAGCACTATGGTAAATTCAATCCCTTAACCTTTCCCCTCATATAAACGCCTTTTAACGCATTTGCAAACAGAGTAGTCGAGCTCACATGCAGATCCAGCAAACATATTTGTCGCGATTCAACGTGTCCAAACCTTCATGTGCCAAGCTATAACACTATGTAGTCTAGTCACACTCTCTTTGCCTTTATTGGTACATGTATCCTTTTGGTCTGTGTTTAACCCTTTCCCTGATTTATGTTTATTCCAAATTTTAATATCTACTGAATATTCTTGGACAAAATAGTTATAATGAAATAAGGAAGGTGGAAATATGTAGCCATCTTAGAAAGAAAAGAAACATACCTTTCAAATTCCATTAGCAAACAGAGCAGACCCTGGTCAGACGGCTCCCCTAGGAGCCGTCTGATCTGGGTCTACTCTGTTTGCAAATGCGTGAAAACACGTTTATATGAGAGAAAGGGTTAAGCACATGTAGTAGTATTGAACTCTGTAATGTATTTACATGTGGAAAATCATACTTGATTAGGCATCTGTATAAGGCCATTTGGGGAAAATCCGTCCGATTTGATGTATATATACAGTAATCTCTCTAAATAGGAAGACCGATATTTATACTTATTTGAATGTCAGACTTAGAGAGGTTTTACTGTTTTACGGTATATAGGAAATCGGATTTCCTTTTTTCAAAATTGCTATATACAGACGTTTATAACCATTTACTCCATGATTGTTTTGTAAGAAACAATGACGACACGGATATTAATTAGCTGACGTCTTATAATGGCACCTGAACAAAGGAAATGATGGCCATGGCAGAAACTGACAATCAGACATATATCATTAGATATAAGCGAACAGGAGTCGTCTGATTTGGGTCTACTCTGTTTGCAAGATGTTAAAAGGCGTGTATATGGTTAAGCTCAGCCTTGTCCCGTATTATTTCTAGTACAGGTATACAGTTGAGCCTCTCTAATACGACCACCTAATGAATAAAAATGGGTATCTTCATAAGCAGATGGTAGAATAATGCAGAACAAAATTAATGCAGAAAGCTCTTTCAGGAGCTTTCTGCATTACTTTTATCCTGCATTAAGCTACCACCTACATCTAGCACACATAATTATACCTCTTTTAGGTGGTCGCATTAGCGTTTTTTACTGTACATGACAAAGTCAGTTCGACACCTCTTTTGTTCATAAAGACGTTTGATTCTGCAATGTCTGAAATGACCATGAAAACGTTTCTGTGTTCATTTGCCATTATAAAAATATCAACAAATCAATATTTATGATGTCATTTTTCTTACATGATTATTCATGGAGTAAATGGTTAAACAGATAAGTAGATTTCAACTGCAAGGCCGTTTAGGACGGTCTCATTGTAATATAATATGTGTGAGTGCGTTCAAATCAATGCTTCATTTTCTAGGCTTAGAATCCGGTGTCACGGATTTTGTTTTAATGTGTACAGGTTGTGAATCATGACATTTCACATTTCCCATCGTTTTTGTGTGACATTTTATAATGAATAATATCACAGTAATCTGAATATATTGACTGTAGAAATAGCAATATTGAATTTAAGTATTATCCTAATCTTCCCGAGTATTTGAAGACGTACAAGTAGCATTGATCTGGGTCTGCTAAAATCACATATGCAGCGTTAAAACAGGCGAATGGAGTGAAATGTTTGGGTGGTCGAATACTTAGGATACTTTCCGATGCTTTTCTCAACCCCGTGTTAGATTTACTCTAATACATATATGATTGAAATGGGTCAAAGAGACGATTCTAAAGAGTGGTCACAACATAGGGTTTGGTGGAGAAATGACAATTTTAGTACTTGTGTATGCACGTTAACTATTGCTCCGAAAACTTTAAGAAATTACAAAGATTACAGCCCAAGGGCAGGCTCCGATGTTAAAACAATTCGAGTTTAAGCCGGAGTTTTTAATCTAGTATCTGATAAGTCTGTTTTGAGCTTGCTAAATAAAAGCCGGTACTTGAGAATGAACTGAAGTGTTTTACAACATCGGTATCATTCGACAGGTTATTCGGCCTGAATAGAAACATTTTACCAAAGACAGGGACAAAACGTGTACATTGAGATGGGAAGAGGTCGACACATTGATGACAAAAGTTTCACGTAATCAATACATTCCTTTAATACATTACTTTATTTTTGGTACAGTAAAACCTTTTTACAATGAACGATGACAATCTGTCTAGTACTCGTTGCAGAGATCCAGAAAAAGAGGCGTACATTTAAACATTTTCAAGAAAATCTCCTTTTTTCTCCACCAGACCCTATACTGTGATCGAGAAGATAGGTAAAGGGTTTGATGATGAAATGACGATTTTAGTACTTGGGTACGTACCTTTATCTGTAGTTCTGCAATTGGTAGCTTTATGCAGGACGGATCTTATGACGAAAACATTCCTTCTGTATTACCTTGGTTCTGCATTAACCCATTACCTCATAGGCTATTTTTAGATCCAACCTCTTTGAATAAATCTACCGAAAAGGAGCATTTACTAGAGACAAGGAAAATGTTGGTATTGTTTAGTTTTGAAACCATTGTTATAAATAGAGCATTTGCTCCTGTAGGCTTTATTTATCACAATGGTTTCACAAAGTGACTTTTACAGAGTCGTCAAAAGTCGTCAATATGGAGGAATGGGTTAAGTAACCTCGATATCTCGAACTTCATGTGACCATACAAATTACCTCGAGATAACAATAGTTCGAGTCAGCCTATGTTTATGTTGGAAACTTTCATCTGCTTAATGCAGGTCGCAAGCAATGTTGAAAACTCCCGTAGGAGCTTTCAGCACTACTTGTGACCTGCATTAAGCTGTTATGTGTCTTTATAGATATGTGTAGTGGAAATTTGTACCACATTTTGCAAGGGACCTAACTTTTATTTCCAGTTAAAACGAGGTTCGAGTCAACCGAGTTCGGGATATCGATATATCACTGTATTTATTAACTAAGTGATCGTTAATTAGAGATTCTACTGTCAGTACTCGACTGTTATCCTTTTTCAATCAAATCCTTGTAATATATTTATCTTTAGTGTTCCTTCTACGGGTAACCTGTCATGGTGCCATGTACAGTAAAAACCCTTTAATGCTACCACCAAAAATGGGCATAATTCTGGCAGAGATGGCAGAGACAAGTGGCTGCTTAATGCAGGACAACATTTTTGCAGAAAGCTCCTATAGGAGCTTTCTGCATAACTTTCGTCCTGTTTTAAACAGCGACCTGCTTACAAAGACCGAAATGTTTATTGATTAAGTGGTCCCGTTGGAGGGGTTCAACATTTGCACTAAATGTTGAAGTTGTTTTTTACTCACCTTTCATTTGCTAGAGACACAAATATACACACTGTCTGATAAGGGTCTGCTCTGTTTGCTTATGGAATAATATACAGTAAAACATCTCTATTACGGCCACTTAATTGTATCAATTAGTTGGTATCTAGGACAGGTGGCTGCTTAAAGCAAGGAGGAAGTAAAACAGAACGCTCCTATAGGAGCTCGGGGCTTTAACCCCTTCCGTGCCACAATGACGAGTTTATGATATCACAAGCAAACATTTTGGATCCAGATGAGACGCCGAGTAACTCGGCGTCTCATCAGAATCCAAACTGTTTGACACTCTGTTTACTGTTTTATAAAGAAAGTGGAAGAAGTGCACACACTTACGCTAAAAATAAACGAAACTATGCCCAGCAGACGACAATGCTGGCACCGAAAGGGTATTAATGTTTGTACTAGCGGTATTTATGTTTGTACTAGCCTGTTTGTACTTTGTTGGGACGGGTATGATATATTTAACCCTTTCCTTCATATAAACGCTTCCCATGCCCTTGCAAATAGAGTAGACCTAGATCAGACGATTCCTTTGAACCAATGTCTTCTCTGTTTGATTATTTACTCTTATAGATATGACTCTACAATCTTTGCCTAAGCCGACAATCCCCGTGAAAAGTGTACCTTATAAACCTTAAGTTAATGAATATTGTTTAAGTGATAAATCATGCATACACATCCATTAGAGAAAGCGTTAACCCTTTTCCCGTATGTTAATACCTTAGTTTGTTTCAATCAATATAAAACTTGTTCAACGAACACCCTCTCAACAGTAAAGATACATTTTTTTAATTCTGGGTCCTAAAGACAAGAAGTTTCTGATGCAGAACGAAACGCATAGTATTACTGCAATACTACTGTTCTGCCTAAAGCAGCATCAGGCCTGCTTTTAAAGAAACCCACATTCATTCATTAACCGTATACGTCATGTATACGCAGTTAAACGCACTTCCAAAAAGAGAATACCCAGATAAGAAAACTCCTTAAGGTTCTGTCAGATATGCGTTCTGCTTTGTTTTCTTACTGAAAAAAAGTCATGTATAGATCTGATTCTACAGTTTCTGTCATTGCCAAACATTCTTATACATGTATATCGATTATAGAAAATATCAGCTAATTAGTATTCATGGTGTGTTATTGCTTACATGAATATTAATGAGGTAAATGGTTAAATGTTTGCACTGGAGCGGTTCTACTATAGTTGCAAACAGTTAACCATTCTCTTGCTATTCACGTCAATATACCTACCTGTAAATAGTGAAGACCCTGATGAGACAGATCCTGCAGGAGCTGTCTCAACAGGGTCTGCACTATTTACAAGTTGATTATGCAACCAGTGCACTCCACAGCAGTGATTGCGTAGAGAAATATTTGTACACAGTGACGATACATGTAATTATACAACGGAACATGGGTAAAGAAGGAAAAAATGTATTTTAAAATTCAGCAAGAGAAGGGTTAATAGAAGTTGGCACCTGATCAGAATTCAAACTGTTTTACACTGTAAGCATAATTTACATGAACACATTAGAGTTCTGGTGAAATGTTTAATCCTTTACTTCATATGAACGCATGCTCACGCCTCTGCACATAGAGTAAACCCATATCAGAGGGCTCCTATATAAGACGTCTGATCAGGGTCTGCTCTATTTGCTTATTGTACATGTATAATCTAGTTCTGATTCTCCAGTTTCAGCCATAGTCAAAAATACTCTTGTTCATTTGTCAGCTAATTGATATTCATTATGTCGTTAATTCTTATATGAATATGCTTGGCATAAAGGCTTTAATGGAAGCAGGCACCAGAATAAAATACACCGCAGTGACATATTCCATATAAAAATAATGACATATTTCAAATCATAATCGCATAGCTATATGGATATTTATGTAAGAAATAATGGAACAGTGCATATTATTTTTCAAAATAAAAAAATGAACAACATAACAATCAACCATGGAAGAAACAACAGTAAAACTTTTCTATAACGACCACTAAATTAAATCAAGTATTTGGTGTTAAAGGCAGATGGTTGCTCAAAGCAAGTTGAAAGTAAAACAGAACGCTTCTAAGGAGCGTTCTATTTTACTTTCACCTTGCTTTAAGCGTCCACCTGTCCTAAATACCAAATAATTAACACAATTTAGTGGCCGTTATAAAGAATCAGATCTATATTATTTTACAAGAAAACAGAGCAGATCTGATCAGAGAACTCCTGTGCGAATGGATTGATCTGGGTCTACTATTTTGCAAATGAGTGAAACGGCGTTCATATGAGGTAAATAGTTAAAAGCCTAAACACTTACTTACTTCAGTTCTACATTACAAGTATAATACTCGGAAACACGTATCTAATATGTATGTGGCAGTTTGAATGGAGTCGTGGTGGTCTCCCTTTTCTACTGGTTAATGTTATTTCGTAGTTGTGTGTTTTGAAGTTAACTTTTTCGCTACCAATCGCGATTCTGTGACTTCTGTTGTAACCGGTTTGACGTCAGACGAGACACTGAGTAACTCTTGCGTCTTATCAGGATAAAAACCGGTTGATGTTGTGATTATAGTTTTAAACAAAGAAAGGATAGAACATTTAAAAATGACAATTTAAGCAGACGACAAATGTTGCAGATGAAATTACGTGGCAGCGAAAGAGTAGACGTTCATCAAATGTATGAAACGTGTGCACCCTTGATTGTTTCTAATAAAACATGAAATCATGTCTTAAAGACAATGTTTGTATGTTTCTTCATTACGACAAGGTTTGATTATTTACTTCATATAGCCAGTTAAACCCCTCTAAACCGGGCGCTCAATTTAGTATAACTATCGGTATTGGAGACAGGTGGTAGCTTAATGCATGATGAAAGTCAGACTGAAAGTTCATCTATGAGCTTTCTATATGACTTTCACCTTGCATTAAGCAGCCACCTGCCTAAACATTTAGAGGGTTTTACTGTATTCAGATTTGACGTTCACGCTGCTCCGAAAACAGAGCGTATCCAGATCAGACAACTCCCATAACTTTCTAATCTGATTCTGTCCTGTTCGTTTAACTAATGTTAAAGCTTTTATTATAAAAAAACTGATGTGGCAAAATTCTTTCCTTTCCGATGCTATTCTAATAACTCGCTTAAATCAATATCCATGATATTATGAATTCTTAACCCTTACCCTGTTCTATGTTTATTGTATATTTCAGTACCTGTATTTTAATAAAATATGGAATTTGGAACATTGTAGCCATTTTACATCCATCAAATTCCATTAGCAAACAGAGCAGACCCTAATCAGACACCTCCTACAGGATCCGTCTGAGCTGGGCATATTCTGTTTGAAAATGCTCTTATATGAAGGAAAAAGGTTAACCCTTTACCCAATAACCTATTTATAGTTTTGAAGACAGGTGACCACTTAAAGCAGGTTGAAAGTAAAGCAGAATGCGCCTTAATGCGCATTCTGCTTTACTTTCAGCCTGCTTTAAGCTACCACCTCCTAGAATATAGAAACTATTTATGATGCTATATGTTCATTATTGTAAAAATTGGAACTATTTTCTTCAGCGGAGGAATATATTAAACTCGCTTAAAGCCGCTTCTATCAGGTAAAAGGTTTAACACTGATGGGCTACAGTTCCGTTTCTATCTCTACTTTCTTTTTCACAAACGCCATTTCACATGCAAACAGAGAAGACACAGACCAGGCGGCTTATTGTGTCATTTATTTCTGACATATGCATTCTATCGGTATAAAGTTAAACACAGGTGTGTAACTCCAGACTTAGATCTACGATTTTGCCCCCATATATTGACGCCTTTTGACGCCTCTGTAAAAATCATTGTTTCAAAAGTACCAAACTCCATATTTTCCCTTTTTCTAGTAAATTCTCCTTTTCATTAGATTTATTCAAAGAGACTGTGTCTCGAAATAGCCAATGAGGGAATGAGATCTAATGGCAATTAACATTACAATGTACTAGACTGTTTACAATGTAAATGAGCTAATTGTCTTTTTTAAATATAATAAAGATCCCCGAAGAAGAAAATGTCTCTAGAGTATAAACATGTTACATGTAACCCTTTACTCCATAGGTACGCTTTTAACACGTTTGCAAGCAGAGTAGACCATGTTCAGACGAATCATATATTATGTACAATGTATGCCTTTGACATGATATAGAGCTGATTCTATATAATGTCATGAAAATAAAATCGTTTGCTCATAGTGCCATTTTAAATCTAGTTATTAATACAATGTACATGTATTCATGATGTCTTTATTCTTACATGTAAACGGTTAAAATATCAATTAAGATCTCCAGCTTCAAATTCGAATATGGCCGCTGTCTTATAAATTACATTACCTACGAATGCTACATATCATTAATCCATAAACCATTTAATCAGTTTATTCCTACCGTGTTTAACCCTTTACCCATAGGCTATTTTTGGATACCACCCCTTTGAATAAATCTACCGAAAAGGAGCAATTACTAGAGAAAAGGAAAAAGTTAGAATTTTGTACTTTGAAACCATTGTGATCAATAGAGCATTTGCTCCTGTAGGAAAGTGACTTTTACATATTCGTCAAAAGTCGTCAATACGAGGGAATTTGTTAATCCATTCCCTACTAGAGTACTTTTAAACCCGACCTCTTTAAACAAATCTAGTGAAATGGGACATTAACTAGAAAAGAAGAAACTTTATACAATTTTTTAAATCAATGTGATAAATAGAGCATTTGTTCCTATGGATAAAATGCTCTATTTATTACAATAACTTCAAACATTTCAACAAGGGCATCAAAAGGCGTCAGTACATGTAGTAGAGAATGAGTTAAAGACAACTTGTCCAGATCTTATATTGGAACCCATCCATTTTTTCATTTTGGGGCGGGCACAGCCAATAAACATTTGCTGGCACAATAAAACCTCTCTTAACCGGAATTCTAGTAGATAAGAATTTAGACACTTTTAGGCAGGTGGATGCTTAATGCAGGGTGAAAGTCATGCAGAAAGCTCCTCTAGGAGCTTTTTGCATGACTTTCACCCTGCATTAAGCTGCCACCTGTCTCCAAGACCGATATTCATACTAAATTTAACGGCCGGTTAAGAGAGGTTATACTGTATAAGCCAATGACATCGATGACTTCGGCCAACAGTGCAGACTCTGGTCCTTTTTAAGGGACTCTAGGCACAAATGGGCTATATTCCAATTCTATCAAAATTATGAGAAGTCAAAAAACTTGGATCTTGATGTATATGCATGTGAAATATCTAGGCTGTATATGTAAATTAAATCAAATACTGATATCACGGAAAGGTCTGTCGAGTTTCGTGTTGCACAGAAAGATGTGTTGAACGCAACGGTAGATAAGAAGACCACGTATTCAAACCTCATTTGTGAAAGAGTTAGTTCCCTTTGAACGTTAGTTTGTATGACTTTTTGTATCCTCGTAGTTGCCAGGAGAAAAAAGACCTTGGGAAATATCTAAATACCAACAGAGGGCATGTCCATAGAAGAATACGGTTTATATTCCGTAAAACCTTTTTTTCTATCATACTACGTTTTATTTACATCTAAATTAATGCATATGATTCGTTAACTTTTTTGCTCAAATTTCATTTTAATATAATGATAATTGGAATCTCTTATTCTAAGTGATAACATCATTAACCCTTTCCTTGAATAAGTACATTTTCAAGCATTTGTAAACAGAGTAGACCCAGATCAGACGAGTGTCTGCTTTGTTTGCTTATGGAATTTGATAGATCTGTTTCTTTAATTTCTAAAATGGCTACAATGCTCCACATTCCATATTTAATTTTGTCTATGATTATTCAGTAAATACTGATAATTGGAATAAGCATAGAACAGGGAAAGGATTAATAGATTTCAGTGGTAGTGTCGTTTTATGGTTCATGTGCCTTTATTTTTTATGCGTGGCTATTGATTTTAGGTGTGTAATCTTCAAAATCTGGCCTGCTTCAATTCTCAACCCTTTACCTTCTGAATGTTCATGTAATAAATAATGGCTGTGTGAATAGGAATTAAATCATTATTTATTAAAGCTTATGAACAACACAACTTATGACCTAGATAGAAGCTGTAAAATTGCATCAGCAAGTAAAGCATACCCTAATGAGATGGCTCTTACAGGAGCAGTCTAAAATAAGTCTACTCTGTTTGCAAAGGCGTTAATTAACACATTATCTCATTTTGGTGCCTCTGTAAATGTGACTTTTGAAACGATTGTGATAAATAGAGCATTAGCTCCCTAGGAGCAAAATGCTCTACTTAACACTATCGTTTCAAAACTACACATTTCTAAAATTTGCCTTTTCCCTGGTAAATGTTCCTTTTCGGTGGATTTTTTCAAAGAGGTTTGATCTAAAAATAGTCTAGGGGGGATTAGTTAAAGACGTATCTATTGGGTAAGAGGTTAAAGTTTTACACGTGTTTCTTCAGACATGTACAAACGTGTTTCGTAAAACATACATGTCGTACAAGTCACTGTACATATTATTTGGTCCATGTTTGCCTTTGACAATGCCCGCAGTTGCTGTCTGCTCTGGATATATACCTGTCGTGCGTCCATAACAGGATAACGAACACAGATAGAGAAGTAAATGTATGGAGGAGTGATCAATGTATTAAATGATGAACCCTTTACTCCAAGAACATTCATGTAAGAAATAACGACATCTACAGAAAAAAACCTCTGATATAAATCGGCCATGCATTTTTGTATAAATACATTTATCGGTCTTGGAGAAAGGTGGCAGCTTAATGCAGGGTCAAAGGCATGTAGAAAGCTCATCTAGGTGTTGTTATTGGGGTTTTTACATGACTTTCACCCTGACTTAAGCAGCCACCTGCCTAAAAGTACCTAAATTCTACTTTATTAAAATTCCTGTATGTTTATTCATTACGACAAAGGTTGACTATTTCCTTCGCACATACAGTCAAACTTCTCTAAACCGGAGGCTCAATTTAGTATAAATATCGGTATTGGAGACAGGTGGTAGCTCAATGCAGAGTAAAAGTCAGGCAGAAAGCTCCTAGATGGGATTTCTACATGACGTTCATCCTGCATTAAGCAGCCACCTGCCTAAAGGTATATACATTCTACTTTACTAAAATTATGGTTTAGAGGAGTTTTACTGTATATTGTTTTGGTTGTCATATGACCACAAGAAAATTTGCCTTTGGCAAAAACTACAGAGTATTATCTATATTATTTCAAAAACAAATGCATAGAAAGGCGTATTTATGGAATAAAGGTTAATAGTCTTTTTCAAAGGTTCAGTTTCGTACACTGAAGGCTATTTAAGCAGGTGAAGGTTGACAAATGATACAAGACATACACGTGTTTATTAAGAACTTTATTTGCAAGATCAATACGAGTTTTCAGCAGTGAACAAAACGATGTAAAATCAAATCAAACAGACGTATTCTTGCTATAGATACTTATTTGGTCCTGAATACGTTAAAAGTCATAATCGTCATAGAGAATATATGCTCAGCGATCTCTTACATCGGAAACAAACTACAGTGCTCCCTCTCTACAACGACACCCTTTGGGATACGAATATTGTATGTGTTGTTCAGAGGGAGTTGTTATAGGGAGGGAAAATCAAACATAATTAGCTTGTTTGCAGATCCCCAGATAAGGTGTATTTCGAGAACTAAAACCGTTATGCCTCAAGCAAACCCTATGTTGTGACCACTCTTTAGAATCGTCACAAAGTGACGATTCTAAAGAGTGGTCACAACATAGGGTTTGATGGAGGAATAAAGAAAATACGATGGGAAAAGGTTGTTTCTGGATCCTTGTTGTTTCGGAAACAGTGACATGTGTTGTTGTAAGGAGGGAATCGTTATTGAGAGGGCCGTTGTAGGGAGGGAGCACTGTAGTGATACAGTACCATTAGACAGAGGTCCAGATCAGATGCGTAAATTTAAACATTTTCAAGAATAACTCCTTTATTTCTCCACCAAACTCTATACTGTGACCACTCTTTAGAATCGTCTCGAAGAGACGATTCTAAAGAGTGGTCACAGTATAAGGTTTGGTGGAGAAATCACGAATTTTGTATTTGGGTACGCACCTTTATCTGTAGCTCTTAATGTTATAAGCCATGTACTGTTGAAGGTCAACATGTGCACCTCTCAGAACTGTATATAAGAGGGGTATATGGGAAATTTTAATAAAAGCATTAAAAACATTTGTTTCATATTTCTCCACCTAACCCTATCTTGCTGCTACTCATTAAACTCGTCTCGGAGATAGGATTTGGCGGAGAACTGGGAAATTTTGATAGATCCGTACGCATCTATAGCAGTGTTTAACCCTTGATACTCCATCAATATACCTTTCTACGCCTTTGTAAACAGAGTATACCCAGATCAGATGACGCATGTAGAAGCCATCTAATCTGGATCTGTTCTGTTTGCTTTTGAAATAGTATAAATTTCATTCTACAGTTTTAATATGACCAAATATTCCATGTGCCATTATAAATATTACTCTTATTCATATTCATGATGCCACTATTTGTTACATGAATATTATCTATTATGGCAACACTGAGTGACCCGGCTGTTAGGATCCAACATGGATCTCAAAAGCTTGATCAACACTATCAAAGTAATCAAAATTGCACCAGATCTAAACTTCAACAGACTGTGTGTTTTCGCAGTTGGTTGACCGATATAACTATACACCGATATCTAATTGTGGCGACCTCTGCCTAAGTGTGGCGACCTCTACCTAATTGTTAATATCTCTGCATAATAATGACGATTTCTGCCAATACTTTCTATGTAAATAAATCGTCGAGTTACCCGGGCTTTCATCAAATTTCCTTTCGCAATCTAATCGTATTTTTTCTTCAAAGCATTCAAAGTAAAATGCTTTTAGTTCAAAACTTAAATAACTTTTAGATGGCAATAAAACTGAAAGTACGTATACAGTAACACTTCTCTAATGTGACCATCAAACACAGAGATAATTCTTAAATATTTAAGTCTTAAAGGCAGGTTGTACCTTAATACAGGATGAAAGGTATGCATAAAACTCCCATAGGAGCTTTCTACAATACTTTCGTCATGCATTAAGAAGACAACTGCTGTTAAAATTGCCCGTTGTTGTATATTTTGTATGTTCAGAGGTCGTCCACGAGTGGTTCAGCTGTAATTGTACAGCATGAGTTATATCTCTGTCCTAAATCCTGGAAACATTTCATGTTTTCTACAATATCCACACATTAGGAGCAATTGTGATAAGCAGAATATGCCATTAGACCGATTCCGTGAATCACTTGAAAGGATATTTTTCTATGAAACAGAACGCTATATTTTAATGTTTTGCAACATTTTACTTTCATATTCGACGAAACCTTGTCAGATATTCAACATTCAAAAGTTGATATTTCAAAATATCCATTTAGATAAGAATATACAGTAAAACCTCGATACTTTCTTCGTTACGCACTATTTGCAAAATCTACTACTTGCATTTAACCATTTCCTTAATATACATGTATGTATACAGGCCTTTGCAAACAGAATAGAGCAAGATCAGACGACTCCTACAGGAGCCCTGTGGTCTGGGTCTACACTGTTTGCTTATGCCCTTTTTAACCCTTTCCCTTATGTAAGCGCATTTTGACGCATCTGCAAACAGAGTAGAACCAGATCAGACGGCTCCAATAGGAGCCGTCTGATCAGGGACTGCTCTGTTTGCTTATGGCGTAATATAGATCTGATTATACAGCTTCTGTCTGATTCAAAATGTCCTGTGTTTATAATATGCCATTATAAAAATAATCTTATTAATATTCATGACGTCATTATTTCCTACACGAATACTCATCGGGTAAAGGGTTAAGGGACACTGGTCACAAATTGATTAAATACATACTATTGTATCAACTCTCTTATTTCTGTAGTGTTGGTACAATGTACATGTACTTATAAGAATCATCTTAGAGTTTTGGTACTCACTGGAATCATCTCTCTTGGAGCGATTGTATTGAGTACGAATAAGCTAGAGTTCGGCTGAGAAAAATAGAAACAAAAACCCAAATTCCCTAAATACTCCGTCTCATCATTTCCGCTTCAGTCGAAAATATATTATTGGTTGGTTATAATTTGTTGGTTTGGGCTTCTTTTTAAAGTTTTATCAGTTTCCGAAAAATGGAAACAAGTCTAAGATATACACGTATGATATCAATGGGCAATAAATATATACTCATAAGTCTTGTATGTACAATATGAAACTATTAATGAACGACGTGTGAGCTGTCAAACAGACCACTGATACACCTAATAGCTGACAATAATTAAATGGCGGTAGTCAGGTGAGGCATGAGGCAAAATATTATTGCAAGCAGTGTATACTCGTTGTAACTCTTTGAATGCGGGAAGCGAAGGTACTGGTATTTTCAAACAGTGTATACCTGAATCAGAGGGCTCCTACATGTAGAGGAGCCCTCTGATTCGGGTATGCAAGGTTTGTCATTTAAACTCTCAAAGCATAGTATAACCGTACCTTGCATTTACAGTGTAGACCCAAATTAGGGTCTGCACGATTTGTCATTCAACACCTTCAAGCAAATTAAAGCCGTTCCCATTATTAAATGGACTCTTATCGCGAAGCACAGATGCACCATTACACTTTGAATATTCAGCGTACACATGTTTTGAATGCGGTGTCAAGAGATATGGCGTTCAATATGCCACCCGCCATTAGCTTAGGCATTTCTTTACTCTTTACTCCATATAAATATACGCCTTTTAATTTTTCTGCAAACAGAGTAGACCCAGATAAGACGGCATCTGACCAGGGTATTCTATGTTTGCTTATGAAATAATGTAGATCTGATTCTACCATTTCTGCCATGGCCGAATATCCATGTGTTCATATGTCAATATAAATTTATATTTTATATATTATAATTTGCATGTATATTTATGGAGTAAAAGGTTAAGCTACTGCTGCAACATTGTAGATCCTTGCGTTAAGCCTTTCCTTCATAAAGCCTTTCTTTTCACGCATATGCAATCAGAGTAGACCCAGATCATACGGCTCCTACTGGAGCCGCCTGATCAGGGTCTGCTCTGTTTGATAATGGAATTTGAAAGACCTGTTTCTTTACTTTCTAAAATGGCTAGAATTTTCTACCTTTCTATTTTCGTAAAATATTGGAAATTGAAATAAACAAAAAATAGACAAAGGGTTAACGCAGTGACTGATCAAGGTTTACAAAAAAAAAGTACACCTTGTCATGATTCTGGCAAATTAACTCATTCAACGCTAAATATTTTTTCTTATGTAACATAAATACTTGAATAACTATGATCTAATAGTTCGACCACTAAGGGCCTTTTTCAAAGATTATCATGTCGAAATACAATTCACATTTTTGTTACATGCATTCAGCCATTGCTTATGAACTAATATAGATCTGATTCTACAATATCTGCCATGACCAAACAGCATTGTGTTCATGTCATTATAAGCATTCAACTAACTAACCCTTCTCTTGCTGAATTTAAAAACACAGTTCTCCTTCTTTACCCATGCCCTGTTGTATAATAACATATATCTTCACTGTGTACAAGTATATCGCTTTGCAATCACTGCTGTGGAGTGCACTGGTTGCACAATCAATTTGTAAATAGTGCTGACCCTGATGAGACAGCTCCTCCAGGGGCTGTCTCATCTGGGTCTTCACTATTTACAGGTAGGTATATTGACGTGAATAGCAAGCGAAGGGTTAAAAGTCACGGTGACATTATATCGACATGAATATTCCTGCAGTTCATGGATTAACCTATAGCCTGCTGAGCAAATTATCTTTACAGATTTTTCACTACATTTTAAAACTTCAAGCTATAATCAACGTGTCTACCAAAATGCAATCAGAGTGTCAAACAGTTTGGATCCTGATGAGACGCCGCGTTACTCGGCGTCTCATCTGGATCCAAACCGTTTGCATATATATTCTCTCATCCGCCCATAACAAGCTAAAGGTTGAATAACGCTCCTTGTTTTCCACTTCTTTTAAAATATATTGTGAGATTGTCAAACAGTTTGTATCCTAATGAGACACTGATTTATTCGACATCTCATATGGATTCAGATTGTTTTCGAAGGTGTCATGGATTTGGTCCATTGTATTGAAAGAATTCAGACTCAGGAAAAATACAAGCTGTAATAAAATCATATAAGAAAAACCAATGTGTGCTCAATTAAATAACCAGTAACAATAATAATACCAAAACAAAATTGTTCGTGACGTTGTGAACTGGCTTAAATTACCAGCAGATCGTGTCGGTTTCGTTTTGGACGGACTTACAATAACGAAACAAAAATAAAAATTCTTCCGCAGCTACTTATTTCCAAAAAGAGATGACTCTTTTTCTGATACTTCTCAAAACAAACAATGTAGAATAAAGGATATTTCAGCATAACTTCTGCATTGTATTAAGCTGTCTCCCGCTTTGTAACCCTTTCGCTGTCTGCCAATGGCCAATCTGTGATTTCATATGTAAACAGTTTAGATCCAGATGAGACACCGAGTAACTCGACGTCTCATCAGAATCCAAACTGTTTAGCCATTACGTGACAGAAATGTTTTTTTTAAAAAAACGCATGTTTATTCATTACTCTTTTACTTAATGGAAACTTGATAGACCCAGATCAGATGACACGTGCATTTAAAATTGGACAATGACACAAGTAAGAATAAATAGAAATAAATTATCCGAAACCACGAAAGTCATTATTCATTTGAAAGTTTATATAAATAGCAAAAACACTTTCGTACATGTGCAGACAAACTATTCCGGTAGCAATATGTAATTTGTTCAGGGTATTTAATCTCATTGGAAATAAATACATACTATTTAACCCTTCGTTAAGATTCTTGTCTAAACATAATCCCCTTAACCTTTGAATATTCAGTGGTAAAACCCATAAGTGTTTAAACCGTTACTCAATGAATATTCATGTAATAATTAGATTGCAACATGGATTTATTGACGAGGGAAGAAACAGTATAATCGAACATGTATCTACGCTCGTATACTATATCATAAGCAGCCCGAGCATGCCCTGGTAAGACGACACCTACATGGGCCGTCTGATCTGGGTCTACTCTATGTGCGTATTTATGGAGTAAATGATTATTTATAGAGTTCATTTAGGAAATACTTAGTAAAGGATTCTGAATGACAAACAATGCATATTCTCATCGGGGCTCCCCCCCCCCCCCTATGAGCCCTTCGATCTGGGGTTACACTGTTTGCAAGTGCCAGTATGCTCGCTGGGGCGTTCAAGGGATTGTTTGTGAGTTTCCATTTTAACCCGTTCCTCCATAAGTACGCCTTTTTACGACTCTGTAAAAATCACCTATTGAAACAATTGTGATAAATACAGCATTTACTCCTATAGGAGCAAATGCTCTAAATTATCACAATGGTTTCACAAAGTGACTTTTACAGGGTCGTCAAAAGTCGTTAATATGAGGGAAAGGGTTAACAAGTATTAGTACATGTATACTGGGTTTTGGCAATGACTGAAATTACAAAACCTACGTAGGACCTTAAGCAAACAAAGAAGACCCTGATCAGATGGCTTCTACAATATCCGCTTGATCTGAGTCTACTCTGTTTGCTAAGACGTAACGCGCATATATATGGAATAAAGAAATAAGTAACAATCTACCTATAGGCCCCAGTATTAGATCTCTTTTTTGTGGTTGCATTAGATGGGGTTTACTGTACATGTTCATGTTCACAGATTCTTATTTATCCCTCCCATTCCATAAATATGCTTTTCTACGCCTTTGCAAACAGAGATGACCCAGATCAGAAGCAATCTGATCCGGGTCTGCTTATAGCATGATATAGATACCATTCTACCGTTTCTACTATGGCCAAACATCTCATGTCAATGTGTCATTATAAAATCGTATCTAATAGTCATGATGTCATTATTTCTTACATGAATATTCATTGAGTAAGGCGTTAAAGCAATGTTGTAACCATTAATTTGGATCCTATGAAAGCGGCACAACCTTATACTATATCATAAAACACGTTTATACCTGGTACCCTAACATGCGTTGTTATTCGCGTTGTATTCCAATGACCCGTTTCATCAACGATTATGACATATCAAAAATTATTATATGATCCATGTTAACGATTTCTTTCGCGATTTGTACGATGTCTGCTAAATCAGCATTATCGTAAACCTTAGTAGACATATCGATCATTCTAAAGTTTCCCACTACCTTTCCGCCATGTAGTGCATGATGGAAAATATTATATATATTTACACAATCTTTAACAAGAATTGATTAATGAAAGGCGATTTTGGTTGACCTAACAACGTACCATTATCTTAATATCTAATCGGTTGTAGAACCGTTGATGAAACAAAACATTGACATGCATTACAATAAAAACCTCTCTATAACGGCCACTAAATTGGGTTTATTAGTTGGTATTTAAAGCAGGTGGCTGCTTAAAGCAAGGTGATGGTAAAACAGAACGCTCCTATAGGAGCGTTCTAATTTACTTTCACCTTGCTTTAAGCAGCCACCTGCCTTTCACACAAAATACTTGATGTAATTTAGTGGCCGTTATAGAGAGGTTTTACTGTAACTATTTATACAGAGGTCAGATAAGAAGCGTAAATTTAACATTTTCAAGAATAACTCCTCTATATCTCCACCAAACCCTATACTGTGACCACTCTTTAGAATCGTCTCGAAGAGACGATTTTAAAGAGTGGTGACAGTATAGGGTTTGGTAGAGAAATGCTGATTTTAGTATTTATGTACGCACCTTTGTCCGTACATGTATCTCTGTTTATACATGACTTATTACCCCCATTACCTGATGAATATATGATGACATCATCAATATTTCTTAACCGATTTGTTTGAATGCTACAAGAATGGCAACGACAGAGGCTGTATAATTAGATCTATATAAGTCAATAAGCAAGCAGAGCAGACCCCAATCAGACGGGATTCCCACAGGAGCCGTCTCACCCGATTTTACTCTGTTTACGAAAGCATGAAAAAGCATCTATATCAGGTAATGGATTAATTAAATGCTCCATTGCTATGGAAACTCGTCTTTTACTTTTTCTGAAACTCCTTACTGTTCCTATGTATGTATTCTAACAGTTCTATGCATAGCAAACATATACGAGATAAATGCGTTTCCAATGAAACTGTCCACATAAAAATTATATCCGCGTCACTGTCAAAGACGTCCATAGATATATGTGTGTGTGTGAATATCTTTACAATGATCCAAAACGCTGCATGCCTTAAGTAGAACAATCATTTACAACTTTGGCACAATATGAGTTGAGTTAACATGTCGGTCCATTTAACTTATATACGAGATTAACCTTTTTACCTCATGAGTAATTATGCAAGAATACATCTCTTCATAAATATTGAGCTTATGCATATTCATGCTACCATATATTCTTACATGAATATTAATGAGATAAACTATTAAGCTGTCACCTGTCTTAACCCATTCCCTCATTTTGGCGCCTTTTGATGCCACTGTAAAAGTCATATTTTGAAACTACTGTGATCAACAGAGCATTTGTTCCCTAGGAGCAAATGCTTTATTTATCACAATGGTTTAAAAAATACACAAGTCTACAGTTTTCCTTTTTCTAGTAAATGCTCCTTTTCAGTATATATATTCAAAGAATCTGGGTCTATAAACAGTCAATGAGGGAATGGTTTAAACCCAAAATCTATACCTGTTTTGAGTGGTCATTGAAGACAGGCGTTAGGTAATACTGTAAAACCTCTCTATAACGGCCAATAAATTACAGGTGTTAAAGGCAAGTGATTGCTTAAAGCAAGGTGAAAGTAAAACAGAACGCTTCTTAGAAGCGTTCTGTTTTACTTTCACCTTGCTTTAAGCAGCCACCTGCCCTAAATACAAACTAATTAACACAAATTAGTGGCCGTTATAGAGAGGTTATACTGTATAGGTTACTGTATCAACACAAGAAACTATGTCTGTAGTAGCACCTTCATAACACAAACACAAAACACCGTATAAATGCTGCTCTGATCTCTGTATCACATTTAATATCTTGGTTACTTCATAGCTCCGTTACTCTCAATATCTCTTCTTGTGAGATACAGTTAGGACTTGTGTCGTTGATGTCGGAAAGGTGGGCAAAAACCGGAGTGAATCTTAAACTCCCCAACGTGGCACTTCGGCAGAATACATTTCTCCTGCTTGATACACCTGCAAACAAATAATGTGAAACATGACATTGTTTTAGTATATTGGTATCAATGTTTTTGTTGCGGACCTTTTGGAAGATTGTCCAGAATGATGAAGGGATTTGTCATGAATTATTCTTTTATTTGTACCAATAAACGGATTAAACTGATATATTTTAAACGAGCATGCTAAGGCAATCCGAACAATATATTCTATTTCTACTACATTTCAAAATTCAAGCTATAATAAATGTGTCTACCCAAATGCAAGCAGAGTGTCAAACAGCTTGGATCCTGATGAGACGCCGAGTTATTCAGTGTCTCATCTGGATCCAAACTGTTTGCATAGGTATTCACCCATCCGCCCATATCAGGCTAAAGGTAAAAGAGAATTACAACAATATAGGGTTTTACAGAGAAATATGATATATTGATACATGTACATTGTATATCAGGGTGTATCTTGTCGTGAGTCTGGACTGTTGAACAAATATAAATCATCCATTTACAACAAAGTCGACACGGAATGAACATAGAAGCATGTGAAAACCAATGTCACATTTAATCATAGTTTACACTTTCCATCAAAACAATATGACTTGACGAGTACGCATTATGACAAAGATGTCAACACAGCATGCCATTGGTGCATATACATTACGTCATTACAGTAAAAACCCACTAAATTGGACGTTCAAATTAGTGTCAACGTCAGTCTTGATGACGGGTAGTTTAATGCAGGCTGAAAGTCATTCAGAAAGCTCCTCGATGAGCTCGCTGCATGGCTTTCACCAAACATTAACCCATTCCCTCATATTGACGACTTTTGACGACTCTCTAAAAGTCACTTTGTTAAACCATTGTGATAAAAAGAGCATTTGCTCATATAGGAGCAAATGCTCTATTTATCACAATGGTTTCAAACTACACAATTCTGAAAGTTTTCTTTTCTCTAGTTAATACTCCTTTTCGGTAGACTTATTCAAATATGTCGTATCTAAAAATAGCCTATGAGGTAATGGGTTAAGGAGGCACCTGTCTAAAAGTATCTAAAGTCTTCTCTACTAGAATCTAGTTAAGAAACCTTTATACTCTTATGCCAGACCTGTACACCGTTACTTTGATGATAAAAACAATAATGGCTTACTCCAAGTCCTTCTCGTCGAGAGGCATGAGGCCACGGTAGATATGCCGACATTTTTTGTTGTTCGGTTTACACGTGCAAATACAATCTGCCCCTGGCCTTTCCTTCCTAAACTGGTGAGGGCAGTGCTTATGACAGCTGAAAGTAAGAACATCAAAATGATTCAAATAAATAAAAATGAATGGTTTAGAAGAATATATAATATTTATACAGTAAAGCTACGCTAATGCGAACACCCAAAATAAGTATTACTATCTGTTTTAAGACAGGTGGTATACAATCATTTACTTGTTGGACAGCCACATAATTAGCCATTTCCTTCATATAAACGTGTTTCCACGCATCTGCAAAGAGTAGACCCAGATCAGACGGCTCCTATTGGAGCCGTCTGATCAGGGTCTGCTCTGTTTGCTAATGGAATTTGAAATATCTGTTTCTTTACTGTCTAACGTGGCTACGCTGTTCCACCTTCTATATTTCATTATAACATTTTTTTATGAATATTCAGTAGGCACAGAAACTTGAAATAAACTCTTAACAGGGGAAGGGTAAATATTTAGTAGCTGAATTATTACAACTGGACATAATTACAGGATTTTTACCTTGGCAGATACTGAAACCCTTAATAATACCATAAGCAAACAGAGCAGAACCTGATTAGACGAAGCCGCCTGACATGGGTCTACTCTGTTTGCAACGGCATAAGAAAGTCGTTTATACGAAGGAAATGGTTGATTAGTGCTTGGTTAAAGTCTTGCAGAAAACTCCGCTGTGAGCTTTCTTCATGGTTTCCACTCTGCATTTAGCAGAAACCAACCTGAAAAAAGTTCTGGGTCCATGCTTATAAAGCTTTTAGTTGAGTCTGAGTTTCGTTCTCAGGCTTTTGATTGGTCAGATTTGAGTTCTCAAGCTTTTGATTGGTCAGATTTGAGCCAAAGGCTCAAATCTGACCAATCAAATGTTTGAGAACGTTCTCAGACTCAACTAAAAGTTTTATAAGCATGGACCCTGAATTCTTCTTTACTAAATTCCGAATCAGCGAGGTTTTACTGTAGTTTAAAACTACAATGTCTGAATACAGAGATACTGATAAAGGTGTGTACTAAAATCGTCATTTCTCCACCAAACCCTATACATGCACTGTGACCACTCTTAAGAATCGTCTCCACGAGACGATTCTAAAGAGTGGTCACAGTATAAGGTTTGGTGAAGAAATAAAGTAGATGTTCTTGAAAAAATTTAACTTAACTTTTTACCTGGACATCTGTGAATATATTATTATATATATATGTTTACTTATTTATTCAATTTATTTTGGGGGGACATGCATACAATTGACCATAACCAACCACAACTGCCGCTCAAAATATGTTTATTCCTTGGCCATTCATTGGCAAGTGAGAGCTAAATGCAGCACACAAATGATACTGAATGCTCCCTTAGGAGCGTTCCGCATCCCTTTCATACTACATGTACATGTATATATTAAGTAACCATGTGTTTTAATAGCGTCCTAGTTAATCAGTCTAAATGGTCGCTATAGAGATAGTTTACTGTTACAGCTACACTTTTAAAAGAATAGACGCATCTGTCCGTTGCGGTGATAGATAGATGTTATATCACAGTCGTACAAAATAATTAACAGAAGATTAACACGACTCTTTAACATAATGAAAATGTGAAAATGTGAAACCATGCCTTTTATCCATTAACTTGGTTAGTTTCATCGATTTTACCGGAATAATTCAAATTTCCTAATTTCTTTGACAAATACTTCTTTGACTCATATATCATAAAGGGTTTAGTTTATAGTTCACGTTTGCAGAGGCTCATGTTTGCTGTACAAATTAGTTTCAACAATAAACTATTGAATGCGAGTCACAAATGCATTGGCATTTGCAAACAGTGTGGAACCAGATCTGAGAGCCCCTAGAGGAACCCTCTGATCAGGGTCTGCACTGGTTTTCATTCACAATCATATAGCAAGTTAAAATTCTGAAAGTAACAGATCCGTCAAAATCAACAGTAGCAATGCAAAAAGAGAAAGTAGCAGAGTTTGTTTTTTTGAGTCTGTTCATGAGCAGTAATTAAATGTGGAATACTACTCAAGCTCCTACCATCTTTCATGATGAGTGGACCCCCACAGTGAGACAAAACAGGGCTATTCCACTCAGAAATGGTTACAATCAAACCAGACCTTTATCAGAATATATTCCTCTAACTGAACTGTAGATTCTCTCAGGATACAAAGTCGGCCGATTTCACATTAAATGCGCGGCACTACTGAATGACTAAACACTTTTTTGTTCCTTCATCAGTACTTACTTTGTGACCGTTTCGATCCGGTGACATTCGCAGGCCGTGTGGTTTATAAAGTTCCTGGTCTCCACGAAATGTTTAGTTTCCGGAATCACTGAAAAGTCAGCTGACTTCTTGAACACCTGAAGAATACGACAGAAACCTTTAAAAGAGGCCATTTAATACATAAACACTATATATTATACAACAAGGTGTTGCTTAAGAGAACTTTCATTCAGGACGATTTCTATATATTCTTGTATTTCTGCATTAACCCTTTCCCCGATCTATGTTTATTCCAAAGTTCACTACCTATTGAATATTCATGAAAAAGATAATTATAACAAAATGTGGAAAGTGGAGCATTGTTCCTACTTAAGAAAGTGAAAAAAAATGTTTCAAATTCCATTAGCAAACAGAGCAGATCCAGATCAGACGGCTCCTATAGGAGCCGTCTGATCTGGGTCTACTCTGTTTGCAAATGTGTGAAATTAGGCGTTTATATAAAAGGAAAAGGAGGAACCTACCAATTTTTTAAAGACGCTTTCATGTGTTTTACGTGGATGCCGTTTAACCCTTTACCTCATGAATATTCAAGAGTAGTCTGATCTGGGTCTACTCTGTTTGTAAGGGCGTCAAACAGCATCAGAAGTTGTCTCTATCAGGTACATGGTTACTTTAACATTTTCCTCCATAAAAACACCTTTCTGTGCCTCTGTAAAGTCACTTATAAAACCATTGTGATAAATAGAGCATTTGCTCCTATATGAGTAAATGATCTTTTTATCACAATGGTTTCAAAACTACACAATTATTAAATTTTCCTTTTCTCTAGTAAATGCTCCTTTTCTGTAGATTGATTCAGAGAGGTTGTGTCTAAAAAACTAAAAATATTCTATGGAAGAAAGGGTTAAGAACAAATCTTATGTAGAAAGCTCCAATGTAAAGTAAAGTAAAATAAAACGGCCAAAACCATATCAGGTGACCTTTTATTAAAACTAATTGAAGTTTTTAAATGATGTAGATGCAAAGTAGTGCAGAAAGTTATTTCTGCATTAATAACGTCCTCGAATACAATTCATAAATACATGTATACAACATTTATGGTAATCCTATAAAACATTACACTTAGGTGTTTGTATATTAGTATATTATATTTATGATAATATTTGTGTCGGTGTCATAGACAAATAAACGTTATTTTTATTTCAAATACTACATGTACATGTAAGATCTGTTATTTCTCGTTCAAAAGCTATATTAGGACTACTCCTTTGAAACGTTCTGTGTAGATAGTATAGGGTTTGGTGAACATATAAAGTAGCTATGCTTGAAAATATGTGTAACCCTTTACTCCATAAATACACCTTTCTTCACCGATGCAAACAGAGTAAACCTAGATCAGAGGTTCTCGCTAGAGTCGTCAAATCACTGTCTACCCTGCTTGCTTATGTAATCATATATATAGGTATGCTTCTAGTTTCTGTAATATCAATGCGTGCATGTGCCATTACATGTATAAAAAATAATCTAATAAATATCCATGATGCCATTATTTTTCACATGAATATTCAAAGGATAAACGTTAAATGTTCATGCTTCTGTTGTTTGTCACACGTTTAAGTCGTTACTAACCAGGAAATGTTTCTCAACAATCTGGATGCCATGTCTCTTCTTAGGACCGCAGGTGTATCCTCGCGGGCAGCATCCAGTCGTGTTACGACAACGATGGAGTATGGTACAATGTGGATAGTATTGCTTGAAGGAGTTGTGCTGTGGGTCTTCGATGTGTTCAAGCTCCGGTTTAGGGTCGCTGCATGAACCCAAAGGGCTTCCAACCACCTCTAAATGGTGGTTGAAGGCCAGCTCTCTATCTGGAAAGCACATTTAGGAAAGTGTTAGTAATGTTACTCGCACAGTTTGTACAGTAGAATCTGCCTTAAACAGCCATTAACTTACTGAACACAGGAGTCTTAAAAAGCACGTGGTTGCTTAATGCAGGATTTTTTTGCATTATTTTTGTCCTGTATTAAGCTACCACCTGCCTTAAATACCCATAATTAGATCAGTTGTTGATGACCGCTTAAGTCAAGTTCTACTACTAATTAACCCTTCACTTGCTATTCACGTCAATATACCTACCTGTAAATAGTGAAGACACAGATGAGACAGCTCCAGCAGGAGCTGTCTCATAAGGGTCTGCACTATTTACAAGTTGATTGGGCAACCAATGCACTCCGCAGCAGTGATTTCACAGCGAAATACTTGTACACAGTGAAGATATACTAGTATGTTAGTATACAACAGGGCATGGGTAAAGAAGGGGAAATGTATTTTGAAATTCAGCAAGAGAAGGGTTAAAATGGATCTTATATGCACTATTTAGATACGTGTTGTATCAACCGTTACTGGGTAACTTTATACACATTTATGTCAGGTACCTCTTAATAGTGACATGTGAAACAGCACAGATCCAGATCTGAGGCAAACATGTCCTTCAATTATTTCCCTAAAGTCACATCAGTACACGATATCTGGTAGGAAGACCATGTTCCATGCTTATAAAACATTTGGTTGAGTCTGATTTCGTTCTCAAGATTTTGATTGGTCAGATTTGAGCCTTTGGCTCAAATCTGACCAATAAAAAGCTTGAGAACTCAAATCTAACCAATCAAAAGCTTGAGAACGAAACTCAGACTCAACTAAAAGCTTTATAAGCATGGACCCAGAAGTCCAGATAAGATGCGTAAATTTAAACATTTTCAAGAATAGTTCCTTTATTTCTTCATCAAATCCCATTCTATGACCACTGTTTAGAATCGTCTCGAAGAAGTGGTTCTAAAGAGTGGTCACGATATAGGGTTTGGTGGAGAAATGACGATTTTAGTATTTGGGTACGTATCTTTATATATAGCTCTGGGAAGGACTCTTCAAACGAAAATCAAATTGGTCTATAAAATCACATACTTAGCCAAGTGCACTTAAACATTAAGCTTGAATGGAGAGCGTGTATAAATGTATGAGAAAATATATACAGTAAAACCCCTCTAAACCGGACGTTCAATTTAGTATAAATATCGGTCTTGGAGACAGGTGGCAGCTTAATGCAGGATGAAAGTCATGCAGAAAGCTCCTCCAAGAGTTTTTTGCACGACTTTCATCCTGGATTAAGCAGCCATCTGCCTAAATGTATCTAAATTCTCCTCAACTAGAATTCCGTTTTAGAGAGGCTTGCAGTTCTTATAGCGTGTACACAAAATGCCACAAACGAGTGTTTCTTAAAACCATACAAATGGTGTCAAGTACTTTGAGACAAGACTGTGTTTATTATTTAATATAACCCTGTCCCTGTTTATCAGTTATTCAAGCTTTCTTCATATCATGAGTATGCATGGACAGAATCAATCCAATTCAACCTGGAAAAGGGACTGTTTCAGTATTGTGGAAACCGCACAAATCTATAAATTTCCATAAGCAAACTGATAAGACCCTGAGGAGCCGTCTGATCTGGGAAAATGAAAATGAGTTCATATGAGGGAAAGGGTTAAAACGTTGTAGGGTATCACATTGTACACACTACTTTGAACTTCAACCCTTACCTGACAGAGGCACGTCTTTTGCCACATTTTGCAAACAGAGTAGACCCAGATCAGACGGCCCCTAGAAGAACCGTCTGACCAAGGTCTGTTCTTTTTGCTTGTGAAATATTTTTTTCCCATTTCTAAAAAGTGTGTTCATAGGTGATTTAAAAAATTGATCCAATCAAAATCCACGATATTAATACAGTAAAATCTCTCTATATCGGCCACTAAATTACAGCAAGTATTTTGTGTTAAAGGCAGGTGGCTGCTTAAAGCAAGGTGAAAGTAAAACAGAATGCTCCTATAGGAACGTTCTGTTTTACTTTCACCTTATTTTAAGCAACCATCTGTCCTAAATACCAACTAATTAACACAATTTAGTGGCCGTTATAGAGAGGTTGTACTGTATATCTTGCATTAATATTCATGAGCTTATATCTTATACATGAATATTCATGAGGTAACGGATTAAGCCCACAACGTATGACCTACTTATGCATTGTTGTTTCATACTGTAATGCAGGATAATGCACCTCTGAGAAAGAGTAAATGCACTTTCCTGCTTATGGCATCTTTGATTTATGCGTGAAAAATGCATAGTTGCTATAATAACCCGACTGAAATATATAAGATTTCTTATCGTAATAGGCTGATGTGATGAAGCCTGTTAGCTCTTTGTACGCTAAAGGCAAACTTCAATTTACACGTGAAAGCTGTCTGGAGCCAGATTTGACGCCGAATAATTCGACGTCACGTCAATATCCAAACTGTTTGACACTAAAATTAAGTTGTTGTAAAGAAATTGACGTACACTCTACTTTAATCCGAAACAGACGAGTGTCTTAACAGACGAAATGCCTTTAGTGGCGAAAGGGTTAAACAATACAGATAGTGAAAACAAAACCAGGTATAACCATATAGCAGATAAGTGCACCTGCCAATAGCCTCTATTCTCATTTGTTCACACTTTTGGTGCAGCATATTTTAACTCTTCGCTTGCTATTCACGTCAATACATGTATACCTACCTGTAAATAGTGATGACCCAGATGAGACAGCTCCTGCAGGAGCTGTCTCATCAGGGTCTGTACTATTTACAAGTTGATTGTGCAACCAGTGCATTCCACAGCAGTGATTGCACAACGAAATACGTGTACACAGTGAAGATATATGTAATTATACAACAGGGCATGAGTAAAGAAGGAGAAATGTATTTTAAAATTCAGCAAGAGAAGGGTTAACCCTTTACTAAATAATCCATCCGTTTTAACAGAGTCGACTCTCTTTTCTGTGGCAATGAAATTTTTGTATTGTACTTTTATACCTGAGTTAAATACATAGATGTTCATAACTAACAGATATTTGCATGAATATCCATCAGTAAAGGATACAATTGTTATTGGTGCCCATTTTAATCGTTCTGAACGAAGAGACGTGTGTCTGGGATCTACTTACTGTATACATGTACACATTGTAACCTACTTCGCTGCAATATTTTGTCGCCTGCAAACTTTGTCGTCTGCTAAAATTTACAATTGTTTTTTACTATTTTTCTTCATTTTTGTTTCATAAACAGTAACAGTAACACACAATTTGGATCCTGATGAGACGCCGAGTTACTCAGCGTCTCATCTGGATCCAAACTGTTTGTATAGGTAGTTATAGATGCGGCATTGGCAAAGAAATAATTAACTGTATAGTACACCATATCTTAACCATTTACTCCATGAATATTCAGGTAAGAAATAATAACATTATGAATATTAATTAGATTTATTTTTATAATAAATAAATGAATATTATTAACCAAAAATGCAAACATGTGCTGTCAGTAATAAAACGGATAACCATTATCAGGAGAGACGCTTTAGATACAGTAGAGCCCGTCTTAAGCGACCTTATGTTAATTGGACACTTGAATCTTATAAAGCATGTGGTTGCAAAATACAGGACAAAAGTAATGCAGAAAGCTCCTATAGAAGTTTTCTGCATTACTTTTGACCTGTATTAAGGTACCACCTGCCTTGCAGACCAATACGTATACCTTTTGTTGATGGTCGCCTAACCCATTTCCTCATATTGACGACTTTTGACGACTCTGTAAAAGTCACTTTGTGAAACCATTGTGACAAATAGAGCATTTGCTCCCATAGGAGCAAATGCTCTATTTATCACAATGGTTTCAAACAACAAAATTCTAAAATTTTCCTTTTCTCTAGTTAATGCTCCTTTTCGGTAGATTTATTCAAAGAGGTTGTATCTAAAAATAGCCTATGACGTAATGAGTTCGCTTAAGACAAGTTCTCCTGTATAATAAAAATACATTTCAGGTTTCGTTTAGCATACGAGGGGCTAAGATTTCATTATTGACATTAACGAGCAGCCAAAAAAACTTCAGTCGCGTATCACAGCAAAATATGCAACAAGATTAATAGAATCAAGCATGGGTTTTGTTGAAGACGGGGGTTTCTATACCCGAGGTTGGTCTGTTCCAGTCGGAAACGAGCTTTAGCGAGTTTCCGATAGGAACAGACCAACCGAGGGTATAGAACCCCCGGCTTTAGCAAATCCCATGCTTGATTATTTTTCTCGCTGAAATACGCCCTAAAACCAAGAAAATTAACGAATTTGTGAAGTACTACTTTACATTGCGTAATACGACTTCCATATCTAATAGCAACAGACCGCAGCATAACTTTAGGCGTGACACCAAATTCTTGCATAAAACGTGCTGTTGAAGTCCCGTTAGACCATGTATTAACAAGGCGATTCTCGTGCTCACGCGCTGTTGTTGACCGGTTTTAATTATACCTATTACGGGCCTAAGGTAAACAATGGAGATGAATCATGAGTTGACGTCGAAAAGAAAACAGTGGCCCAGAAACAGCATAAATCGCCGAAGTGTCAAAGAAATGTATAGTTTTGCTGCCATTGGTTTGCCTGTATTTTGAAGAATTAAATTGATGCAGGAGAGCAGCAAATTGGTTTTATACAAGAATAGCGTTAATACACGTTTGTTTTCGGGAATGTTGTTGCCCTCGCCCTTCGGGCTCGGGCCAACAACAGTCCCTCGGGACACTGCAGATGTTATTGCCCGAAAAACGCGTATTAACCCTCTACATAATGACGTCATTTGTTATGACAACCACAAACGTTACGTTTTGGCGTAAATATAAATGACTGAGTGACTAAAAAACAACGTCTTCGGTTAATTGAATAGGCTTTTAAAGTGTTTATATGATAAATAGAATTTCATATCGTGCTAATTACTTATATTAATTTCAATTCATAAGGTTGTTGCCTATAGAAATGTTGGTATAATTCTGTAAGAAGTCCTTCTCTTATATTGATTTTACCCAATCGCGCGTATGAATACACTAGTCACGGGGTGTTCTAGATAAGGATTTCTAGTACGGCTATTTTTAGTAACTCAGCTTATCTAGCACGACTGAGAAGCGAGAAAACAAGTTCTCACTTATAAAGATATCGTTTTTTTATTGCAAAAACAAAATACTACTGTTCAACACCCCGTGTCATTCTTATCATTGTAGACACTGAGTATGCAGTTTTCTGTTGTGGTTAACCATTTCAATATATATTACAATGAACTCCCTATAACCCGGATGTGCACATTAATTTTGTACCATCGCCGATCTGTAAGATAGGTGGCAGCTTAACGCAGGGCTAAATGCACACAGAAAGCTTCTTGCATTAAGCAGCCGCCTCCCTAGAAAGATCTAACTTCTTCTTAACTAAAATTCTGGCTTAGAAGGGGTTTCACTTTATACAAAGCGGACAAGTCCGTTTAATGATATAGAGTCCGTTATGTACAAAAGAGAGAGTATTTTGAATGGCAACCAGTAAAGATCCCTGATCGGAAAGTTCCACTAGGAACGATCTGGTCTAGGTCTACACTGTTTGCAAATTAACCCATTCTCTCATATTGACGACTTTTGACGACTCTGTAAAAGTCACTATGTGAAACCATTGTGATAAATAGAGCATTTGCTCCTATAGGAGCAAATGCTCTATTTATCACAATAGTTTCAAACTACAAAATTCTAAATCTTTCTTTTCCTCTAGATAATGCTCCTTTTCGGTAGATTAATTCAAAGAGGCAGCGTCTAAACTAGCCTATGAGGTAAAGGGTTAATGAATAACATTTCTGCCTTATAAGCAGGTGATTGCTTAATGCAAGACGAAAGTTATGCAGAAAGCTCCTATGCATTAAGCTACCACCTGCCTTTGCCACTGTGATTTATGCCCTTTTTTGCTGGCCGCTTTAGAGGGGTTTTACTGTATAGAGAATTATAAAGTTGTACATCTAGCACTCTAAAGACTAGAATTCTGGCATCTTCAATCAGATTTAACAATGCTTCGGAATACGACACTCGCGGTCTGGTACAAGGATATCAAGATATCACGTGTTATCTCGCTTTTTCACGTTCTCAAACTCGAGACTCTGTGATCCCCTTTGCAAGCAGTTTAGACCAAACTGTGATGCCGAGTACGAGTAGCTCGGCCTCTAATCAGAATCTAAACTGTTTAATGCTGTGATTATAATTTTTGGAGCAAAAAAGAAAGAAACAACATTTGTGATTATTGAATCAGACGACAAATTTTGCAGACGACAATACTTGGTAGTTCAAGAGTTACATGCAATATGGAACTTACATTCCTCCTCGCTTCCCTCTACGTCATTCATGATATTCTGGTTCTTCTGGTGGCTGGTGACCTTAGACCCGTGTATAGACTCGTGAGATTTCATCCACATGATAGAATTTACTGCCTCATCTGATAAGTTCGGATGGTCGAAGAATATTTTTAAAACATCTGCAGCACTCCTCGCTCTTTCTATATGCTGCTCTAACGTGTCCAGGGGCACGCTTCTGAATGGCAAGTTCTAAAACAGAAGTAATCAAAGGTTCAGATAAGATGCGTAAATAAAAAATATTATCTTTATTTCTCCTCCAAACCCTATCATGTGAGTACTCTTTCGAATCGTCTCGAAAAGACGACTCTAAAGAGTAATCACAACATAGGGTTTGGTGGAGAAATGGCGATTTTACTATCTGCACACCATAATCTGTAGCTCTGGAATTTAATACTTTCATATTAATATCTATGTTTATTTTTTAATTGTCTTCCTTTTCAGATCAACCGTTTACCTAATAGAGACAGCGTTTGATGTATTTTCAAACAGAAGAGAAACAGATTACGTCTGATCAAGGTTTTTTCTGTTTGCCTATGGAACTACATCTATATAGAATTAATTCTTATTTGTCCGGTATGGCCAAACGTTCCTTCGTTTACGTTCCATTACACATATTCAGTTATTTAATATTCATAAGTAATAGATTCGTGAGGTAAAATATAACTACAATTCATACATTTTAGATCCCGATAATACACCGATCATACACCGATTATACACCAATTATACACCTATAATAACCCGATTATACACCGATCCAATCTGTTTAGTTAACCGTGAGTTAACTTTCTACTTCATACTAATGTTTTTTCACGCTTTTGCAAACAGAGTAGGCCCAGATCAGGTGGCTATTGCAAGAGCCGTTGGATAAGAATTGGCCCTGTTTGCCTGTGGAATTATATAAATCTAATTTTTAATCTTCTGCTATGACCAAAACTCCCTTTGATCATAAAATTATGTCATTATACAAATACATGAATATGGATGAGATAATTATCAATATTATGTGCAGAAATAGGATTTCAAATGGTGTGACGATCTTCTGAGACGACATACTTTTTCATTTGATTGATTGTACTGTGAATAACGCCTAATCAATTACAATGTTTTATGTTTATACTGCGATAAACGCCTACTCGCATATACAGTGTATGTTTATACAGCGATAAACGCCTAATCACCTATAAAGTTTATGTTTATACAGCGATAAACGCCTAATCGCATGTAAAGTTTATGTTTATCCAGCGATAAACGTCTAATCACCTATAAAGTATACGTTTATACAGCGATAAACGCCTAATCACATATAAACGCCTAATCACTTACGCCGTTTTGAAACGCGCCAAACAGAGGTATAGATAAGATGCACAAAGATTTACCAAAATATAGTTCTTCTCATCCAAACCATAGTTTAGTGCTTCTTATTAGATTCGTCTCAAAGAAGCAAAACAATGAGTAGCAGGAAGATAAGTTCTGACAAAGAAATATAAAAAAAACTTTAAAAGTTCTAAATACTCTGTCTATTTATAGCTGTGACATTATCATGTAATTGTAGCATGTGATAATATCTCGTGATAGTATGCATATAATTAAGATCATGAAAATAACCCAAAATGAATCCAAAGCAGCAGCTGACTTGGATCTGTACTGTTGCAAAACTGCAGTGCAATCCCAACTAGAGGTAGAGTAAAACCTGTCCTAAACGAACATTCGTATATTAAAATATCAGTCTTAAATCACAGGTGGTTGCTTAATGCAGGACAATAGTAATTCAAAAAGCCCCTATAGATAAGACATTCCTTCATCACTTTTGACCTTCATTAAGCTATCAACTGCCTTACAGACCCATACGTAGTCTTCTTTTTGATGGCCACTTAACCCTTCGCTTGCTGAATTTTAAAATACATTTCTCCTTCTTTACCCATGCCCTGTTGTATAATTACATATATCTTCACTGTTTACAAGTATTTCGCTGTGCAATCACTGCTGTGGAGTGCACTGGTTGCACAATCAACTTGTAAATAGTGCAGACCCTGATGAGACAGCTCCTGCAGGAGCTGTCTCATCTGGGTCTTCACTATTTACAGGTAGGTATATTGACGTGAATAGCAAGCAAAGGGTTAAGACAGGTTAAGACAGGTTAAGACAGGTTCTACTGTAGTTCAAAGTGTTTGCATCGATATTTATATCCAACAAAAGAGAATTTATTCTTTTGCACTCTTTTACGTGTGCCAGGCTATTGCGCAGTTGAAGTGTATATACACATACTTGCATCTTGCGAAACACAATAGATCTAATAGGCTTATCACATCTAGATATCATCTTACGATATCTTTGCAATATTTCCTACACTCCTCAAACTCCCATTAATATCTGTCTAACGTTTCAAAAGATAAACGATGCTGGAAAACATCCTTTTGATAACAAAGTATTATCTCGTTCTTATGCGCCTTAATACTTATTCAAGTGTGTTGAAATTACGTCCTTAATTAACCCTTCGCTTGCTATTCACGTCCATATACCTACCTGTAAATAGTGAAGACCCAGATGAGACAGCTCCTGCAGGAGCTGTCTCATCAGGGTCTGCACTATTTACAAGTTGATTGTGCAACCAGTGCACTCCACAGCAGTGATTGTACAGTGAAATACTTGTACACAGTGAAGATATATGTAATAATACAACATGGCATGTGTATAGAAGGAGAAATGCATTTTAAAATTCAGCAAGAGAAGGGTTAAAATAGAACCAAGAATATATCTAAATCCCTAACGGTTCTGACGTTTGGGAAATGGCTAACTGAAGAACAAAAGATTCATGAAAAAGAATCTGCCTTTGAAATTGAATACAAATACTTTATCATTACCCTTATTCTGCTCAGCGAGACCTCACTGAATCATTTAACTACATGTAGCTTCTTTATTTGACTAGCTCCTTTATTTCTCCACCATCTCTTATACTGTGACCACTCTTTAGAATCGTCTCTTCGAGACGATTCTAAAGAATGGTGACAGTATAGGAGTTGGTTGAGAAATGGCAATTTTAGTATTTGAGTACGCACATTCATCTGTAGCTCTGAAATTATTTGATCTTAACCCTTATTCTGGTAAGCTAGACCTCACTCGCATTTGCAAACAACTTGTTGCCAGGTTAGACGCCAAGTAACTCGAGTAATGTGGCGTCTCATCAGGATCCAGGCAGTCTGACATTCGTTTTCAAAAGTTTCTCAAAGGCTTGAACGAATCGGAAGCAAGAGTAACTTGTAATAGATCAAAGATTAAACAGACATCGTTTATAAAGCCAGCTATGGGTTAAACTTCGTTTTTTTTATCTCACACTTGATTTCCAAAACACTGCTAAGCTTTGGCATCAGAATACTGTTGATACGTTTGAACAAATTTTGATTCCATTAGATCACAGCCAATACACCCAGGATCCAATGATATGCATCGCATTTGATATCCTTCTAGTTAATAACGGGGATTTGTTAATAAAATATTGAATAACCTTTAAGCCTAATTGATGATATTTGCTAAACTATATTATCCCTGTACTAACAATTAACCTGTATCAAATAGTACTAAACACTGAAAAACAATTACATGTAACCTGTATCACATAGTACCAAACACTCTGGACCTTGATGGGACGCCGCCGTGTTACAGAATACCTTACAAATGTATCTGGGTCCAAGTTGTTTCTAAATGCGCGTCAGGGTCAGAGTCTGAGATCATTCTCAAGTATCTGATTGGGCAGATTCTGAGCAAGCTCAAAATCTGACCAATCAGATGCTTGAGAATGATATCAGATTCAAGCACAAGGTTTTATAATCTCGGGACGAGGTCGCGATTAACATGATCAGAGTTAAAAACAAAGTCAGATTTCGTCTTTGAAAAAAACGTACTTCACCTAATACAAATGCACCACTTTAATTAACCAATTCCCTCTTATTAGCGCCCTTTGACGTCTATATAAAATTCATATATTGAAACCATTGTGATAAATAGAGCATTTGCTCCATAGTAACAAATGCTCTATTTAATACAACAAATCCAACGTAAACAAATTATTAAATGTTGCTCTTCTCTAGTGAATGCTTATTTCCAGCCAGTAGATTTATTCAAAGAGGTTGTGTCTATAACTAGCATATGAGGTAATGACTTAATTACGTAATTTCGAAATAAAATGTAATGAATAATGTCAGAACTATGTAGCACTAGTTATATAATTATATTTGTAAATGAAATTAACATTATTGTAAAACTAATGCTATAGTACAGTAGAACCTGTTTTAAGCGACCGTTGATTGTTTGAATATGAGGGTCTTAAAAGCAGGCGGTTGCTTAATGGGAACTTTCTGCATTACTTCCACCTGCATTAAGCTATCAACTGCCTTGCATACCCAGAATTAATTTCCTTTTTATGCAGTTTAATGTGTAGGTATGGCGTATGAGGGCCTCTTTTGTACTAAGGTTTTTTATGCTTGTTTTTTGTGTTGTGTTTGATCTTTTTATGGTTGTTTTCTTTTTCTTTTGTTGTTTTTTGTCTTTTGCAGAGTTGTATGTTTTTGTGGGTTTTTATTTTCTCTTTGGTTTACTTCTCAGGCGATGAAAGAGAAAGAAATATACTACTATTGCGTCGTATAATAATACAGATTGTAAAACGAAAGAACTTTCTTGGCAAGGAGGCTAACGTGGGTTCATCAAGACAAAGCATATTTACAATAGTGTTAATTTCTTTCAACCATTTACCCGTTTATATCCATTCCTTAACCCTTTCACCGCCAATGTCGAGTAAATCCACCACGACAAATAGTGCAGTCCCAGATCAGACGCCGCCTTTTCAAGGCGGCGTCTGATCAGGGACTTCACTATTTGTCTCAATCTCTAGTTCTATATATGTGCTTTATTCCTTTGAAATTTGCATTTATTTATCTCATTTCCTTATTTTACTGTATGATTTAACAAAGTTGGATTGCAGACGACAATTAGAAATTTGGCACCGAAAGGGTTAAAGTGCATTTGGCTAGATGCAGTATAAAGATAAATATAAACAACATTGCATGTACATGTATATAATACTACATAAAGACATCTAGGATTTGAAGAAACGGTAGTAATCATATCCGACAATGAGATGTCTTTTTCACGGTTTACCTCATGTCTATTCATGTAAGAAATACTGACAGCATCAACACTTATTAGCTGATTGTTAGAATGGTAAAACAGGATCCGTTCAACTTCGACAGAAGCTGTACATGTATAATAAGATCTATATCATAACATATACAAACAGAACATACTCGGATTACACGGCTCTTACCCGATCCGTCTGATCTGGCTCTACTCTGTTTGCAAATGCCTGAGGTGAACGAAAAACGAAAGTACATTTCACATCTAATTTAGAAAGACAAATTTATCATCATCACACGATTGTGCATTCTAAAATGGCTGCTGAGACAAACCATGATTTAATTTGAATCACGCGTCAGTAACCGCAAACGGGGCGTGCTTAGTGTTGCACGAGTGTTAATTAGGGCCACTGATAAAGGCAGAAATCTAATGAGGTGCCATTCGCAGAGGGCACTTTCAGGAAATACACACAATGAATAATAAAAGCAGCCATCGCGATCATACACGCGATGTCTGATTATGGTCTACACTGTTTTAATACATTAACCCCTTTCGTGCCACAATGACGGGTTTATGATATCACATGCAAACAGTTTGGATCCAGTTGAGACGCCGAGTACTCGGCGTCTCATCAGGATCCAAACTGTTTGACCCTCTGTTTACTGTTTTATAAAGAAAATGGAAGAAATGCACACACTTACACTAAAAATAAACGAAACTGTGCCCAGCAGACGACATTGCTGGCACCGAAAGGGTTAAAGTTGGACATTTGTCTTTGGAAACCAATTCCGGCGTATATATCAATCGCTATGACGTAATGGCTGATTTTGGTTTGTAGTATCCTCTATACTCTAACTCCTCTCTAAATCGAACTTTTAGTAAATAGGAAATGAAATCCTTTAAGGCAGGTGTCTGCTTAATGCAAAGTGAAAATCAACTAGAGAGCTCCCTGGGGAATGTTCTGCATGACCCTAACCCTGCAAAAGCTACCACTAGTTTAATAACCGATATTGATACTAACGTGAGTGATTGGTTAACCCATTACATCATAGGCTTTTTTTTAGATACAACCTTTTTGAATAAATCTACCGGAAAGGAGCACTAACTAAAGAAAAGGAAATTTTTAGAATTTTATAGTTTGAAACTATTGTGATAAATAAAGCATTTGCTCCTATAGGAGCAAATGTTCTATTTATCACAATGGTTTCACAAAGTGACTTTTAAAGAGTCGTCAAAAGTCGTCAATATGAGGGAATGGGTTAAGAGAGGCTTTACTGTTACATGTTAACCATTACCCTGTTCTGTGTTTATTCCAAATTTTTATATCTACTGAAATGTCATGGACAAAACAGTTATAATTAAATGTGAAAGGTGGCAAATTGTAGCCATTTCAGAAACTAAAGAAACAGATCTTTCAAATTCCATAAGCAAACAGAACATACCCTGATCTGTCTGATCTGGGTCTACTCTGTTTGCAAATGCGTGAAAACACGTTTATATGAAGGAGGTGGTTCCACATATCTTTGCCGATGAGCCGGTGCAAACAAGACATGCAAGAGCTAAATGTGTTCGCATGATGAATGTATTGAACTAACTGAACGACATGGATTATCTTAATCACCATGATACGTTAAGCGTTATCTCATGAATTACAGAACAGGAGTACGAAGTTAAGTAGGCCATGCTAAATGAAAACAACAATTTAATGAGAGTTTCGTCTTACCTTTTTTCACCGAGAATGATGATACATGACCATCTAGCAAATATACTTATGTCCATTGTACATCAAACCTGCTCTTACTCAAAGATTCAAATGAAACATCGGTGTCTTGTTTCGATTGTATAGTTTCTGGCATAACCAAAACTTCCCATGTCAAGGTACTATTGTAACATTAACTCTTTCCCTAATATAAACGTGTTTTCACGCATTTGCAAACAGAGTAGACCCAGATCAGACGGCTCCTAGAGGAGCCGTCTGATCAGGGTCTGCTCTGTTTGCTAATATAATTTGATAGATATGTTTCTTTACTTTCTAAAATGTCTACAATGTTCCACCTTCCATATTTCTTTATACTTATTTTGTTAATGAATATTCAATAGATATTGAAATTTGAAATAAACATAGAACAGGGAAAGGGTTAATATTCATGTTGTCGTTATATTTACATAACTATTCATGGAGTAAATGGCTAAAAAGGGATGGCTCGCTCCACTACAACACTTCAGCATTTAAAGGGTTAATTATTGCACTGAAGAGACCCACCTGTTGTCTGTTTTTCATCAGGTATCCTACCAACAGTTACTACTAGATATTGTCTATTCCTAATTGATTGAAAAATAAGCATATCTACAGGAAAATGCCACACCCGTGGATTAACTTGCATCTTTCCGATTGACAGGTTATTTGTTGTCTATATCCGTTTCGAGAATACTAAACTTATACCAATCAGCTCCTACTCAAACTATTGGGTTTCCTAAATAAAACCTAATATGATGTTAACACTAAGCCGCTTTGAAATGAAAAAAGCAAATGCTCAAATTTGAACCTGATACAAGTTTGACTATTCCCTATTCAACCGATCTCTTAACAGACTATTGGTTGATGTTCAGTCACACTGAATCCTAATGAGATGCCGAGTTACTCGGCGTCTCATCTAGATCCTAACTGTTTGCAAATGCGAGTCAGGTCGCGAATAGCGAGAAAAGGATTAACCGTTTCACCGCCGCAGTCGCATAAATGCACCACGACAAATAGTGCAGTCCCAGATCAGACGCCGCCTTTTCAAGGCGGCGTCTGATCAGGGACTTCACTATTTGTCTCAATCTCTATTTCTATATATGTACTTTATTCCTTTGAAATTTGCATTTATTTATCTCATTTCCTTATTTTACTGAATGATTTAACAAACTTGCAGATGACAATTAGAAATTTGGCGCCGAAAGGGTTAACACCGTTGCCGACAGAGTGACCCTGTTTGATTTTATAGCTCCTATTTTGGCCAAAAATGCATGCGTTCACATGCATATACATGTATAAAACAATCAGCAAATCAATATTTACGATGTCATTATATCTTACGCGTGATTATTCAGGGAGTACAGAGTTATTGTGTTTACCAATGCTCATTGATAAATATTGGAACTGCCTAGCCTATCATTGCACAGCCTCGCCCTGCTAGTCAGCCTATGGTTACATATGCACTTATAAACAATACGCCACAACCCACACGCATAAATAAACAATTACAGTAAAACCTCTCTAAACCGAATATCTAGTAGAGAAGATACTTTCAGGCAGGTTGCTGCTTAATGCAAGATCAAGTTCATACATGTATATAGGAAATATGATTAAATTGCATTTTGTTTTATATTTCCATCAAACCATAATTAGAGATTTTGATATATCACTGCGCATCCTCTGTAGAGTCTTTTAACCCTTTGCTTGCTATTCACGTCAATATACCTACCTGTAAATAGTGAAGACCCAGATGAGACAGCTCCTGTAGGAGCTGTCTCATCAGGGTCTGCACTATTTACAAGTTGATTGTGCAACCAGTGCACTCCACAGCAGAGATTGTACATCGAACTACTTGTACACAGTGAAGATATATGTATTTATACAATAGGGCATGGGTAAAGAAGGAGAAATGTATTTTAAAATTCAGCAAGCGAAGGGTTAATAGTTGAAAACGTGGTTAGACACTACATGGTCTTATCAAAGAAATATCTGATACACCCCCAATCCTGCAGAATCAAGCACATGAAATAAACAAATAAATAATGGTTAACTTGACATAAAGTGTAGGTCACATTCTTATATATTCTGGAAACCTTGTCCAAGTTTCTGACAATATAATCTTTTCAATTACGACATGCCGTTGGATTGCACACACGCTTCAGACATGCAGATGGTTCCAGTTTTCATATTTTCTGAGAAACAAATTAATTGCATTTGGCAAAGAGCTGCATGAAATCATACGGGCGTTTACCTTAAGCTCGTACTAGACCACCGGCTGCAATGCGTTCACACAAGCCAGCGCTTCCTTTAGCTAAAATAATTATTTCCAGATCAAAGATTATTTACATTTTCAGAAGACAAGAGCATTGTAAACAATGAACCATAGAGGAATTTCAGTAATGAGGCTAGAACGTTACTTGAAATATGCTCAACGGTTTTCTCTTTCAACAGCATTGTATATACAGATACAGGTGAAAATGCATATAGCTACCATATAATGATTAGCGTGGGGTCTTTAAGAGCAGATGACTGCTTACCCCTTTCATTGTTCAATATTCATGTAAATTAAGGTTGCATCGACAGTATACAAATGCCCCATATTGTGGTATTGTCGCTAAATTCTTCACCTGTTTCACACAATATGATATTAAATTATGTATAAAAATTTGGTACAAATGGTCAATACAAACATTCCTTTCTTAATCGAGGTTGTTTATGTGTGAAAGTTTGATGCAAATCCTCCATGTGATGTATGAGAAGTTTATGTTTAATACAGTAAAACCTCGATTATCCGAGCACTAAAATACGTATTATTATCGATCTTTAGGTCAGGTGGCAGCTTAATGCATGGTGAAAGTCATGCAGAAAGCTCCTCTAGGAGCTTTCTGCATGACTTTCATCATGCATTAAGCAGCCACCTGCCTAAATGGATCTAAATTCGTTTATAACGAAACTTCGAATAATCGAGGTTTTACTGTATGTGAAAACATGTACTAAATCAAAATTGATATATGCTCATGAACATGTATGTAAATATGTAAAGTATGCAACGACTGAAACGATTTACATGACTATCGAACTTGACCAATATATAATGGCCACAAACATGTGTGTATAGTTTGGTGTCGATAGGACAAATACTTTCCAAGAAAGAGTCCGGACAAGATATTTTTAAAGTCATTTTTTGCAAATAAAGGGCCGCAACTCCGAAACGACTAAAGCGATTTACATGACTATCGGACTTTCAAGATATGATGCCCACAAACATGTGTGTAAAGTTTGGTATGGGTTGGACAAATACTTTCCAAGAAAGAGTCCGGACAATATATTTTTAAAGTCATTTTTTGCAAATAAAGGGCCGCAACCCCTAAACGACTAAAATGATTTACATGGCTATCGGACTTCCAAGATATAATGCCCACAAACATGTGTTTAAAGTTTGGTATGGGTTGGACAAATACTTTCCAAGAAATAGCTCGGACAAATTATTCTAGATGTGCATACGGACATACGTACGGATGTAAGTACGGAGAAGGTCAATCCTATATGCCACAACATTGTGGGGGAAATAAAAAAAATGACATCATGCATATGTATTAGCCGATGTTTTTATAAAGTGAACTTTTCAAAGAAAGCTTTTGCTTTGACAAACACTGTAGAATCATGTCAATAGCAAACACAGCAGACCCTGATCAGACGGCTCCTGAAGGGTAAGTTTGATACGCCTTGTTAATGCAAACAGTTATTTGAACTCACATCTAAGATGCTTTCCAGTACAACAGAGATAAAAGATTTCTAAACACCTGTTATTTGTTTCATTTTGGTCAGTTTATATTTAGACAGTGCTGTGTTAGCCCACATTCGTAACGAATCATATTCGTAACACGTGTTACAAAGGGGATCAAGAAATCGAGCACATGAATGAAACCATGACCACCAAAGCATCATCATCATCATCACCATCATCATCATCATCATTTATCGCAAAAATGAAACCTTGTTCAGATTTTAACAACAAACAAAAATTATTAACAAAAGAAATGACTACGGTTGTATATTATTAGATTTATACAATGTAGTTGCTTAACATATTTGGCATAGTGTATCACTCAATTAAAAGCAACTAAGAAGTAATATCCATTTAATCATAGGCACACATTCAAACGAATTCTATATACAAAGTACTCGATGGCTACACGATCAAAAATGTGGGAGAAAACCGGAGTACCCGGAGAAAACCCACGAGACCTGGCCGGCGATCAATATTCCGTGTCCCGTGCTCCACGAGGTCCCAAGCTTATAAACGCCTTTTCTGAAAATGAATATTGCTTTTAAACAAAACTTATTCAGCGCTTATCTATTAACAGTTAGATTACAAAATCAAGCCGTTTCCATTGCACTGCACTATTTAACAGCTTCTGAAGATTCTGAGAATCGGGACCGGGATTCGAACTTGGAGCTCAATGGTGAGAAGCGACTGCGCTAAACGCCGCGCTATGAAGATTCGTCTTGTGGTGAGTAGTGATGATAACTTGCAATGTTACGAATGGCAAATATACAATGCTAATCCTATTACTATTACATGTAACAAATTGAACATTATCAGCCAGGAACTCAACCTGTTACATATGTGATTCTAATGTCAACCCCCATGTCGGACACTTACATTTGTAGCACATTTTACCTGTAACGAATGTTATCATATTAACATGTTACAAATGTGACCCGTTACGAATGTGGTCTAACAGAACTGGTGTAACAAGTTTGTAACTACACTGAACCTGAATTTAAGAGATTTAACTAAAAGAAAAATAGATATAGCTCTTTCGTGGTGAACCTTGAACGTGTCTATATATCATAAATGAACAAAGAAAGAGTTTAGCGAAATTAATTAAACCTCATCTTCTAAGTGCACCTACCAAAATAGACTTTCTTTGAGCCATCTATACGGGTAGTACACGAAGTCTTCATGAGAAAGGTTATGAAGGAGTCATCTGTTTTGGGGTCTGCACGGTTTGCCCACGCTCCTTATTCGGGACTTTGACGTTAGATCGCGGGGTGGGGGCTTAAATGTGTTAATCTTAGAATTTGATACTTTTGCAATCTACAGCCAGCTGCCATTAGTACTTTTGTAATGGCTTTAGTTTCGCACCTCTTACCGCATAGAGATGTCTGTCGAGGTATTTCAGACCACCCAGCTCAGATGGCTCCTATAGTAACCGCTTTATCAGGATTGACTCTGTCTGCTTATGGAATAATACGAGTACAGATATGATTCTACGGTTTGTGCTAGGACAAAAATGTTCATATAATAAGCAAACCTCTAATTAATCCTTAGCCTGCTAAAATGATGTTTACTAAAACTATGATTTGCTATAAGATTTACTTACTTTCGATTCGACAAAACATTTTGAGATACAGATCTGACTCCACAGTTTCTGGCATGGTAAACAAAATGCCATTATAAAACTTCAGCCAAATAAAGTTCATGGTGCCGTTAGTTCGTGCATACATATTCATGAGGTAAAGGGTTAACCTGAACAACGTACACCTCCATCTGATTAAATAACAACATGATTTACCACATCTGGTGAATAGTACAGTGCTCCCTCCCTACAACAGACCTCTCAATAACGATTCCCTCCTTACAACAACGCATGTTACTGTTTCCGAAACAACAAGGCTCCAGAAACAACCTTTTTCAATCGTATTTTCTTTATGCCGCCATCAAACCCTATGTTGTGACCACTCTTCAGAATCGTCACTTTCTGACGATTCTAAAGAGTGGTCACAACATAGGGATTGATTGAGGCATAATGGTTTTAGTTCTCGAAATACACCTTATCTGGGGATCTGCAAACAGGCTAATTATGTTTGATTTTCCCTCCCTATAACAACTCCCTCTGAACAACACATACAATATTCGTATCCCAAAGGGTGTCGTTGTAGAGAGGGAGCACTGTATAACAAAAGATTATTGAGGAGCAGTTAACTCTATAACGGCCACTAAATTACATCAAGTATTTTGTGTTAAAGTCAGGTAGCTGCTTAAAGTAAGGCGAAAGTAAAACAGAACGCTCCTATAGGAGCGTTCTGTTTTTAACTTTAACCTTGCTTTAAGCAGTCACCTGCCCTAAATACCAACTAGTTAATACAATTTAGTGGCCGTTATAGAGAGGTTTTACTGTAGTTTGCACTTCAGGAAATCTGCCTATAAATTACGTGTTTGAAAACATTTCCCATAACCATTGGAACAATACCATCAATAACGTTTTATGAAAATTTGCCTGAATAATTGAAGTCGTAAAATGCATCTGTGAAGTAATATTAAAGGTTTACATCGGCACTCGTAATTCTTGTTCTTGAACAAAATACTATTGCGATATTGTGAAAACATACGGAATCATTCGGAACACCTTGGAAAACAATTCGAAACCATGCTGGTAAACGCACACGAAGTTTGTAACATGTCGTTGAAATCGTTAACATACCGCAATGAAGTTGGAAGTGACGAAATTAAATATTTATTTTTTAAAAAACAATACGTCTTCAAACCTTTGAAAGTTGAATATTGTTGTTTAACTTTCGGTATTGAAAGCATTAATTTGCTAGGGAATTATGTTTGACAAACAGTACAGACCATGATCTGGGTCTACAACTTTTAAAACACCGCTTCACTCAGTTCCCACATTCAAAGGCTTTAAATATACATCTTTATAGATACACCTACATTAAATTACCATTAAAATCATCCTGGAATCAAACTTGAAATAACCCACATTGCACAACATTGCAGTTTTACTTCGGTACTTAGCTGTTTTATTGTTCTTCTTTACGCCCAATTTCAAATATAAAACCACAGCAACATTATAAACATAGGTTAACAATTTGTATCTTCCCATGTCTGATTCACCTTAACCATTCGCTCCAAATATATGTCGTGTAAAGCGTTTGCAAACAGAGTAGACCCAGATCAGAAGGGGCTCCCGTAGGACCCGTCTGATCACGGTCTGCTCTGTTTGCTTATGAAATGAAATAGATATATACTTCTAATAGATACAGTTTCAGCCATTTCACATGCCATTATATATAAATTCATGTAATTAACCCTTTTGGCGCTAAATTTAAAAGTGTCGTCTGCAATAATAATTTCATATTAAATATAATTCTAAACTAATAATATTAGTAAAACATTTGTTTTTAAAAACCTGTATGCTTGGGCTAAAATAATACAGAAAACAGTGAAGTCCCAGGTCAGATGCCGCCTTGAAAAGGCGGCATCTGATCTGGGACTGCACTGTTTTCGATGGTGCCAACAGGCGACATTGGACATTGGAGTTAATACTCATGATGTCATAATTGCATACATGAATATTCATGAAGTAAAGGGTTAAACTATCTGTACATTATCCGGGGACGTCTTACTAAAGAGCTTAGGACCAAGTTCATCGTAAGTCCTACCTTGCGATATTTGGTAATTATCGGATAACCGATATTATCACACATTATTGAAAGCAGCAATTAACCCTTTTCTCCATAAATACGCATTTCTACGCCTTTGCAAACAGAGTAGACCCAGATCACACGGTTACTGTAGGATCTGCTCTGCTTGCTTATGATATAATATAGATATGATGCTACAGTTTCAGCCACGGCCAAAATTTCTGTGTCCATGTGCTATTATAACAATTATTCTAATTAATATTAAACATGTCTTACATATTATATTGATGGAGTAAAGGGTTAAGGCTAAACTTCGTACGACAGAAAATATCGCAGGTCTTACAGTGATCGCAACTAGCAGCTTCAGAAGGTAAAGTAAGACAGGTCATTGCTGACAACTCGTCGAAAACTGTCACCAAATTGTAATGATTTCAATTTGTTTAACCCTTTCCCTCATATAAACGTGTTTTCACGCATTTGCAAACAGAGTAGACCCAGATCAGACGGCTCCTAGAGGAGCCGTCTGATCAGGGTCTGCTCTGTTTGCTAATAAAATTTCATGGATCTGTTTCTTTACTTTCTAAAATGTCTACAATGTTCCATCTTCCATATTTCTTTATAACTATTTTGTTAATGAATATTCAATAGGTATTGAAATTTGGCCTAAACACAGAACAGGGAAAGGGAAATTATTGACCGAGTGTCAAACAGCTTGGATCTTGATGAGTCACTGAGTTAAGCTCTTTGTTATTGTCATTCACATCGCACTTGCCATGACAAAGGTTAACCATATGTATACTGATTTATTTAAATAAAACAGGAATGATCCGGGGGTTTTCACAACATTGTCGTCTGTTGGGCACATTTCTGTCTGCTTCAAGTTTAAGAGTGGGCATTTCTTCAATATTATTATAAAACGATAAACATAATTTCAAACAGTTTGGATCCTGATAAGAGACCGAGTTTTTCTGCGTCTAATCTGGATCACAACCGTTTGCATATGATATATACCAGTTTTATTATCAATTAAGGTGTTAATATTTGCAAATATACATTCGTTGCAATATACTCGTTTATCACATTCAAATGGTAAATACAATACAATATGAAACAAACATGTATATAATATACACACATATTTATATTACCATGGAACTATGCGTGGTTGTACAATTTGTTACAAAAATCAAATTTATCTCAAATAAATGTTCACTCGCAACACGAACACTTGTCTGCAAAGAGCCGCCACACCCGCTGTTACCTTGTAGAGTTTCAGGCTGGCTGAGTATTTGTTTTCTCTATTCTCTTCGATAATTGATAAAACCATCAACAATGTGGGTGCCGTTTTGATGATATTCAAGAATAACCAGACAGTGTTATTTATACAAATCCCAAGCGAGTCTAGACAATTTATTGACTTAACCATTTATTCCATTGAGACGCTTGTTGCACCTTTGCACACACAATCAACCCAGATTAGTTAAATCCTATAGGAGCGGTCTGACCAGGGCCTGTCCTGTTTGCTTATGAAATAACAAAGATATATTGCCACAGTTCCCGCCATGATAAAATCAGCTTGTGATTGATGATTGATGATGAAATTGCAAAACACCAGCTAACTAGTAAGTATTCATGGTCATTATTATGATTATTTATGGACATGCGCTAAAACGTCGATTAGTACAATTACATTTTTTGTATTCTATGATTATTCAAAAAACGCATAGAAAATGCACGCCCCTCCTACTCAGATCTGCTAGCATGATTATATGTTTTATTCTTCTGGTATACAGTAAAACCCCTCTAATGCGACCACTTAATGAATAAATATGGGTGTATTTATAAGCAGGTGGTTGCTTAATGCAGGGCAAAAGTAATACAGAAATCTCCTCTAGTAGAAAGCTCCTGCATTAAGCTACCACCTGCCTCTACAACCCAACCTTATACCTGTTTAGGTGGTCACATTAGATGGGGTTTTACTGTGTCTTGTTACACTATCTTGGTCTACTCTGTTTGAAAACGAGATAAAAGGGGTCTTTATCAGCTAAACACTTTTTCTGTACATTCTAAATATTTGTTAAATACAGTTTTATTGGCACACTTTCGATATACGGCAGGTTCCAGCTAGTATCTGGCATTCATGCAAGCAGTTGCATTGTTATCATACTTCCAAATCACCC